>OX442350.1:33349903-33437403 GCA_949357725.1 Hyperoplus immaculatus
TTCACCACCCTAACAAAAGTTATGTTGGGTCCATGTTCAAAGATGCAACCTCCCACAAAAAAAGTGTTGTAGTGATTGACCAATCCAGTGTTAATACACAGCGTAGGCTTTTTTTTTATGACTGCTTGTTTTACAAAAGCATTAAGGATTATAAAATATTCCTATATATAAAAAAAAATGTAAACTCTCTTAACTGGGGTACAGAGAGACGTGCTGTTTTGGTATTTGTAACCAAACTAAGGAATGCGTATTTAAGGTTTTAAGGTAATAGCTATCGGATAGATCCATGGTGTGTGTGTGTGTGTGTGTAATTGAGTGAGTGAGTGAGTGAATGTGTGAGTGAGTGAATGTCTATGTGTGTGTGCATCCGAGTGTGTGTGTGTTACCTTCAGTCCCATGCGGTTTTGCGTGGTCGTGCTCTGGCTCGGCCGCCCACCTCAGGAAAGTGCACACGTCCTTAGCCACCTGGCTCATGGGGGCAGGGGTTCCTATAGCAACACACACATAGCAACCATCAGAACAATGATCTTTTTTTTTTTGTTCAAGCTTTATTAGATAGTACAGAGTTGAAATGGGGGGCGGGGGTGGAGAGAGAGAGAGATGAGAGAGAGAGAGAGAGAGAGAGAGAGAGAGAGAGAGAGAGAGAGAGAGAGAGAGAGAGAGAGAGAAGAGAGATGAGAGAGAGAGAGAGAGAGAGAGAGGACCTGTAGTAAAGGTCCATGGGTCGGATTTGAACATCAGACAATCAATAGATGACACTCAGTGCGTTTACATGCAGACTCATAATCGGATAACTAAACGAATAAGACCTCAACAGGACTTTTAAACTGCATGTAAACACCTTTATCCGATCTACTTCGTTCACATATCGGCACAATAACGGACAAGAGAAGTCGGATAAGACCACCTAGATAACTCGTTCATAGTCGGCATTCTCTCTGCATGTATACAGGGATCGGATATCGCATATCGGACTTCTCGTTCTGTGCTTGTGTGCCTGAGCGTGATAGGCTACACCATGGGTTATTGACGGAAGGGAACCGGACGTGGCTCTAAAACCACTTGTTGAAAGCATGGTTGAAAGGGCTACAGCGCCACCTAGCATAGTGGAGACAGCCATGCATCGGACATTTATCCGATTTCTGAAAGGCCATGTATACTCAGACAAGTGACACGGTCCGTTCGAGTGTCTTGTTCGATATATGTGATAATCCAATCTAGTTGGAAACGCACTGAGTGTCACACACACACACGCACAGTCTCCCACACATACACTCCTTACCGTCATCATACTCCAGGATCTTGTTGTAGATGGGTGGAGCCATGCCGATGGTCTCTCCCACACACACACACACACACTCACTCTCTCTCCCACACACACTCACTCTCTCTCCCACCCACACTCTCTCCCTCCCACACACACACACACACACACACACACACACTCCTTACCGTCATCAAACTCCAGGATCTCGTTGTAGATGGGGGGGGCCATGCCGATGGCCTGGCCGGGGAAGTAGGGGTTGTAGTAGAGCCCCTCCCTCACCTCCACGCCCGCTGGAGGTTCACAGTATCCAGTCAGCAAACTGAACACATAGTCCTCCCCGCCGTGTCTGTGGGGAATAACAACAACAACAACAACAACAACGACGATCAATACATAATAAACACAATATAATACAGCAATTAACAACAAGAATAGGAACATTGCAAGTTATTCATGACTATAAGGTGGTGTCAGCATTTCTAGAAAAATGCCAAAATGCTTTTATACATAGTCCTCTCCATGTCTGTAGAAACACAATACATTTTTATTTTTTTTAAATATATTTTTTTTTAGCATTTTTATGCTTTATTGATAGTGTAGAGACAGAGTTGAAATGGGGCAGAGAGGGGAGTGACATGCAGAGAACGACCGCGGGCTGGAATCGAACCCGGGTCCGCTGCTGGCCGAGGCCCATGGGGGGGACGCCCTACCAACTGAGCTAAGGGCGCCCCCTCAATAAATTTTTTTTAACCTTAATTTATACAGGTAAATCCCATTGAGACCGGAGACTCTTTTGCAAGGGACACCTGTTCCAATTTTTCAGCGCACAGTATGGTAAGGTAGCGGATCGTAAGGATGTATTCACTGATTTCGACAAAAACATTTATTTTAACAACAAGCGTTCTCGTGAATCACTGACCTCAAGGTTTATGACATTGAGTTCAGAACATTAATGTTTTGGTGTGTGTCACCAAACTAAGGAATGACATTAAAGCTCTGTGTGTGTGTGTGTGTGTGTGTGTGTGTGTGTGTGTGTGTGAGAGTGAGAGAGTGTTTGTCTGTGTGTCTATGTGCCAGTTATCTTTGCTGACTTTATTCTTCCAGCCCTTACCTTGCGTTGACGATGTAGCTGAGATCGGGGGGCAGCGCTCCTCCGTTAGCAACGCGCGCGGCCTCGGGGTTAGCGTACGGCTTTGGGAAATAGTCTGAAAGCTTTCCTGGTCGGGTGAACATCTCCCCGCTCTCATCCGGTCCGTCCACTACCTCTACCTGAAACACAACACACAAGGCATCTATACATTAGGGCTGAAATACTAGAAATAGCATAGTATATCATTATGTTTGTATTAGTGCTGTCAGTTTAACGCATTATTAACGGCGTTAACGCAAACCCATTTTAATGGCGATAATTTTTTTAACGCGCGATTAACGCTCGTCATGGCCTAGCAAACGTTGTGGTTTTTTCACAAGCTGTTGTATCAACTAGTAATGTTTGAACAACTGAAACACCACAAACTATTCATATGGCTCGCAGTTAAGTTACTGTCAATTCAGCTGGAACATGTCCTACAGCGTAATTTCACATTAAAATCATTTAACTGGCAAAACGGCTAAACGTCCAGTCAATTCTGACTTTTATTTTGAAGCAGAAACCGGAACCTAGCACTTCCTGGCTCAGCTGCGCGACCTTTACTAGTCTTCCGTGTTGTGACTCGGGGACTACGTGGAAAAAGAACAGAAAAGAAAGCTTGTCATTTGCAGAAGTCTTACTTGTAGCACTAATTTATATAGTACATAGTACAGGTGAAACTAGAAACATTAGAATATCTTGCAAAAGTTCTAGCGAGGTGATACCAAAAAAGCAGCCGCTACCAGGCACCATGTTTTTGCCGTGGAAACGCCAAAAATGCGAGTCGAGCTGATACCACGCAGTGGAAAAGCGCCCTAAGACACTAATACACTTGAACACAGTCTCACCTCTTCAGCGATGGTCTTGACCTCGGCCTCTGTGTGTGAGACTCCCACCAGGTTTCTGAAGGCCAGGTACTCCATACTGTGGCAGGCCGAGCACACCTGCTTATACACCTGGTAACCACGGCGAATACTGGAGAGAGAGAGGGAGAGGGAGCATGTTTTTTTTTTTTACTGTGAATGAAAATGTGATAATTTTCTCCAAAGTGTAATCAACATCAGAAATAGTCGATATTGATGATGAAATATGTAAAACATACAAATAGTTTCACACGTTGTAGAATAGCAGTAATACAGTAAATATCAAGTTCAAACCAAATGATTGAAATGCAACTGTTTATCGTTTTATTCTGTTCAAGCGAAAAAGCAGATGATCCAACGATGGGGGAATAAACGAGCAGAATGTGGACGATGACAATGGTAGTTTTTTTTATCCAATATATTTTATTTTAGGTAGTTAAGGCGGGATGCTTGCGTTATCTAGACGGCCGCTGTAACTATAACGCGGTGCGGGTAACCCTGGTATCTGTGTATGTGTGTGTATGTACAGTATGTAAGTATATGTAAGGTGTGTGTGTGTATTTGCTGTATCCCTATATAAGTATCTGTAAGGTGTGTGTGTGTGTATCTGCTGTATCCCTATATAAGTATCTGTAAGGTGTGTGTGTGTATCTGCTGTATCCCTATATAAGTATCTGTAAGGTGTGTGTGTGTGTGTATCTGCTGTATCCCTATATAAGTATCTGTAAGGTGTGTGTGTGTGTATCTGCTGTATCCCTATATAAGTATCTGTAAGGTGTGTGTGCGTGTGTGTGTGGTGTGTGTACCTGGCGTGGTCGAGCGAGGACAGGGGTCCGGCGTGGCTCCAGGGGTAGTTGGGTGGGTGGAGCTCCAGGTCCGAGGCCTTCACTGATTGGTGGAGCACCATGGCTAGCCCCGCCCCTCCCGCCGTCACCACGCCGAGGGTCGTCAGGGCAACCTTCTGACTACGGGGCAAACTGGCAAAGGACATCTTGGCCTGTGGAGAAACGAGACAAAAAAATTAAAACATTAGTTAATGAAAATCAATGGTGATAGACACACACACACACACACACACACACACACACACACACACACAACAACAACAACAACAAAACTACATTAGTGACTGAAAATCATCCCCATGCAAAGGACATCTTGGCCTTTGCAGAAAGAGAACAAAATACATTGATTGGTTTGTTAGCAGCAGAAAATCATCAATAATTTACAAGTGCTTATTTAAGACATGTGGTGACTTCACAATCAGTGTTATAAGAATGAGATTAAGCCTGAATTCCATCAGTTGATCAACAGAAAACGCATCTTTGAGTTGCCTTTTAAACAGAAACACCAACACTCCAATGCTTCTCAACCTAAATTTGAGTATTTAGCCTTTGATTCTTGGAGATGTATGCGCATTTATGATTTGTGATGAGACGTCATTGACCAAACTCATAACTCAGAAGCCAGACGCTCTTATCTTGTGCACTTAAGTCTGTGAAATTTCCTTCTTCTTATCAAAATGGTTACTCGATGTTCTTCAATCCGTCAACAAATCTATACAACAGCTCTAGTAAGTTCTAACAAGTAAATACCATTTACTTGTCAAATTACAATTCTACCTCCACTCACAGCTTTTTGCATAGACGCTATCTACAAAATTCAGCTCATCTTAATGCCTGCCCTTCGCTTATACTGTAGATGCCGGTTGTTATGAAACTGCCCTTCACCACTGCTTCTGTAACCAAGCAGCGGGCATCACATGACAGTATCCCTCCTACATCATTACACACACACACACACACAGACAGACAGACAGACAGACAGACAGACAGACAGACAGACAGACAGACAGACACACACACACACACACACACAATATCTGCAACACACAGACAGACAGACAGACAGACAGACAGACAGACAGACACACACACACACTATTGGGGTGTCTCCAAAGCGAGATACCGTTTAAAAGTTTCATGTGTTTGGGGCATGGAGTGGCGTGGCAGTAATGACTTGTATCATACTGGGACCCCAATAGGGTTAATACAAACACAAACACACACACACACACACACACACACACACACACACACACACAGACAGACAGACCCCAATAGGGTTAATACAAACACACACACACACACACAGACAGACAGACCCCAATAGGGTTAATACAAACACAGCACTTCAATCAATAATTATGATGAAACTAATAGCTGTAACAATCCAAAAACCAAAAACACAACCAGCAAAAACACTTTTTGGCAGCAGACAACATTTGCTTTTAGTTTTAGACATGGCGCCCCTGACACACTTATACAATCAGGAATCTACATTCTCCTGCTGATCACTTCAACCAGAGCACACATAATGTCCCTTTAATTGTCCCTACAGCTTTTAGGCGACATAGATTAAAGGCTTTTAGAATTCCACTCGTGCTATTAAAAGAACAATTTTCACAAAAAACTAAAGGAGTTGTGAAAAAAAGCGACATGAATTACTATGATTTTCGGAAACTTTTTGCTTAAAACAGAATTTCTTTGCTCCGGTGAAAAAGTAAGGTCTATTTCAAACGCTGAACACTGTTGTATATATTATATTTTTGAAATTTAAAATGCACAACCAAACCAGACAGCAACAACAATAATGTGCTACTTGTACTTGTTATATATGACACATTTAAGTATTCGAGGCCCTTTAAAAACATTTTAAAAAGGTCTGTAGACGCCCTGTCCTTTGCAAATGACATTTAACATTTAGCTTTAACTGCCTTCTTATATACGTTTTCTCCATTAAACCAAATGTCAACAAAACAAACGCTACCCTGTGAGGTAAATATAAACAGGTCAGCCAAGAGTCGGGATCAAGCGCCAGAGTACAGATGAAGGACAGCTCTTTTCACCGGAAGTCCTTGAGATGCTAACACCTTAGCTCGCTGATAATCTCATCAAATTTAACCGCTAGATTGCTTAACAGGATTTTAAAACCGGTTGAAATTAAAACAAACACAGCGATCACACACTGCAGGGTGTATAGCCTAAACCCTCACACGTTGACTGAGCTAGAAGGGCAGTTTCCTTACACATAATCCCGTTAGCTAACACCGGCATTATCAAGAAGCTAAACCGGCTAGCCTCCTACATTCAGCGATATGTTGACTTGTCCACCATATTTTAACGATATATGGAGTATTGTATCGCTATTAAAGACGCTATTTCGACCGATATACTCAATAGGATGACATATCATCAGACCAGGCGATGCCACAATAGCGGGGAGCGTCTTAAAACAGTATGGGAACACGAGTGACCTTGTCTCACCCCATTGACTACAGCACAGCTAACTTTAGCTCGATGCCAGGACGTCCCAAAACAGCGCTTTTCCTGCCCAAATATTGCTCTAAATACAGTTAAACCTGGTTGGTAAAGACAGTAGTGTTATATCGACCTACCACCGGGGTCTTGACAGTCTTAGGGGCGCTCAGGAGAGCCCTGCCGCCCCCCGAAAGCACCGCCACACGTAGCGCCGCCATCTTCTCTGCTGTTCTGCTCTGAGCTGGAAAGAGCCGCGCGCGACCAGCGTGGAGGGATGACGTCTACCGGTCTGAGCGTTTCAAAATAAAACAATATATATGCTTCCCCTATCTAACACCACGTGAACTAAAGACAGCTGTGTTGGTACTGTTTTTATATAATGGGCGTAGACACACACACACACACACTGCCGGTCTCAACCTTATCACAATACTGTCAGAGTAAAACTCCGAGACCCAAACTTCCCACTAAAAGTTACCCCCCAAATAAATTATTCCTAAAAAAATATTATATTCCTCCCAGAAAAAAATCTCCCTTAAACCTGCAGTGTGTAGAATTTTGGGTTTTATTTCCTAGAAGATTTTGTAGAAAGTAATTATAATATCCATAAGTACTTTTAATTTAGTGCATAATAGCTGAAAAACATGTTATGAATTATTATTTTTTCCCTCAGAAAGGGTCTCATATATGTCCATATTTCTGCATATTTTGGACCAAGGCCTAGTGCCGCCATCTTGAAAGTGTCATAGTTGGAATGTCATCAGGTGCATTGTTTAAAATTTAGAATTGTTCTTGTCCTTGAAGGCCACTGTAGCTTCTGTTATTATTCGAAAGGGTTGGGGTTACCCAGGGAGTGTTGCATTCTAGAACTTTGAAGAACATATATTACACACTGCAGCTTTAAAAAAAAATATTACTCAAAAAAAGAATCTTCCTAAAAAAAATCTCCAAACAAAATATGTATTTACATTTTACCTACACCTGTTACAGTTGTCATCTTTACTCCCCATTACTTTCTTGAGATAAATTAATTGAGATAAATTATTCTTGATGAAATGCAGTTACACAATGTGCTTTTTGTTGCTATGTCGACTTATTTTCCAACAGCAAGTCCCCATTCTCCCACAGCGAGTCAAGTCTTTTACTTTTATTTTGAAATCCTCCATCATCTACAGGCCGGAGCTGCACGTTCCAGCTGACTCCGGCTAACTTTACCTGACGCTGAACCTTACACAACTCAGATTTTACACAACCATTTTTCCGCATTGTTTCGTAACACATTACAAAAACAAAGTCAAATTATTATCAGACCCACATACATCATCTCGCAAAGCTGTTATTTGTTTTATATGGTCGGTTATATTTCAGATTTGAAGGTGATTTAGTGAACTTGTGACGTAGTGTCTGTGTCTCCATCCAGCGGTTGCTACGTGACAGTCCACACGTTGCCAAGTTGTTGTCAGACTGTAGTTTCTCAGTAATATGATCTTAGTTATGACACTAGCCTTTACATATACACTCCCGACTGGTTATATATATAGTTACTGTTTATTTAACATGACGTGGGGACAGGGAGACACGTAGGCTACACGTCCAGCCCTTGACCCCAAATAACGTTTGAAGAAAACTTTATTGAACCACCGAACCCAACTCCAAATATGTCCTCTCATTTGTTTTGTCCATTATTTTGGAAACATTATTTTTCTGCTCTATTCCTTTTGATTTTATTAGGCTACCACAAATAAGGACACACTGAAATAGGCCTAAGCTACCTGTTTTAACCTACAGCCTCAGATGAATAGATACAAACAAAACAAATCAATGTAGGCCTATGTGAAGTATCTAGGCCAGGGGTTTTCAAAGTGTGAGAGAGAGCCCCCCCCTCAGAGAACAAATGTCAAATGAGCCCCCACCCCCAAAAAAAAGTTCTTAAAATGTCCTTCACACACCCAGTGTTTTTTCGCTAGTGCCTCCAATGTCCAGCTGGGTGAAAATAGCCATCCGAGGTCCCGACCCTCGTAGGGAGGTCCGTGGTGGGTATGCCCCTGCGGGAGATTAATAATTTGGAGACACTTGGTCGGATGAATTAGAAACTATTGAAGAAAGACACATGAATTTTCCATAAAAATATTAATTTAAAATAAAATATTATGCAGGGTCCTCTGGGTTGGGCAGATGATCTAATTCAATTATTAGGCTAACTATCCAGACCAAAACATTGTATTCCTTTTTTTGTAAGATAACTTACATTTGCTTAATATGATGTTAAAGGCCTACTTCACCGGTTGTAATATGAAGGTGTATTGAACTCGGAGATCCCATGAAGTATAAATATGCAAAAAAAAAATTTAATCGGATCATCCTAGCCTGTCTAACCCTACATTTCTCTTTCTGTGACATCACAGAAAGAGAAATATAGGGTTAGACAGTGAAACCATAAAACAGTCTTTCTGCCTTTACTCAGGCTAGGATGATCCGATTTAATTTTTTTTTGCACATTTATACTTCATAGGATCTCCGAGTTCAATACACCTTCATATTCCCACCGGTGAAGTAGGCCTTTAACATCAAAAACTAAAAACTAAAAACTTTTTTCACATATTCATCCGCGCCAAAAATTATGACATTTCAGACTCCCTTTTAATTAATAAAGTCATATAACCTATATGCATTTTATTCCCAATAGTCCAGAATATTGCGCAAAAAAATTCCTTTAGAGGAAGTCCAAAAATACTGATTTGTGCATTTCTGTTTCACAAAATATATATATATATAAAAAAATCTCAAAAGTCCAAAACGTAACTTTCAATTGAAAATTTCCCAAAAATAATTATCTCACAAAGTTACAAAAATCACAACAGATTTCTTGACAAATTATATTTGTTTGTGTGTCCCTTCCCCAGATAGTGTTTAATATAATATATATATATATATTTTTTTTAAAGTTTAGTGGTAAAGGGTTTAAACACTAGTAGAATATTTTCAAGTGTATATATGAGCACCAGGCCTTTGTTGTAAGACACTAACTTGAAATATTGTGACCTTCTACTTTGGACCACTTTTATTCCTACATCACAAAGTCCAATGGGCCTCAAACACTACCGGTGTCCTCCACAAGATGGCAGCACAGCATCAGACAATAACAGATATTTGAGCATCCAGGTAGTGTTTATTTATAATTTATTGTTATTTTGTCTGGCTTGTCTTTTTATGTGAGGGAGGGGGAGAGAAGGGGGGGGGGGGTTGTGTAAGTATTGTATGTGTCTACTTATTCTGTTTTTTTTTCCCTGTATGTGTAAAAATATTCAAAACCACTCATATAAAAAAATAAAAATAAAAAAAAACACACAGGGACACAAACCTCACAAACTGCTAGATGGACAAAAAAAAGTTTAAAATATTCTAGAATTTTGGTCTTATTCATTCATCTATATGTAGTTAATCTTTTCAGTGTATTCCGGATGGCACGCATAGACTAGAAAACAATGGATGTAGTGGCTGTGTTGTAATTTCTAAAATAGATGTTTTGAAGCCTAACAAAAATATGAAAATAAAAATAAACGTAACAATCCCTCACACGCGCTCCGGTGGCGTAGTGGATAGAGCGTGTACCATATTGGCTCCGGCCTTCGTTGCAGTGGTCGCGGGTTCAAATCTGACCCGTGGACCTTTACTGCAGGTCACCCCCCCCCCTCTCCCTCTCTCTCTGTCTCCTCATTTCAACTCTGTACCGTCTAATAAAGCTTGAAAATGCCCCCCCCCAAAAAAAACACTTTTAGAAAACAAAGATAGGCTTATTAAAAAAAAGGAATTTGTTATTCTGTAAACTGATCATTCTACAGTTGTAACATCAATTTCTTTCAAATATATTTATCCAAACTTGGAGGCTTGTTTTCAGGCTATATGATTGTTTGAATGCTCTGGTTTTTTGACCGGTCAGATGACAAATTTGTGTGATTTTTTTTTTTTTTTAGTCTTTCATGCCTTTATTGATAGTGCGTAGAGACAGAGATGAAATGGGGCAGAGAGGGGAATGACATGCAGAGAACGACCCGGGGCTGGATTAGAATGTGTGTGTGTGTGTGTGGGTGTGTGTGTGTGTGTGTGTGTGTGTGTGTGAGGGGTTGGGGGTTCTGACCACTACACCCAAGTGCCCCCCTGAATTTTATTATTTCTAATTTTAAGCTTTTGCAGTTTTCATCCGTCTCAATAGAAGCGTTCATATATGCACAAACCTGGTGACAGCACACACACACACACACACACACTCTCACTCACTCACTCACTCACTCACTCACTCACTCACTCACTCACTCACTCACTCACTCACTCACTCACTCACTCACTCACTCACACACAGACAGACAGACAGACACTCACCCACTCTCTCTCTCTCTCACACACACACACACACACACACACACACACACACACACACACACACACACAGAAAAGCCCTCGTCCGCTCAACCAAACATGACAGACGGTGACAGTCTACTGAATAGTTCATAACCTACCTGCTGTCAAACAGGAAACATCCATCTGCAGCTCCGCGCTCACCGCGACTTCACTTCAATCAAACCAGCGCTGTGTGTGTGTGTGTGTGTGTGTGTGTGTGTATGTGGGTGTGTGTGTGGATGGGTGGGTGTGTGTGTGTGCGTGTGTGTGTGGGTGTGTGTGTGGATGGGTGGGTGTGTGTGTGTGTGTGTGTGCGCGCGCATGTGTGTGCATGAGCTTGCATTTGTGTGTGTGTTCTTGCCTGTGTGTGTGTGTGTGTAAGAGAGCGTGCATGTGTGTGTGTATGTGTGCATGTGTGTGTGTGTGTGTGTGTGTGTGTGTGTAGGAGAGCGTGCATGTGTGTGTGTATATGTACAGTATGTGTGTGTGTAACTTCAATAGGCAAGGCAAGTTTATTTCTATAGCACAATTAAACCTGCAGTGTGTAGAATTTTGGGTTTTATTTCCTAGCAGATTTTGTGGAAAATAATTATAATATCCATAAGTACATTTAATTTAGTGCATAATAGCTGAAAAAATGTTTTTGAATTATTTATTCCCCCTTAGAAAGGGTCTCATATATGTCCATATTTCTGCATATTTTGGACCAAGGCCTAGTGCCGCCATCTTGAAAGTGTCATAGTTGGAATGTCATCAGGTGCATTGTTTAAAATTTAGAATTGTTCTTGTCCTTGAAGGCCACTGTAGCTTCTGTTATTATTCTAAAGGGTTGGGGTTACCCAGGGAGTGTTGCATTCTAGAACTTTGTAGAGCTTTCTTGATGATGTCATATTACACACTGCACCTTTAAGATAATATAGAAATTGCAGGCTAAAAGGGAAACAGTAAAGTCGTGAATAAGCATAATGCATTCCCTAGGCCCTCACGCATTGATCATGCTTTTATTATGTAAGTGCGTTGATGGCATTCGGTTGAAGTTTAGAGAGGAGAAGAAGAATTGCTTAGTTGTTATTCTCGAGATATTCCATAAAGATTAATTTACTGTGTGTGTGTGTGTGTGTGTGTGTGTGTGTGTGTGTGTGTGTGTGTGTGTGTGTGTGTGCATGTGTGCTTGTGTGTGTTAGTGTGTGTATGTGCGCGTGTGCATGTAAGCGCTTGTGTGTGTGTGCGAGTCTTCATGTTCATGTAAGCGTTTGTGTGTGTGTGTGCGTGTTCGTCCGAATGTGTGTGTGTGCCTGTGTCTGTGTGTCTGTGTGTGTCTTTGAGTGCGCCTGTGTGTGTGCGCGAGTGTTCGTCCAAATGTGTGTGTGTGTGTGTGTGTGCGCCTGTGTCTGTGTGTCTGTGTGTGTCTTTGTGTGCGCCTGTGTGTGTGCGCGAGTCTTCATGTTCATGTAAGCGTTTGTGTGTGTGTGTGCGTGTTCGTCCGAATGTGTGTGTGTGTGCCTGTGTCTGTGTGTCTGTGTGTGTCTTTGTGTGCGCCTGTGTGTGTGCGCGAGTGTCCGTCCGAATGTGTCTCTCTGTGTGTGTGTGTGTGTGTGGTAGCCTTTGATGACTCAGGTTGATGGTAGCATAGCGCACACAGCAGCAGTTTCAAACATCAAGGCTCCGTTACATTGGCTGATCCGTGGGAAAGCAGTTCTGTTGCACATCACAGGAGACATTACTTTTTATTTATTCTAAACATTATTTTTTGTCATTTTCAAGCTTTATTAGACAGCACAATGTGAAATGCTCCGGTGGCGTAGTGGATAGAGCGTGTACCATATCGGCTCCGGCCTTCGTTGCAGTGGTCGTGGGTTCAAATCCGACCCGTGAACCTTTACTGCAGGTCATCGCTCCTCTCTCTCTCTCTCTCTCTCTCTGTCTGTCTCCCCATTTGAACTCTGTACTGTCTAATAAAGCTTGAAAATGCAAAAAAAAAAAAAACCTTGTTCTGAAAATGCACAAGTGTATTCCAACTTATAACGTATTTAAAGTGAGTTCCGGATCGCGTACTCTTTGGTGTGAATGCTGAAAGCATTCACAGCTTTAATATTCTGCGTATTTATTCTTATTATTGGTGTGAATGCTGAAAGCATTCACAGCTTTAATATTCTGCGTATTTATTCTTATTATTATTGGTGTGAATGCTGAAAGCATTCACAGCTTTAATATTCTGCGTATTTATTGGTGTGAATGCTGAAAGCATTCACAGCTTTAATATTCTGCGTATTTGGTGTGAATGCTGAAAGCATTCACAGCTTTAATATTCTGCGTATTTATTCTTATTATTATTATTAGTGTGAATGCTGGAGCATTCACACTATTGTTATTCAAATCTTTATTATTAGTGTGAATGCTGGAGCATTCACACTATTGTTATTCAAATCTTTATTATTAGTGTGAATGCTGGAGCTTCCAGCATTCACACTATTGTTATCCAAATCTTTATTATTATTAGTGTGAATGCTGGAGCTTCCAGCATTCACACTATTGTTATCCAAATCTTTATTATTAGTGTGAATGCTGGAGCTTCCAGCATTCACACTATTGTTATCCAAATCTTTATTAGTGTGAATGCTGGAGCTTCCAGCATTCACACTATTGTTATCCAAATCTTTATTATTAGTGTGAATGCTGGAGCTTCCAGCATTCACACTATTGTTATCCAAATCTTTATTATTAGTGTGAATGCTGGAGCATTCACACTATTGTTATTCAAATCTTTATTATTGGTGTGAATGCTGAAAGCATTCACAGCATTGATATTCTGCGTATTTATTCTTATTATTATTATTCCGCCCGCTTTTCATGCACGTCCATATCTTCAACATGCTTCATTCCACAAACTTCCTTCAACTATCCTCATATTCAGCCCATTTTTCACATTATTGCTTTCATTCAAAAATTTCAAAAAAATTTATAACTTTTAATTAATAAGCAATTAAACAAAAATTATTTAACATTGAAGCGGGTGGGAGCAGCATTCCAAACCGCTAAAACTTCCTCTGCTTTGAAACCTATCTCCTCCCGCATTTTTTCAGCTAGAGACTCCATTCAAACGTTAAACAATTCACATTAATTACAGCTATTAAACACTTATTCAACTTTTTAAAATCTTCAACTGTCTTTGAACAAACGCAGTTTTAGTTTTAAGCTTTTTTCAACCTCTTTCTAAATTTATAATGGGATCCGGATGGGACGGAATGTTCAGAGGCAGAGTGGGGAAACCAACTGTTACAGTGTAGAACTGGTGTAAAAATACACCAAAACCTTCCACATAACTGCCTCTCACTCCCACAAATTAAACCCTACGTGGATAATTTTTACATCAAAATGTAGGACATATTCTTCCGGTCGCATAGATGTGACTACTGAAGCAATCGGACCTACACAATGGGAGGTTTGGGCTTCCAAGCTAAATGGTGTACAACCAACTGCCGCCTTGATAACTGAGACATGACATTTCTGGAGAAAGGCATACTGTACCACACCTTTAAAATGCTCTGGTTCTCATATTCTTCACATTACAGACATAATCTTCACACTGTGTCTTCATCAGATTCTTCTGGTTCTAACAATAAAATAATTTTGTCAGTTAGACTCACGGTCCGTCAGTTAGAGGCAGCGGTTTGAGGTGACGTCTTGGATGAAATGACCTCTCTGAGGCCTCTAAAAGGTGGGATTTCTGCCTGATCACAGACCCTCAATAAGACATACACTCACCTTGGTGACTCACTCTGCCCATTAAAGGGCAATTTCACTTTTTTTTCTTGATTATTTTTTTCTTTTTTCCGCTTTATTAGACAGTTCGGAGAGGCAAAGTTGAAATGGGGCAAACACTCTGCTCTTTGAAGGCCTATTTCACACATCATTTTCTTTTCATGTCTTTCAATTATAATTTCATCAAGACATTTTTAAATATTCAACATCATTCCTATAAGAGTTAAACAAGTGCTGCCCTTCCTCATCTGGCCACTTGAAGAATGACTTCTGAAAAAGAGAGTTTCCTTTCCACTAACCACCATACACAGATACGCATTGTGTCATCCACAGTAGCTACACTGTGCACAAGACTTTCAGACAATCACAGATTCAAACCAGAACTAGTATTTCATGCCCAGCCGTCTCGGTAGGGGATCCCTCTTAGACTTGGCCTACCTAAAGGTTTCTTCAATTATTTTTTTTCCCTTATAAGGGTTTTTAAGAAGTTTTTCCTGACATGCTTTGAGGGTGTAAGGCTGATGAAGAAAGCAACACTGTAAATATTATATCTGCAGATTTTTATTTTTTCCTTTTTCTATGCGGTTAACATTTGTGATGTACCAATAACACTTTAATAAATTGTGAATTAGCTGAAATATTCTAACAGATTATATCTGATTTAACTTGAAGGTGGGCATTATTCAACGTCTCAGTACAATTCATATTAATTTAACCATTTTCAAATTCTTAATTTTGAAGTTGTTTTATAACAGTTTTCCCTCCTCCACGGGGAGCCAAAAAACCTAATGCTATAATCATCCATAATTTAAGCATAATTAAGTGTGACATCCAGCAGATGGAGATTTCTCTCAGTTTCTGTGGGTCACTTGTAGAATGAATGTTAACAATGGGCTTATTATTTAAAAATGTTCAGTCTTGTTGACGTATCCATTATATAATCAGCAGCTGAGCATGAATTGAGCAACAGAAGAGATGTAATCAAAGAAAAACATTAGAGATTTTTCAATCTAACTTTGGTACTACAGTTTTGCCCCTAAACATTCTGTTTAGAGACTAAATACAACTGCCCTCTGTTTGAACAGAGGGGGTCTGCTCTGATTGGCCAGGTTCCCTCAAAGTAACCGGATAGTATCAGGCACCGCCCTCTGGCCTCCCGTTACACTGAGTGGACTACAGGGACAGGGACAGGCCGTGTAGCAGCATGACCATTGACCATACATGGCTTGGTTCAACTTCACGCAATCCAGGAAATCTGGCACTAAGGGTCTAAAATGCATGTACGTCATTATCAGACACTTGGGTATCATTTAGCATCACTATATAACATCATATAATATATAACAACATATATGCATCTGGGTTTCCTACACAATATTCAAAAGAAGATCTGCATCGATGGAGGCTCCAGCCCTACTTTTGACAGGTGTCCGACACAGTTATTGGTATGCATATGCATAGAGGGTAGCCTACAATGTAACATATATTCGAACAAACATGTTGTTTTACACTTGTTGATTTGATTATGCCATCTTCTCTATCTTAAGAGGTCAATAAGATTATCATCAATATCCTTTCTGAAATGTTTTGTGTACAGGTTTATCATAAAATAACTGGGACTTGAAGGTAAAGTGATAGGTATTATCACATTTGAATATTGCGGTTTAAAATAATAATGTGGTGAAATTTTATTTTATGGTGAGAAATAAACACTGAACAAACTAGTGTCTCACTAGGTTTCTCTGTTTCCGTCTGACCAGGGCAAGTCTTTCAGTCTTACCTTTTAAAATATCACCTCCTCTCCTCCTTATAACACAAATCTGGTGGTGTACTGGAAAGTGCTTTGGATTGGGGTCTCAAAGGTCACAGGTTCAAGATAAGTGTTTGCCATAAAATTTTATCCTGCTAAATGTGCATCTGACTTAGCCTGGAAATCCAGACCCTGATATCTTGAACGATAGAGGGTCTGGCCATGATCAATAGTAATTTCCAACTCAAGGGGCGGCTCCTACTTGTGCATTTCAAATGCCACTGCATGCAGTTGGATAGCACTACAACCAATCAGAGCGATGCACAAGGTGACGTAAGCCCCTTTCGTTTAGCAAACAGCTGTTAAACTGTTAAATTAAACGTTTGCCGTTGTCGGTCGGCAAAACAGAACATTCCACTTACTTGCTAATGAAAGATTTGAGTGCCGTCTTCCAAATCGTTAAGGGTCGAGGCCAAAGCAGTCTCAAACTCACACAACATATCCGCAGCCATCTTTGATGTTTACTATCACGGCTTCGACGGCGCATGCACGTCACTGTCGTCATCCGGTTACGTCCTCCCCGGAGTACCATATAAAGGGCTCTGGCACGCCCATATTAGATTGAAACCAATTGAAACCACCAGCCAGATTTCTGGTTTTCTTGATAAAGCTTCAACGGAGCGTGTCCAGACCAACACGCGCAGCAAATTTAATTTGCCAGCGCTGGGAATGCCAGGCGACGTCTGACTGGGAACATGAGTCATACTAACTGTGGGTGGAAGAGTGCATAGTCGATTAACCCTGAAATACAAAGGTCGGTGGTTCAAATCCCGGCTGGCGCTTAATTTTAGACTTACACAGATTTTCTTAAAAATGTGCACATATGTTGATTATGATTCACTAATGACCTCATAGGAGTTCAAAGGTCAAATGTAAAGGTCACTGTGACGTTGCCTTTTGTGACTGCAGTATTTTATGAACGCTTCCACGGTTTTTCTTCAAATTTTGCACAAATGTTGATTCTGACTCAAAGATGAACTGATAACATTTATCATAGTTTAAGGTCATAATTAATTCATAAGTTCATCTGAAAAGTCCATTCAAACTTCCAAATATTCCACATTTTTCAAACATTCTATTGTTCAACCATTCTGTTCATTCAGATATATTCATCCTTCGTTCTTCATCAACATTCAGCAGTGAAGTTTATTCAGCATCAGCTTCAGTTCAGCAGCGCAGCATTCACACCGCAATTTCTTCAGGAATTGCATTTCTAGTTATTATTTTTACTTCTTCCGTACGTTTTTTGGACCTTCATACCTCCTTCAAATCTTCAGCTATTTTAACCATTCAAATACCAAAATGTTCAGCTCTTTAAGGACATGTTTGGACCTCTTTTAAAATTTTTCTACCTTTTCAAATATTTCAAATATTCAGCTTTTAACAAATTATTTTAACATTGACGCGGATGGGAGCAGCATTCCAAACCGCTAAAACTTCATCCTCTTTGAAACCTATCTCCTCCCGCATTTTTTCAGCTACAACCTCCATTCAAACATTAAACAATTCACATTAATTTCAGCTATTAAATTCTTTCACAACTTTTTAAAATCTTCAACTGTCTTTGAACAAACACAGTTTTAGTTTTAAGCTTTTTTCAGCCTCTTTCTAAATTTATAATGGGATCCGGATGGGACGGAATGTTCAGAGGCAGAGTGGGGAAACCAACTGTTACAGTGTAGAACTGTTGTAAAAATACACCAAAACCTTCCACATAACTGCCTCTCAGTCCCACAAATTAAACCCTACGTGGATAATTTTTACATCAAAATGTAGGACATATTCTGCCGGTCGCATAGATGTGACTACTGAAGCAATCGGACCTACACAATGGGAGGTCTGGGTTTCCAAGCTAAATGGTGCCCAACCAACTGCCGCCATGATAACTGAAACATGACATTTCTGGAGAAAGGCAGACTGTACCACACTTTTAAAAGGCTCTGGTTCTCATATTCTTCACATTACAGGCACAATCTTCACACTGTGTCTTCATCAGATTCTTCTGGTTCTAATAATAAAATAATTTTGTCAGTTAGACTCACGGTCCGTCAGTTAGAGACAGTGGTTTGAGGTGAAGTTTCGGATGAAATTACCTCTCTGAGGCCTCTAAAAGGTGGGATTTCTGCCTGATCAAAGACCCTCAATAAGACATACACTCAGCTGGGTGACTCACTCTGCCCATTAAAGGGCAATTTCACTTTTTTTTCTAGATTTTTTTTCTTCTTTGTTTCCGCTTTATTAGACAGTTCGGAGAGGCACAGTTGAAATGGGGTAAACACTCTGGTCTTTGAAGGCCTATTTCACACATAATTTTTTTTTTCATGTCTTTCAATTATAATTTTATCTAGACATTTTTAAATATTCAACATCATTCCTATAAGAGTTAAACAATTCACTACTGTTCATACTTAAGACTGTTTCTTACTTTTCCACATCTTCATACTCCTTTAGCTGATTCATATACATTCAAGCCATCAAGGTAGTTTAGCTCCAAGTCTATTCAGTTACTATTTCATAGTTTTAAGATTTTTATACATGTCTTTCAACTTCTTCATAATTTCAGCAAGAAATGTTATTCAAACCTCTATATATTCAACTTTTCAACTCCTTTTAAACTTATTTTACACAATTATGACCTTTATAAACTTCAACAACTTTATACACCTTTATAGACCTTTTTCAAATCTTCATACTGAGCTATCCAGTTTAGCGTAAGCTGTTTCAGCATTCACACGCATTTTCAGCAGGAAATGCTTTTTCTAGTTATTAGTGTGAATGCTGGAGCATTCACACTATTGTTATTCAAATCTTTATTATTATTTTTACTTCTTCTTCCGTACGTTTTTTGGACCTTCATACCTCCTTCAAATCTTCAGCTATTTTAACCATTCAAATACCAAAATGTTCAGCTCTTTAAGGACATGTTTGGACCTCTTTTAAAATGTTTCTACCTTTTCAAATATTTCAAATATTCAGCTTTTAACAAATTATTTTAACATTGACGCGGATGGGAGCAGCATTCCAAACCGCTAAAACTTCATCCTCTTTGAAACCTATCTCCTCCCGCATTTTTTCAGCTACAACCTCCATTCAAACTTTAAACAATTCACATTAATTACAGCTATTAAATTCTTTCACAACTTTTTAAAATCTTCAACTGTCTTTGAACAAACACAGTTTTAGTTTTAAGTTTTTTTCAGCCTCTTTCTAAATTTATAATGGGATCCGGATGGGACGGAATGTTCAGAGGCAGACTGGGGGAACCAACTGTTACAGTGTAGAATTGTTGTAAAAATACACCAAAACCTTCCACATAACTGCCTCTCACTCCCACAAATTAAACCCTACGTGGATAATTTTTACATAAAAATGTAGGACATATTCTTCCGGTCGCATAGATGTGACTACTGAAGCAATCGGACCTACACAATGGGAGGTCTGGGCTTCCAAGCTAAATGGTGTCCAACCAACTGCCGCCTTGATAACTGAGACAGGAAATTTCTGGAGAAAGGCAGACTGTACCACACCTTTAAAATGCTCTGTTTCTCATTCTCTTCACATTACAGACATAATCTTCACACTGTGTCTTCATCAGATTCTTCTGGTTCTAACAATAAAATAATTTTGTCAGTTAGACTCACGGTCCGTCAGTTAGAGGCAGCGGTTTGAGGTGAGGTTTTGGATGAAATTACCTCTCTGAGGCTTCTAAAACGTGGGATTTCTGCCTGATCACAGACCCTCAATAAGACAAACACTCACCTTGGTGACTCACTCTGCCCATTAAAGGGCAATTTCACTTTTTTTTCTTGATTATTTTTTTCTTTTTTCCGCTTTATTAGACAGTTCGGAGAGGCAAAGTTGAAATGGGGCAAACACTCTGCTCTTTGAAGGCCTATTTCACGCATCATTTTTTTTTCATGTCTTTCAATTATAATTTCATCTAGACATTTTTAAATATTCAACATCATTCCTATAAGAGTTAAACAATTCACTACTGTTCATACTTAAGACTGTTTCTTACTTTTCCACATCTTCATACTCCTTTAGCTGATTCATATACATTCAAGCCATCAAGGTAGTTTAGCTCCAAGTCTATTCAATTACTATTTCATAGTTTTAAGATTTTTATCCATGTCTTTCAACTTCTTCATAATTTCAGCAAGAAATGTTATTCAAACCTCTATATATTCAACTTTTCAACTCCTTTTAAACTTATTTTACACAATTATGACCTCTATAAACTTCAACAACTTTATAAACCTTTATAGGCCTTTTTCAAATCTTCATACTCAGCTATCCAGTTTAGCGTAAGCTGTTTCAGCATTCACACGCATTTTCAGCAGGAAATGCATTTTCTAGTTATTTTTACTTCTTCTTCCGTACGTTTTTTGGACCTTCATACCTCCTTCAAATCTTCAGCTATTTTAACCATTCAAATACCAAAATGTTCAGCTCTTTAAGGACATGTTTGGACCTCTTTTAAAATGTTTCTACCTTTTCAAATATTTCAAATATTCAGCTTTTAACAAATTATTTTAACATTGACGCGGATGGGAGCAGCATTCCAAACCGCTAAAACTTCATCCTCTTTGAAACCTATCTCCTCCCGCATTTTTTCAGCTACAACCTCCATTCAAACTTTAAACAATTCACATTAATTACAGCTATTAAATTCTTTCACAACTTTTTAAAATCTTCAACTGTCTTTGAACAAACACAGTTTTAGTTTTAAGTTTTTTTCAGCCTCTTTCTAAATTTATAATGGGATCCGGATGGGACGGAATGTTCAGAGGCAGACTGGGGGAACCAACTGTTACAGTGTAGAATTGTTGTAAAAATACACCAAAACCTTCCACATAACTGCCTCTCACTCCCACAAATTAAACCCTACGTGGATAATTTTTACATAAAAATGTAGGACATATTCTTCCGGTCGCATAGATGTGACTACTGAAGCAATCGGACCTACACAATGGGAGGTCTGGGCTTCCAAGCTAAATGGTGTCCAACCAACTGCCGCCTTGATAACTGAGACAGGAAATTTCTGGAGAAAGGCAGACTGTACCACACCTTTAAAATGCTCTGTTTCTCATTCTCTTCACATTACAGACATAATCTTCACACTGTGTCTTCATCAGATTCTTCTGGTTCTAACAATAAAATAATTTTGTCAGTTAGACTCACGGTCCGTCAGTTAGAGGCAGCGGTTTGAGGTGAGGTTTTGGATGAAATTACCTCTCTGAGGCTTCTAAAACGTGGGATTTCTGCCTGATCACAGACCCTCAATAAGACAAACACTCACCTTGGTGACTCACTCTGCCCATTAAAGGGCAATTTCACTTTTTTTTCTTGATTATTTTTTTCTTTTTTCCGCTTTATTAGACAGTTCGGAGAGGCAAAGTTGAAATGGGGCAAACACTCTGCTCTTTGAAGGCCTATTTCACGCATCATTTTTTTTTCATGTCTTTCAATTATAATTTCATCTAGACATTTTTAAATATTCAACATCATTCCTATAAGAGTTAAACAATTCACTACTGTTCATACTTAAGACTGTTTCTTACTTTTCCACATCTTCATACTCCTTTAGCTGATTCATATACATTCAAGCCATCAAGGTAGTTTAGCTCCAAGTCTATTCAATTACTATTTCATAGTTTTAAGATTTGTATCCATGTCTTTCAACTTCTTCATAATTTCAGCAAGAAATGTTATTCAAACCTCTATATATTCAACCTTTCAACTCCTTTTAAACTTATTTTACACAATTATGACCTTTATAAACTTCAACAACTTTATAAACCTTTATAGGCCTTTTTCAAATCTTCATACTCAGCTATCCAGTTTAGCGTAAGCTGTTTCAGCATTCACACGCATTTTCAGCAGGAAATGCATTTTCTAGTTTTTACTTCTTCTTCCGTACGTTTTTTGGACCTTCATACCTCCTTCAAATCTTCAGCTATTTTAACCATTCAAATACCAAAATGTTCAGCTCTTTAAGGACATGTTTGGACCTCTTTTAAAATTTTTCTACCTTTTCAAATATTTCAAATATTCAGCTTTTAACAAATTATTTTAACATTGACGCGGATGGGAGCAGCATTCCAAACCGCTAAAACTTCATCCTCTTTGAAACCTATCTCCTCCCGCATTTTTTCAGCTACAACCTCCATTCAAACATTAAACAATTCACATTAATTTCAGCTATTAAATTCTTTCACAACTTTTTAAAATCTTCAACTGTCTTTGAACAAACACAGTTTTAGTTTTAAGCTTTTTTCAACCTCTTTCTAAATTTATAATGGGATCCGGATGGGACGGAATGTTCAGAGGCAGAGTGGGGGAACCAACTGTTACAGTGTAGAATTGTTGTAAAAATACACCAAAACCTTCCACATAACTGCCTCTCACTCCCACAAATTAAACCCTACGTGGATAATTTTTACATCAAAATGTAGGACATATTCTTCCGGTCGCATAGATGTGACTACTGAAGCAATCGGACCTACACAATGGGAGGTTTGGGCTTCCAAGCTAAATGGTGTACAACCAACTGCCGCCTTGATAACTGAAACATGACATTTCTGGAGAAAGGCATACTGTACCACACCTTTAAAATGCTCTGGTTCTCATATTCTTCACATTACAGACATAATCTTCACACTGTGTCTTCATCAGATTCTTCTCGTTCTAACAATAAAATAATTTTGTCAGTTAGACTCACGGTCCGTCAGTTAGAGGCAGCGGTTTGAGGTGACGTCTTGGATGAAATGACCTCTCTGAGGCCTCTAAAAGGTGGGATTTCTGCCTGATCACAGACCCTCAATAAGACATACACTCACCTTGGTGACTCACTCTGCCCATTAAAGGGCAATTTCACTTTTTTTTCTTGATTATTTTTTTCTTTTTTCCGCTTTATTAGACAGTTCGGAGAGGCAAAGTTGAAATGGGGCAAACACTCTGGTCTTTGAAGGCCTATTTCACGCATAATTTTTTTTTCATGTCTTTCAATTATAATTTCATCTAGACATTTTTAAATATTCAACATCATTCCTATAAGAGTTAAACAATTCACTACTGTTCATACTTAAGACTGTTTCTTACTTTTCCACATCTTCATACTCCTTTAGCTGATTCATATACATTCAAGCCATCAAGGTAGTTTAGCTCCAAGTCTATTCAATTACTATTTCATAGTTTTAAGATTTTTATCCATGTCTTTCAACTTCTTCATAATTTCAGCAAGAAATGTTATTCAAACCTCTATATATTCAACTTTTCAACTCCTTTTAAACTTATTTTACACAATTATGACCTCTATAAACTTCAACAACTTTATAAACCTTTATAGTTCTTTTTCAAATCTTCATACTCAGCTATCCAGTTTAGCGTAAGCTGTTTCAGCATTCACACGCATTTTCAGCAGGAAATGCATTTTCTAGTTATTTTTACTTCTTCTTCCGTACGTTTTTTGGACCTTCATACCTCCTTCAAATCTTCAGCTATTTTAACCATTCAAATACCAAAATGTTCAGCTCTTTAAGGACATGTTTGGACCTCTTTTAAAATGTTTCTACCTTTTCAAATATTTCAAATATTCAGCTTTTAACAAATTATTTTAACATTGACGCGGATGGGAGCAGCATTCCAAACCGCTAAAACTTCATCCTCTTTGAAACCTATCTCCTCCCGCATTTTTTCAGCTACAACCTCCATTCAAACATTAAACAATTCACATTAATTACAGCTATTAAATTCTTTCACAACTTTTTAAAATCTTCAACTGTCTTTGAACAAACACAGTTTTAGTTTTAAGTTTTTTTCAGCCTCTTTCTAAATTTATAATGGGATCCGGATGGGACGGAATGTTCAGAGGCAGAGTGGGGGAACCAACTGTTACAGTGTAGAATTGTTGTAAAAATACACCAAAACCTTCCACATAACTGCCTCTCACTCCCACAAATTAAACCCTACGTGGATAATTTTTACATCGAAATGTAGGACATATTCTGCCGGTCGCATAGATGTGACTACTGAAGCAATCGGACTTACACAATGGGAGGTCTGGGCTTCCAAGCTAAATGGTGTCCAACCAACTGCCGCCTCGATAACTGAGACAGGAAATTTCTGGAGAAAGGCAGACTGTACCACACCTTTAAAATGCTCTGGTTCTCATATTCTTCACATTACAGACATTATCTCCACACTGTGTCTTCATCAGATTATTCTGGTTCTAACAATAAAATAATTTTGTCAGTTAGACTCACAGTCCGTCAGTTAGAGGCAGCGGTTTGAGGTGAGGTTTTGGATGAAATGACCTCTCTGAGGCCTCTAAAAGGTGGGATTTCTGCCTGATCACAGACCCTTAAGAAGACATACACTCACCTTGGTGACTCACTCTGCCCATTAAAGGGCAATTTCACTTTTTTTTCTTGATTATTTTTTTCTTTTTTCCGCTTTATTAGACAGTTCGGAGAGGCACAGTTGAAATGGGGCAAACACTCTGCTCTTTGAAGGCCTATTTCACACATCATTTTTTTTTTCATGTCTTTCAATTATAATTTTATCTAGACATTTTTAAATATTCAACATCATTCCTATAAGAGTTAAACAATTCACTACTGTTCATACTTAAGACTGTTTCTTACTTTTCCACATCTTCATACTCCTTTAGCTGATTCATATACATTCAAGCCATCAAGGTAGTTTAGCTCCAAGTCTATTCAATTACTATTTCATAGTTTTAAGATTTTTATCCATGTCTTTCAACTTATTGATAATTTCAGCAAGAAATGTTATTCAAACCTCTATATATTCAACTTTTCAACTCCTTTTAAACTTATTTTACACAATAATGACCTTTATAAACTTCAACAACTTTATAAACCTTTATAGACCTTTTTCAAATCTTCATACTCAGCTATCCAGTTTAGCGTAAGCTGTTTCAGCATTCACACGCATTTTCAGCAGGAAATGCATTTTCTAGTTATTAGTGTGAATGCTGGAGCATTCACACTATTGTTATTCAAATCTTTATTATTATTATTTTTACTTCTTCCGTACGTTTTTTGGACCTTCATACCTCCTTCAAATCTTCAGCTATTTTAACCATTCAAATACCAAAATGTTCAGCTCTTTAAGGACATGTTTGGACCTCTTTTAAAATTTTTCTACCTTTTCAAATATTTCAAATATTCAGCTTTTAACAAATTATTTTAACATTGACGCGGATGGGAGCAGCATTCCAAACCGCTAAAACTTCATCCTCTTTGAAACCTATCTCCTCCCGCATTTTTTCAGCTACAACCTCCATTCAAACATTAAACAATTCACATTAATTTCAGCTATTAAATTCTTTCACAACTTTTTAAAATCTTCAACTGTCTTTGAACAAACACAGTTTTAGTTTTAAGCTTTTTTCAGCCTCTTTCTAAATTTATAATGGGATCCGGATGGGACGGAATGTTCAGAGGCAGAGTGGGGAAACCAACTGTTACAGTGTAGAACTGTTGTAAAAATACACCAAAACCTTCCACATAACTGCCTCTCAGTCCCACAAATTAAACCCTACGTGGATAATTTTTACATCAAAATGTAGGACATATTCTGCCGGTCGCATAGATGTGACTACTGAAGCAATCGGACCTACACAATGGGAGGTCTGGGTTTCCAAGCTAAATGGTGCCCAACCAACTGCCGCCATGATAACTGAAACATGACATTTCTGGAGAAAGGCAGACTGTACCACACTTTTAAAAGGCTCTGGTTCTCATATTCTTCACATTACAGGCACAATCTTCACACTGTGTCTTCATCAGATTCTTCTGGTTCTAATAATAAAATAATTTTGTCAGTTAGACTCACGGTCCGTCAGTTAGAGACAGTGGTTTGAGGTGAAGTTTCGGATGAAATTACCTCTCTGAGGCCTCTAAAAGGTGGGATTTCTGCCTGATCAAAGACCCTCAATAAGACATACACTCAGCTGGGTGACTCACTCTGCCCATTAAAGGGCAATTTCACTTTTTTTTCTAGATTTTTTTTCTTCTTTTTTCCGCTTTATTAGACAGTTCGGAGAGGCAAAGTTGAAATGGGGCAAACACTCTGGTCTTTGAAGGCCTATTTCACGCATAATTTTTTTTTCATGTCTTTCAATTATAATTTCATCTAGACATTTTTAAATATTCAACATCATTCCTATAAGAGTTAAACAATTCACTACTGTTCATACTTAAGACTGTTTCTTACTTTTCCACATCTTCATACTCCTTTAGCTGATTCATATACATTCAAGCCATCAAGGTAGTTTAGCTCCAAGTCTATTCAATTACTATTTCATAGTTTTAAGATTTTTATCCATGTCTTTCAACTTCTTCATAATTTCAGCAAGAAATGTTATTCAAACCTCTATATATTCAACTTTTCAACTCCTTTTAAACTTATTTTACACAATTATGACCTTTATAAACTTCAACAACTTTATAAACCTTTATAGACCTTTTTCAAATCTTCATACTCAGCTATCCAGTTTAGCGTAAGCTGTTTCAGCATTCACACGCATTTTCAGCAGGAAATGCATTTTCTAGTTATTTTTACTTCTTCTTCCGTACGTTTTTTGGACCTTCATACCTCCTTCAAATCTTCAGCTATTTTAACCATTCAAATACCAAAATGTTCAGCTCTTTAAGGACATGTTTGGACCTCTTTTAAAATGTTTCTACCTTTTCAAATATTTCAAATATTCAGCTTTTAACAAATTATTTTAACATTGACGCGGATGGGAGCAGCATTCCAAACCGCTAAAACTTCATCCTCTTTGAAACCTATCTCCTCCCGCATTTTTTCAGCTACAACCTCCATTCAAACTTTAAACAATTCACATTAATTACAGCTATTAAATTCTTTCACAACTTTTTAAAATCTTCAACTGTCTTTGAACAAACACAGTTTTAGTTTTAAGTTTTTTTCAGCCTCTTTCTAAATTTATAATGGGATCCGGATGGGACGGAATGTTCAGAGGCAGACTGGGGGAACCAACTGTTACAGTGTAGAATTGTTGTAAAAATACACCAAAACCTTCCACATAACTGCCTCTCACTCCCACAAATTAAACCCTACGTGGATAATTTTTACATAAAAATGTAGGACATATTCTTCCGGTCGCATAGATGTGACTACTGAAGCAATCGGACCTACACAATGGGAGGTCTGGGCTTCCAAGCTAAATGGTGTCCAACCAACTGCCGCCTTGATAACTGAGACAGGAAATTTCTGGAGAAAGGCAGACTGTACCACACCTTTAAAATGCTCTGTTTCTCATTCTCTTCACATTACAGACATAATCTTCACACTGTGTCTTCATCAGATTCTTCTGGTTCTAACAATAAAATAATTTTGTCAGTTAGACTCACGGTCCGTCAGTTAGAGGCAGCGGTTTGAGGTGAGGTTTTGGATGAAATTACCTCTCTGAGGCTTCTAAAACGTGGGATTTCTGCCTGATCACAGACCCTCAATAAGACAAACACTCACCTTGGTGACTCACTCTGCCCATTAAAGGGCAATTTCACTTTTTTTTCTTGATTATTTTTTTCTTTTTTCCGCTTTATTAGACAGTTCGGAGAGGCAAAGTTGAAATGGGGCAAACACTCTGCTCTTTGAAGGCCTATTTCACGCATCATTTTTTTTTCATGTCTTTCAATTATAATTTCATCTAGACATTTTTAAATATTCAACATCATTCCTATAAGAGTTAAACAATTCACTACTGTTCATACTTAAGACTGTTTCTTACTTTTCCACATCTTCATACTCCTTTAGCTGATTCATATACATTCAAGCCATCAAGGTAGTTTAGCTCCAAGTCTATTCAATTACTATTTCATAGTTTTAAGATTTTTATCCATGTCTTTCAACTTCTTCATAATTTCAGCAAGAAATGTTATTCAAACCTCTATATATTCAACTTTTCAACTCCTTTTAAACTTATTTTACACAATTATGACCTCTATAAACTTCAACAACTTTATAAACCTTTATAGGCCTTTTTCAAATCTTCATACTCAGCTATCCAGTTTAGCGTAAGCTGTTTCAGCATTCACACGCATTTTCAGCAGGAAATGCATTTTCTAGTTATTAGTGTGAATGCTGGAGCATTCACACTATTGTTATTCAAATCTTTATTATTATTATTTTTACTTCTTCCGTACGTTTTTTGGACCTTCATACCTCCTTCAAATCTTCAGCTATTTTAACCATTCAAATACCAAAATGTTCAGCTCTTTAAGGACATGTTTGGACCTCTTTTAAAATTTTTCTACCTTTTCAAATATTTCAAATATTCAGCTTTTAACAAATTATTTTAACATTGACGCGGATGGGAGCAGCATTCCAAACCGCTAAAACTTCATCCTCTTTGAAACCTATCTCCTCCCGCATTTTTTCAGCTACAACCTCCATTCAAACATTAAACAATTCACATTAATTTCAGCTATTAAATTCTTTCACAACTTTTTAAAATCTTCAACTGTCTTTGAACAAACACAGTTTTAGTTTTAAGCTTTTTTCAGCCTCTTTCTAAATTTATAATGGGATCCGGATGGGACGGAATGTTCAGAGGCAGAGTGGGGAAACCAACTGTTACAGTGTAGAACTGTTGTAAAAATACACCAAAACCTTCCACATAACTGCCTCTCAGTCCCACAAATTAAACCCTACGTGGATAATTTTTACATCAAAATGTAGGACATATTCTGCCGGTCGCATAGATGTGACTACTGAAGCAATCGGACCTACACAATGGGAGGTCTGGGTTTCCAAGCTAAATGGTGCCCAACCAACTGCCGCCATGATAACTGAAACATGACATTTCTGGAGAAAGGCAGACTGTACCACACTTTTAAAAGGCTCTGGTTCTCATATTCTTCACATTACAGGCACAATCTTCACACTGTGTCTTCATCAGATTCTTCTGGTTCTAATAATAAAATAATTTTGTCAGTTAGACTCACGGTCCGTCAGTTAGAGACAGTGGTTTGAGGTGAAGTTTCGGATGAAATTACCTCTCTGAGGCCTCTAAAAGGTGGGATTTCTGCCTGATCAAAGACCCTCAATAAGACATACACTCACCTTGGTGACTCACTCTGCCCATTAAAGGGCAATTTCACTTTTTTTTCTTGATTCTTTTTTTCTTTTTTCTGCTTTATTAGACAGTTCGGAGAGGCACAGTTGAAATGGGGCAAACACTCTGCTCTTTGAAGGCCTATTTCACACATATTTCTTTTTTCATGTCTTTCAATTATAATTTTATCTAGACATTTTTAAATATTCAACATCATTCCTATAAGAGTTAAACAATTCACTACTGTTCATACTTCAGACTGTTTCTTACTTTTCCACAACTTCATACTCCTTTAGCTGATTCATATACATTCAAGCCATCAAGATAGTTTAGCTCCAAGTCTATTCAATTACTATTTCATAGTTTTAAGATTTTTATCCATGTCTTTCAACTTCTTCATAATTTCAGCAATAAATGTTATTCAAACCTCTATATATTCAACTTTTCAACTAATTTTAAACTTATTTTTACACAATTATGACCTTTATAAACTTTAACAACTTTATACACCTTTATAGACCTTTTTCAAATCTTCATACTCAGCTATCCAGTTTAGCGTAAGCTGTTTCAGCATTCACACGCATTTTCAGCAGGAAATGCATTTTCTAGTTTTTACTTCTTCTTCCGTACGTTTTTTGGACCTTCATACCTCCTTCAAATCTTCAGCTATTTTAACCATTCAAATACCAAAATGTTCAGCTCTTTAAGGACATGTTTGGACCTCTTTTAAAATGTTTCTACCTTTTCAAATATTTCAAATATTCAGCTTTTAACAAATTATTTTAACATTGACGCGGATGGGAGCAGCATTCCAAACCGCTAAAACTTCATCCTCTTTGAAACCTATCTCCTCCCGCATTTTTTCAGCTACAACCTCCATTCAAACTTTAAACAATTCACATTAATTACAGCTATTAAATTCTTTCACAACTTTTTAAAATCTTCAACTGTCTTTGAACAAACACAGTTTTAGTTTTAAGTTTTTTTCAGCCTCTTTCTAAATTTATAATGGGATCCGGATGGGACGGAATGTTCAGAGGCAGACTGGGGGAACCAACTGTTACAGTGTAGAATTGTTGTAAAAATACACCAAAACCTTCCACATAACTGCCTCTCACTCCCACAAGTTAAACCCTACGTGGATAATTTTTACATAAAAATGTAGGACATATTCTTCCGGTCGCATAGATGTGACTACTGAAGCAATCGGACCTACACAATGGGAGGTCTGGGCTTCCAAGCTAAATGGTGTCCAACCAACTGCCGCCTTGATAACTGAGACAGGAAATTTCTGGAGAAAGGCAGACTGTACCACACCTTTAAAATGCTCTGTTTCTCATTCTCTTCACATTACAGACATAATCTTCACACTGTGTCTTCATCAGATTCTTCTGGTTCTAACAATAAAATAATTTTGTCAGTTAGACTCACGGTCCGTCAGTTAGAGGCAGCGGTTTGAGGTGAGGTTTTGGATGAAATTACCTCTCTGAGGCTTCTAAAACGTGGGATTTCTGCCTGATCACAGACCCTCAATAAGACAAACACTCACCTTGGTGACTCACTCTGCCCATTAAAGGGCAATTTCACTTTTTTTTCTTGATTATTTTTTTCTTTTTTCCGCTTTATTAGACAGTTCGGAGAGGCAAAGTTGAAATGGGGCAAACACTCTGCTCTTTGAAGGCCTATTTCACGCATCATTTTTTTTCATGTCTTTCAATTATAATTTCATCTAGACATTTTTAAATATTCAACATCATTCCTATAAGAGTTAAACAATTCACTACTGTTCATACTTAAGACTGTTTCTTACTTTTCCACATCTTCATACTCCTTTAGCTGATTCATATACATTCAAGCCATCAAGGTAGTTTAGCTCCAAGTCTATTCAATTACTATTTCATAGTTTTAAGATTTTTATCCATGTCTTTCAACTTCTTCATAATTTCAGCAAGAAATGTTATTCAAACCTCTATATATTCAACTTTTCAACTCCTTTTGAACTTATTTTACACAATTATGACCTTTATAAACTTCAACAACTTTATAAACCTTTATAGACCTTTTTCAAATCTTCATACTCAGCTATCCAGTTTAGCGTAAGCTGTTTCAGCATTCACACGCATTTTCAGCAGGAAATGCATTTTCTAGTTTTTACTTCTTCTTCCGTACGTTTTTTGGACCTTCATACCTCCTTCAAATCTTCAGCTATTTTAACCATTCAAATACCAAAATGTTCAGCTCTTTAAGGACATGTTTGGACCTCTTTTAAAATGTTTCTACCTTTTCAAATATTTCAAATATTCAGCTTTTAACAAATTATTTTAACATTGACGCGGATGGGAGCAGCATTCCAAACCGCTAAAACTTCATCCTCTTTGAAACCTATCTCCTCCCGCATTTTTTCAGCTACAACCTCCATTCAAACTTTAAACAATTCACATTAATTACAGCTATTAAATTCTTTCACAACTTTTTAAAATCTTCAACTGTCTTTGAACAAACACAGTTTTAGTTTTAAGTTTTTTTCAGCCTCTTTCTAAATTTATAATGGGATCCGGATGGGACGGAATGTTCAGAGGCAGACTGGGGGAACCAACTGTTACAGTGTAGAATTGTTGTAAAAATACACCAAAACCTTCCACATAACTGCCTCTCACTCCCACAAATTAAACCCTACGTGGATCATTTTTACATCAAAATGTAGGACATATTCTGCCGGTCGCATAGATGTGACTACTGAAGCAATCGGACCTACACAATGGGAGGTCTGGGCTTCCAATCTAAATGGTGTCCAACCAACTGCCGCCTTGATAACTGAGACATGACATTTCTGGAGAAAGGCAGACTGTACCACACCTTTAAAATAGTCAGGTTCTCATATTCTTCACATTACAGACATAATCTTCACACTGTGTCTTCATCAGATTCTTCTGGTTCTAACAATAAAATAATTTTGTCAGTTAGACTCACGGTCCGTCAGTTAGAGGCAGCGGTTTGAGGTGACGTTTTGGATGAAATTACCTCTCTGAGGCCTCGAAAAGGTGGGATTTCTGCCTGATCACAGACCCTCAATAAGACATACACTCACCTTGGTGACTCACTCTGCCCATTAAAGGGCAACTTCACTTTTTTTTCTTGATTATTTTTTTCTTTTTTCCGCTTTATTAGACAGTTCGGAGAGGCAAAGTTGAAATGGGGCAAACACTCTGCTCTTTGAAGGCCTATTTCACACATCATTTTCTTTTCATGTCTTTCAATTATAATTTTATCTAGACATTTTTAAATATTCAACATCATTCCTATAAGAGTTAAACAATTCACTACTGTTCATACTTAAGACTGTTTCTTACTTTTCCACATCTTCATACTCCTTTAGCTGATTCATATACATTCAAGCCATCAAGGTAGTTTAGCTCCAAGTCTATTCAATTACTATTTCATAGTTTTAAGATTTTTATCCATGTCTTTCAACTTCTTCATAATTTCAGCAAGAAATGTTATTCAAACCTCTATATATTCAACTTTTCAACTCCTTTTAAACTTATTTTACACAATTATGACCTCTATAAACTTCAACAACTTTATAAAACTTTATAGACCTTTTTCAAATCTTCATACTCAGCTATCCAGTTTAGCGTAAGCTGTTTCAGCATTCACACGCATTTTCAGCAGGAAATGCATTTTCTAGTTATTTTTACTTCTTCTTCCGTACGTTTTTTGGACCTTCATACCTCCTTCAAATCTTCAGCTATTTTAACCATTCAAATACCAAACTGTTCAGCTCTTTAAGGACATGTTTGGACCTCTTTTAAAATGTTTATACCTTTTCAAATATTTGAAATATTCAGCTTTTAACAAATTATTTTAACATTGACGCGGATGGGAGCAGCATTCCAAACCGCTAAAACTTCATCCTCTTTGAAACCTATCTCCTCCCGCATTTTTTCAGCTACAACCTCCATTCAAACTTTAAACAATTCACATTAATTACAGCTATTAAATTCTTTCACAACTTTTTAAAATCTTCAACTGTCTTTGAACAAACACAGTTTTAGTTTTAAGTTTTTTTCAGCCTCTTTCTAAATTTATAATGGGATCCGGATGGGACGGAATGTTCAGAGGCAGACTGGGGGAACCAACTGTTACAGTGTAGAATTGTTGTAAAAATACACCAAAACCTTCCACATAACTGCCTCTCACTCCCACAAATTAAACCCTACGTGGATAATTTTTACATAAAAATGTAGGACATATTCTTCCGGTCGCATAGATGTGACTACTGAAGCAATCGGACCTACACAATGGGAGGTCTGGGCTTCCAAGCTAAATGGTGTCCAACCAACTGCCGCCTTGATAACTGAGACAGGAAATTTCTGGAGAAAGGCAGACTGTACCACACCTTTAAAATGCTCTGTTTCTCATTCTCTTCACATTACAGACATAATCTTCACACTGTGTCTTCATCAGATTCTTCTGGTTCTAACAATAAAATAATTTTGTCAGTTAGACTCACGGTCCGTCAGTTAGAGGCAGCGGTTTGAGGTGAGGTTTTGGATGAAATTACCTCTCTGAGGCTTCTAAAACGTGGGATTTCTGCCTGATCACAGACCCTCAATAAGACAAACACTCACCTTGGTGACTCACTCTGCCCATTAAAGGGCAATTTCACTTTTTTTTCTTGATTATTTTTTTCTTTTTTCCGCTTTATTAGACAGTTTGGAGAGGCAAAGTTGAAATGGGGCAAACACTCTGCTCTTTGAAGGCCTATTTCACGCATAATTTTTTTTTCATGTCTTTCAATTATAATTTCATCTAGACATTTTTAAATATTCAACATCATTCCTATAAGAGTTAAACAATTCACTACTGTTCATACTTAAGACTGTTTCTTACTTTTCCACATCTTCATACTCCTTTAGCTGATTCATATACATTCAAGCCATCAAGGTAGTTTAGCTCCAAGTCTATTCAATTACTATTTCATAGTTTTAAGATTTTTATCCATGTCTTTCAACTTCTTCATAATTTCAGCAAGAAATGTTATTCAAACCTCTATATATTCAACTTTTCAACTCCTTTTAAACTTATTTTACACAATTATGACCTTTATAAACTTCAACAACTTTATAAACCTTTATAGACCTTTTTCAAATCTTCATACTCAGCTATCCAGTTTAGCGTAAGCTGTTTCAGCATTCACACGCATTTTCAGCAGGAAATGCATTTTCTAGTTATTTTTACTTCTTCTTCCGTACGTTTTTTGGACCTTCATACCTCCTTCAAATCTTCAGCTATTTTAACCATTCAAATACCAAAATGTTCAGCTCTTTAAGGACATGTTTGGACCTCTTTTAAAATGTTTCTACCTTTTCAAATATTTCAAATATTCAGCTTTTAACAAATTATTTTAACATTGACGCGGATGGGAGCAGCATTCCAAACCGCTAAAACTTCATCCTCTTTGAAACCTATCTCCTCCCGCATTTTTTCAGCTACAACCTCCATTCAAACTTTAAACAATTCACATTAATTACAGCTATTAAATTCTTTCACAACTTTTTAAAATCTTCAACTGTCTTTGAACAAACACAGTTTTAGTTTTAAGTTTTTTTCAGCCTCTTTCTAAATTTATAATGGGATCCGGATGGGACGGAATGTTCAGAGGCAGACTGGGGGAACCAACTGTTACAGTGTAGAATTGTTGTAAAAATACACCAAAACCTTCCACATAACTGCCTCTCACTCCCACAAATTAAACCCTACGTGGATAATTTTTACATAAAAATGTAGGACATATTCTTCCGGTCACATAGATGTGACTACTGAAGCAATCGGACCTACACAATGGGAGGTCTGGGCTTCCAAGCTAAATGGTGTCCAACCAACTGCCGCCTTGATAACTGAGACAGGAAATTTCTGGAGAAAGGCAGACTGTACCACACCTTTAAAATGCTCTGTTTCTCATTCTCTTCACATTACAGACATAATCTTCACACTGTGTCTTCATCAGATTCTTCTGGTTCTAACAATAAAATAATTTTGTCAGTTAGACTCACGGTCCGTCAGTTAGAGGCAGCGGTTTGAGGTGAGGTTTTGGATGAAATTACCTCTCTGAGGCTTCTAAAACGTGGGATTTCTGCCTGATCACAGACCCTCAATAAGACAAACACTCACCTTGGTGACTCACTCTGCCCATTAAAGGGCAATTTCACTTTTTTTTCTTGATTATTTTTTTCTTTTTTCCGCTTTATTAGACAGTTCGGAGAGGCAAAGTTGAAATGGGGCAAACACTCTGCTCTTTGAAGGCCTATTTCACGCATCATTTTTTTTTCATGTCTTTCAATTATAATTTCATCTAGACATTTTTAAATATTCAACATCATTCCTATAAGAGTTAAACAATTCACTACTGTTCATACTTAAGACTGTTTCTTACTTTTCCACATCTTCATACTCCTTTAGCTGATTCATATACATTCAAGCCATCAAGGTAGTTTAGCTCCAAGTCTATTCAATTACTATTTCATAGTTTTAAGATTTTTATCCATGTCTTTCAACTTCTTCATAATTTCAGCAAGAAATGTTATTCAAACCTCTATATATTCAACTTTTCAACTCCTTTTAAACTTATTTTACACAATTATGACCTCTATAAACTTCAACAATTTTATAAACCTTTATAGGCCTTTTTCAAATCTTCATACTCAGCTATCCAGTTTAGCGTAAGCTGTTTCAGCATTCACACGCATTTTCAGCAGGAAATGCATTTTCTAGTTATTATTATTATTATTCCGTACGTTCTTTGGCCTTCAATAACTTCAACATACTTCAACCTTCATACAACTTCCACTTATCAATATTTTCAGCTCTTCAAGGGCTTTCATGGGCCATTTCAACATTTTCAAAAAAATTCATAATTTCATATTTATTCAACGTTTTATGAAAAATATTCAGATCCCAGCCACTCATTCATACTTATTCCCACAAACTTCATATACACCTTCAATTGTTCAGCTATTTCAGGACATTAATCTGTATGATTCAGAATTTTTTGCTACACTGCAAAATTTCAAATAAATTCAACTTTTATGAATTTTAATATTTCATGCAAAATTATGATGGTCCCTACTCGTTCATACTTCATCGTAGAAACTCGATTTCAAGTTCTTCCTGTTCGTCTTGCACAGTTGCACACTTTCATAATTCAATATTTTTTCATAAAATGTATAACTTCAGAGATATTAAAGGTTTATTAAACATAAAAGTCTCTCCATGCAAATGAATAGGGAAGGATCCAAACTCGAAGAGTTTGGACATGACGCCAAACCTATCTGCTCATTCATACGTCATCCTAGAAACATGATTCTAACATATAAATATTCAGCTGACTTCCCTCTTTCATAATCTTAAACAGTTTTTTCAACAAATGTTTAGTTTTCTCATGAGACAGCCTTGTTTGAAGGCACGCAAACTCAAAATCAAACAGTGAGTGGATGGAGCTACACTCCATGATCGGATGTCAAATGAACTCCATTTTCAACTTGCTGGCCTAACCAAATTGTTTACAATACAGACCCAAATGTCACAGTGAATATTAATTGGAATCTTCTCATTCTCACGGTACCATCATTTTTTCTGTCAGACAAACGGTTTGCGTGATACAGCCATTAGTTCGGGCTTAGCGTTCATTTAAAACCTCTGTCTGTGTGACAGGGGATTTGGGGACACAAGTGGCTGTACCTGTGTAGATTACCAGTACAGCTGTTTACACTTGACACTGATTAGCTGTCTGTCACCATGGTGACCATTACAGTGCACTGGCTGTCTTTGACTCAACGATGACATCATAGGCCAATATAGGTCCAACTCCATAAAGAGAGAGAGGGAGAGGGAGAGACACACACACACACACACACACACACACACACACACCAGACACACACACACACACACACACACACACACACACACACACACACACCCCCTACATATACCACAGAGGTGGAGAGGTAACACAGCTGTTACCAATTGGCCCTGATTAGCTGTGACCACAGCACCATAGCAATATATAGTTCTCTTGTTATGTTATTGAACACAGGTCTGGTGGCTTAGTGGTTTAAGCCCAGGTCTTGTAGTTCAAAGGTCTCAGGTTCGATTCCAGCTGAGGGAATACAATTTTCACCTCAAATGTTTGTGTGAAGGGAAGCATGTCTCGTGGTAAGTGCATATGGCACATTAAGCACACACACACACACACACACACACACACACACACACACATACACACACAATTCAAGTTGCCTTTACTCAGTCAGTTTTCATCCGATAAACTTCATACCACATTCTACATGTTCAGCTCCTTCAGGACATTACATGGTAGTATCCAGATTGAGCTGAACACAGGGTTGGGGGTTCAATTCCCCGTTCCAACACCAAATTTTAGACTTCACCGGATTTTCTTAAAATTTTGCACAGATGTTCATTATGACTCAGAGATGACATCACAAGAGTTTAGAGGTCAAAGGTCAAATTTCAAGGTCACTGTGACGTTGCCTTTTGTGACTGCATTCTCATGAACGCTTCCACGGTTTTTCTTCAAATTTTGCACAAATGTTGATTCTGACTCAAAGATGAACTGATAACATTTTGGAGGTCATACTTCAAGGTCATAATTCATTCCTCAATTCAGCTAGAAAATCCATTCAAACTTCCAAATATTCCACATTTTTCAAACATTCTATTATTCAACCATTCTGTTGATTCAGATATATTCATCCTTCGTTCTTCATCAACATTCAGCAGTGAAGCGTCAGCTTCTTCAACATCAGCGTCAGCATTCACACCGCAATTTCTTCAAGGAATTGCAATTCTAGTTATTCTTATTATTTTTATTCCGCCACTTCTTTGTCGTTCAATAACTTCAACATACTTCAACCTTCATACAACTTCCACATATCAACATTTTCAGCTCTTCAAGGGCTTCTTGGGACCATTTCAACATTTTCAAAAAAATTCATAATTTCATATTTATTCAACGTTTTATGAAAAATATTCAGATCCCAGCCACTCATTCATACTTATTCCCACAAACTTCATATACACCTTCAATTGTTCAGCTATTTCAGGACATTAATCTGTATGATTCAGAATTTTTTGCTACACTGCAAAATTTCAAATAAATTCAACTTTTATGAATTTTAATATTTCATGCAGAATTATGATCGTTCCTACTCATTCATACTTCATCGTAGAAACTCCCTTCAAAGTTCTTCCTGTTCGTCTTGCACAGCAGCAGACTTTCATAATTCAAAATTTTTTCATAAAATGTATAACTTTAGAGATATTAAAGGTTTAATAAACAAACAATCTCTCAATGTTAATTAATAGGGAAAGGGTCCAAACGCGAAGCATTTCGACATGACGCCAAACCTATCTCCTCATTCATACGTCATCCTAGAAACATGATTCTAACATATAAATATTCAGCTGACTTCCCTCTTTCATAATCTTAAACAGTTTTTTCAACAAATGTTTAGTTTTCTCATGAGACAGCCTTGTTTGAAGGCACGCAAAGTCAAAATCAAACAGTGAGTGGATGGAGCTACACTCCATGATCGGATGTCAAATGAACTCCATTTTCAACTTGCTGGCCTAACCAAATTGTTTACAATACAGACCCAAATTTCACAGTGAATATTAATTGGAATCTTCTCATTCTCACGGTACGATCATTTTTTCTGTCAGACAAACGGTTTGCGTGTGAGAGGCAGAAGTTCGAGGCATGCGCTTCGGTGTGCTCTAAAGGTGGAGAGGTAACACAGCTGTTACCAATTGGCCCTGATTAGCTGTGACCACAGCACCATAGCAATATATAGTTCTCTTGTTATGTTATTGAACACAGGTCTGGTGGCTTAGTGGTTTAAGCCCAGGTCTTGTAGTTCAAAGGTCTCAGGTTCGATTCCAGCTGAGGGAATACAATTTTCACCTCAAATGTTTGTGTGAAGGGAAGCATGTCTCGTGGTAAGTGCATATGGCACATTAAGCACACACACACACACACACATATACACACACAATTCAAGTTGCCTTTACTCAGTCAGTTTTCATCCGATAAACTTCATACCACATTCTACATGTTCAGCTCCTTCAGGACATTACATGGTAGTATCCAGATTGAGCTGAACACAGGGTTGGGGGTTCAATTCCCCGTTCCAACACCAAATTTTAGACTTCACCGGATTTTCTTAAAATTTTGCACAGATGTTCATTATGACTCAGAGATGACATCACAAGAGTTTAGAGGTCAAAGGTCAAATTTCAAGGTCACTGTGACGTTGCCTTTTGTGACTGCATTCTCATGAACGCTTCCACGGTTTTTCTTCAAATTTTGCACAAATGTTGATTCTGACTCAAAGATGAACTGATAACATTTTGGAGGTCATACTTCAAGGTCATAATTCATTCCTCAATTCAGCTAGAAAATCCATTCAAACTTCCAAATATTCCACATTTTTCAAACATTCTATTATTCAACCATTCTGTTGATTCAGATATATTCATCCTTCGTTCTTCATCAACATTCAGCAGTGAAGCGTCAGCTTCTTCAACATCAGCGTCAGCATTCACACCGCAATTTCTTCAAGGAATTGCAATTCTAGTTCTTATTAGTGTGAATGCTGGAGCATTCACACTATTGTTATTCAAATCTTTATTAGTGTGAATGCTGGAGCATTCACACTATTGTTCTTCAAATCTTTATTAAACTTATTATATTTCCGCTTCCGTACGTTTTTTGGCTCTCTTCAACTCCTTCAAATCTTCAGCTATTTCAACCATTCATATACCAAAATGTTCAGCTCTTTAAGGACATGTGTGGACCTCTTTTACAATTTTTCTACCTTTTCAAATATTTCAAATATTCAGCTTTTTAACAAATTATTTTAACATTGAAGCGGATAGGAGCAGCATTCCAAACCGCTAAAACTTCCTCTGCTTTGAAACCTATCTCCTCCCGCATTTTTTCAGCTAGAGACTCCATTCAAACGTTAAACAATTCACATGAATTACAGCTATTAAAATCCTATTCAACTTTTTAAAATCTTCAACTGTCTTTTAACAAACACAGTTTTAGTTTTAAGCTTTTTTCAACCTCTTTCTAAATTTATAATGGGATCCGGATGGGACGGAATGTTCAGAGGCAGAGTGGGGGAACCAACTGTTACAGTGTAGAACTGGTGTAAAAAAAAAAAAAAAACTATCACATAACTGCCTCTCACTCCCACAAATTAAACCCTACTTGGATAATTTTGACATAAAAATGTAGGACATATTCTGCCGGTCGCATAGATGTGACTACTGAAGCAATCGGACCTACACAATGGGAGGTTTGGGCTTCCAAGCTAAATGGTGTACAACCAACTGCCGCCTTGATAACTGAGACATGACATTTCTGGAGAAAGGCATACTGTACCACACCTTTAAAATGCTCTGGTTCTCATATTCTTCACATTACAGACATAATCTTCACACTGTGTCTTCATCAGATTCTTCTCGTTCTAACAATAAAATAATTTTGTCAGTTAGACTCACGGTCCGTCAGTTAGAGGCAGCGGTTTGAGGTGACGTCTTGGATGAAATTACCTCTCTGAGGCCTCTAAAAGGTGGGATTTCTGCCTGATCACAGACCCTCAATAAGACATACACTCACCTTGGTGACTCACTCTGCCCATTAAAGGGCAATTTCACTTTTTTTTCTTGATTATTTTTTTCTTTTTTCCGCTTTATTAGACAGTTCGGAGAGGCAAAGTTGAAATGGGGCAAACACTCTGCTCTTTGAAGGCCTATTTCACGCATCATTTTTTTTTCATGTCTTTCAATTATAATTTCATCTAGACATTTTTAAATATTCAACATCATTCCTATAAGAGTTAAACAATTCACTACTGTTCATACTTAAGACTGTTTCTTACTTTTCCACATCTTCATACTCCTTTAGCTGATTCATATACATTCAAGCCATCAAGGTAGTTTAGCTCCAAGTCTATTCAATTACTATTTCATAGTTTTAAGATTTTTATCCATGTCTTTCAACTTCTTCATAATTTCAGCAAGAAATGTTATTCAAACCTCTATATATTCAACTTTTCAACTCCTTTTAAACTTATTTTACACAATTATGACCTCTATAAACTTCAACAACTTTATAAACCTTTATAGGCCTTTTTCAAATCTTCATACTCAGCTATCCAGTTTAGCGTAAGCTGTTTCAGCATTCACACGCATTTTCAGCAGGAAATGCATTTTCTAGTTAGTGTGAATGCTGGAGCATTCACACTATTGTTCTTCAAATCTTTATTAAACTTATTATATTTCCGCTTCCGTACGTTTTTTGGCTCTCTTCAACTCCTTCAAATCTTCAGCTATTTCAACCATTCATATACCAAAATGTTCAGCTCTTTAAGGACATGTGTGGACCTCTTTTACAATTTTTCTACCTTTTCAAATATTTCAAATATTCAGCTTTTTAACAAATTATTTTAACATTGAAGCGGATAGGAGCAGCATTCCAAACCGCTAAAACTTCATCCTCTTTGAAACCTATCTCCTCCCGCATTTTTTCAGCTACAACCTCCATTCAAACTTTAAACAATTCACATGAATTGCAGCTATTAAAATCCTATTCAACTTTTTAAAATCTTAAACTGTCTTTGAACAAGCACAGTTTTAGTTTTAAGCTTTTTTCAGCCTCTTTCTAAATTTATAATGGGATCCGGATGGGACGGAATGTTCAGAGGCAGAGTGGGGGAACCAACTGTTACAGTGTAGAATTGTTGTAAAAATACACCAAAACCTTCCACATAACTGCCTCTCACTCCCACAAATTAAACCCTACGTGGATAATTTTTACATAAAAATGTAGGACATATTCTTCCGGTCGCATAGATGTGACTACTGAAGCAATCGGACCTACACAATGGGAGGTTTGGGCTTCCAAGCTAAATGGTGTACAACCAACTGCCGCCTTGATAACTGAGACATGACATTTCTGGAGAAAGGCATACTGTACCACACCTTTAAAATGCTCTGGTTCTCATATTCTTCACATTACAGACATAATCTTCACACTGTGTCTTCATCAGATTCTTCTCGTTCTAACAATAAAATAATTTTGTCAGTTAGACTCACGGTCCGTCAGTTAGAGGCAGCGGTTTGAGGTGACGTCTTGGATGAAATTACCTCTCTGAGGCCTCTAAAAGGTGGGATTTCTGCCTGATCACAGACCCTCAATAAGACATACACTCACCTTGGTGACTCACTCTGCCCATTAAAGGGCAATTTCACTTTTTTTTCTTGATTATTTTTTTCTTTTTTCCGCTTTATTAGACAGTTCGGAGAGGCAAAGTTGAAATGGGGCAAACACTCTGCTCTTTGAAGGCCTATTTCACGCATCATTTTTTTTTCATGTCTTTCAATTATAATTTCATCTAGACATTTTTAAATATTCAACATCATTCCTATAAGAGTTAAACAATTCACTACTGTTCATACTTAAGACTGTTTCTTACTTTTCCACATCTTCATACTCCTTTAGCTGATTCATATACATTCAAGCCATCAAGGTAGTTTAGCTCCAAGTCTATTCAATTACTATTTCATAGTTTTAAGATTTTTATCCATGTCTTTCAACTTCTTCATAATTTCAGCAAGAAATGTTATTCAAACCTCTATATATTCAACTTTTCAACTCCTTTTAAACTTATTTTACACAATTATGACCTCTATAAACTTCAACAACTTTATAAACCTTTATAGGCCTTTTTCAAATCTTCATACTCAGCTATCCAGTTTAGCGTAAGCTGTTTCAGCATTCACACGCATTTTCAGCAGGAAATGCATTTTCTAGTTAGTGTGAATGCTGGAGCATTCACACTATTGTTCTTCAAATCTTTATTAAACTTATTATATTTCCGCTTCCGTACGTTTTTTGGCTCTCTTCAACTCCTTCAAATCTTCAGCTATTTCAACCATTCATATACCAAAATGTTCAGCTCTTTAAGGACATGTGTGGACCTCTTTTACAATTTTTCTACCTTTTCAAATATTTCAAATATTCAGCTTTTTAACAAATTATTTTAACATTGAAGCGGATAGGAGCAGCATTCCAAACCGCTAAAACTTCATCCTCTTTGAAACCTATCTCCTCCCGCATTTTTTCAGCTACAACCTCCATTCAAACTTTAAACAATTCACATGAATTGCAGCTATTAAAATCCTATTCAACTTTTTAAAATCTTAAACTGTCTTTGAACAAGCACAGTTTTAGTTTTAAGCTTTTTTCAGCCTCTTTCTAAATTTATAATGGGATCCGGATGGGACGGAATGTTCAGAGGCAGAGTGGGGGAACCAACTGTTACAGTGTAGAATTGTTGTAAAAATACACCAAAACCTTCCACATAACTGCCTCTCACTCCCACAAATTAAACCCTACGTGGATAATTTTTACATAAAAATGTAGGACATATTCTTCCGGTCGCATAGATGTGACTACTGAAGCAATCGGACCTACACAATGGGAGGTTTGGGCTTCCAAGCTAAATGGTGTACAACCAACTGCCGCCTTGATAACTGAGACATGACATTTCTGGAGAAAGGCATACTGTACCACACCTTTAAAATGCTCTGGTTCTCATATTCTTCACATTACAGACATAATCTTCACACTGTGTCTTCATCAGATTCTTCTCGTTCTAACAATAAAATAATTTTGTCAGTTAGACTCACGGTCCGTCAGTTAGAGGCAGCGGTTTGAGGTGACGTCTTGGATGAAATGACCTCTCTGAGGCCTCTAAAAGGTGGGATTTCTGCCTGATCACAGACCCTCAATAAGACATACACTCACCTTGGTGACTCACTCTGCCCATTAAAGGGCAATTTCACTTTTTTTTCTTGATTATTTTTTTCTTTTTTCCGCTTTATTAGACAGTTCGGAGAGGCAAAGTTGAAATGGGGCAAACACTCTGCTCTTTGAAGGCCTATATCACACATCATTTTTTTTCATGTCTTTCAATTGTAATTTTATCTAGACATTTTTAAATATTCAACATCATTCCTATAAGAGTTAAACAATTCACTACTGTTCATACTTAAGACTGTTTCTTACTTTTCCACATCTTCATACTCTTTTAGCTGATTCAAATACATTCAAGCCATCAAGGTAGTTTAGCTCCAAGTCTATTCAATTACTATTTCATAGTTTTAAGATTTTTATCCATGTCTTTCAACTTCTTCATAATTTCAGCAAGAAATGTTATTCAAACCTCTATATATTCAACTTTTCAACTCCTTTTAAACTTATTTGACACAATTATGACCTTTATAAACTTCAACAACTTTATAAACCTTTATAGACCTTTTTCAAATCTTCATACTCAGCTATCCAGTTTAGCGTAAGCTGTTTCAGCATTCACACGCATTTTCAGCAGGAAATGCATTTTCTAGTTAGTGTGAATGCTGGAGCATTCACACTATTGTTATTCAAATCTTTATTATTATTATTTTTACTTCTTCCGTACGTTTTTTGGACCTTCATACCTCCTTCAAATCTTCAGCTATTTTAACCATTCAAATACCAAAATGTTCAGGTCTTTAAGGACATGTTTGGACCTCTTTTAAAATTTTTCTACCTTTTCAAATATTTCAAATATTCAGCTTTTAACAAATTATTTTAACATTGACGCGGATGGGAGCAGCATTCCAAACCGCTAAAACTTCATCCTCTTTGAAACCTATCTCCTCCCGCATTTTTTCAGCTACAACCTCCATTCAAACATTAAACAATTCACATTAATTTCAGCTATTAAATTCTTTCACAACTTTTTAAAATCTTCAACTGTCTTTGAACAAACACAGTTTTAGTTTTAAGCTTTTTTCAGCCTCTTTCTAAATTTATAATGGGATCCGGATGGGACGGAATGTTCAGAGGCAGAGTGGGGAAACCAACTGTTACAGTGTAGAATTGTTGTAAAAATACACCAAAACCTTCCACATAACTGCCTCTCACTCCCACAAATTAAACCCTACGTGGATAATTTTTACATCGAAATGTAGGACATATTCTGCCGGTCGCATAGATGTGACTACTGAAGCAATCGGACCTACACAATGGGAGGTCTGGGCTTCCAAGCTAAATGGTGTCCAACCAACTGCCGCCTCGATAACTGAGACAGGAAATTTCTGGAGAAAGGCAGACTGTACCACACCTTTAAAATGCTCTGGTTCTCATATTCTTCACATTACAGACATTATCTCCACACTGTGTCTTCATCAGATTATTCTGGTTCTAACAATAAAATAATTTTGTCAGTTAGACTCACAGTCCGTCAGTTAGAGGCAGCGGTTTGAGGTGAGGTTTTGGATGAAATGACCTCTCTGAGGCCTCTAAAAGGTGGGATTTCTGCCTGATCACAGACCCTTAAGAAGACATACACTCACCTTGGTGACTCACTCTGCCCATTAAAGGGCAATTTCACTTTTATTTCTTGATTATTTTTTTCTTTTTTCCGCTTTATTAGACAGTTCGGAGAGGCACAGTTGAAATGGGGCAAACACTCTGCTCTTTGAAGGCCTATTTCACACATCATTTTTTTTTCATGTCTTTCAATTATAATTTCATCTAGACATTTTTAAATATTCAACATCATTCCTATAAGAGTTAAACAATTCACTACTGTTCATACTTAAGACTGTGTCTTACTTTTCCACATCTTCATACTCCTTTAGCTGATTCATATACATTCAAGCCATCAAGGTAGTTTAGCTCCAAGTCTATTCAATTACTATTTCATAGTTTTAAGATTTTTATCCATGTCTTTCAACTTCTTCATAATTTCAGCAAGAAATATTATTCAAACCTCTATATATTCAACTTTTCAACTCCTTTTAAACTTTTTTTACACAATAATGACCTTTATAAACTTCAACAACTTTATACACCTTTATAGACCTTTTTCAAATCTTCATACTCAGCTCTCCAGTTTAGCGTAAGCTGTTTCAGCATTCACACGCATTTTCAGCAGGAAATGCATTTTCTAGTTATTAGTGTGAATGCTGGAGCTTCCAGCATTCACACTATTGTTATCCAAATCTTTATTATTAGTGTGAATGCTGGAGCTTCCAGCATTCACACTATTGTTATCCAAATCTTTATTATTAGTGTGAATGCTGGAGCATTCACACTATTGTTATTCAAATCTTTATTAGTGTGAATGCTGGAGCATTCACACTATTGTTATTCAAATCTTTATTATTATTATTATTTTTACTTCTTCTTCCGTACGTTTTTTGGACCTTCATACCTCCTTCAAATCTTCAGCTATTTTAACCATTCAAATACCAAAATGTTCAGCTCTTTCAGGACATGGTGGGTCACCTTTCAGCTTTTTTCTACCTTTTCAAATATTTCAAATATTCAGCTTTTTAACAAATTATTTTAACACTGAAGCGGGTGGGAGCAGCATTCCAAACCGCTAAAACTTCATCCTCTTTGAAACCTATCTCCTCCCGCATTTTTTCAGCTAGAGACTCCATTCAAACTTTAAACAATTCACATGAATTGCAGCTATTAAAATCCTATTCAACTTTTTAAAATCTTAAACTGTCTTTGAACAAGCACAGTTTTAGTTTTAAGCTTTTTTCAGCCTCTTTCTAAATTTATAATGGGATCCGGATGGGACGGAATGTTCAGAGGCAGAGTGGGGAAACCAACTGTTACAGTGTAGAACTGGTGTAAAAATACACCAAAACCTTCCACATAACTGCCTCTCACTCCCACAAATTAAACCCTACGTGGATAATTTTTACATAAAAATGTAGGACATATTCTTCCGGTCGCATAGATGTGACTACTGAAGCAATCGGACCTACACAATGGGAGGTCTGGGCTTCCAAGCTAAATGGTGTCCAACCAACTGCCGCCTTGATAACTGAGACAGGAAATTTCTGGAGAAAGGCAGACTGTACCACACCTTTAAAATGCTCTGTTTCTCATTCTCTTCACATTACAGACATAATCTTCACACTGTGTCTTCATCAGATTCTTCTGGTTCTAACAATAAAATAATTTTGTCAGTTAGACTCACGGTCCGTCAGTTAGAGGCAGCGGTTTGAGGTGACATTTTGGATGAAATGACCTCTCTGAGGCTTCTAAAAGGTGGGATTTCTGCCTGATAACAGACCCTCAATAAGATATACACTCACCTTGGTGACTGACTCTGCCCATTAAAGGGCAATTTCACTTTTTTTTCTTGATTATTTTTTTCTTTTTTCCGCTTTATTAGACAGTTCGGATAGGCACAGTTGAAATGGGGAAACACTCTGCTCTTTGAAGGCCTATATCACACATAATTTTTTTTCATGTCTTTCAATTGTAATTTTATCTAGACATTTTTAAATATTCAACATCATTCCTATAAGAGTTAAACAATTCACTACTGTTCATACTTAAGACTGTTTCTTACTTTTCCACATCTTCATACTCCTTTAGCTGATTCATATACATTCAAGCCATCAAGGTAGTTTAGCTCCAAGTCTATTCAATTATTATTTCACAGTTTTAAGATTTTTATCCATGTCTTTCAACTTCTTCATAATTTCAGCAAGAAATGTTATTCAAACCTCTATATATTCAACTTTTCAACTCCTTTTAAACTTATTTTACACAATTATGACCTTTATAAACTTCAACAACTTTATAAATCTTCATAGACCCTTTTAAACTTTTTCAAATCTTCATACTCAGCTATCCAGTTTAGCGTAAGCTGTTTCAGCATTCACACGCATTTTCAGCAGGAAATGCATTTTCTAGTTAAACTTATTTTTCCGCTTCCGTACGTTTTTTGGCTCTCTTCAACTCCTTCAAATCTTCAGCTATTTTAACCATTCAAATACCAAAATGTTCAGCTCTTTAAGGACATGTGTGGACCTCTTTTAAAATGTTTCTACCTTTTCAAATATTTCAAATATTCAGCTTTTAACAAATTATTTTAACATTGACGCGGATGGGAGCAGCATTCCAAACCGCTAAAACTTCATCCTCTTTGAAACCTATCTCCTCCCGCATTTTTTCAGCTACAACCTCCATTCAAACTTTAAACAATTCACATGAATTGCAGCTATTAAAATCCTATTCAACTTTTTAAAATCTTAAACTGTCTTTGAACAAGCACAGTTTTAGTTTTAAGCTTTTTTCAGCCTCTTTCTAAATTTATAATGGGATCCGGATGGGACGGAATGTTCAGAGGCAGAGTGGGGGAACCAACTGTTACAGTGTAGAATTGTTGTAAAAATACACCAAAACCTTCCACATAACTGCCTCTCACTCCCACAAATTAAACCCTACGTGGATAATTTTTACGTCAAAATGTAGGACATATTCTTCCGGTCGCATAGATGTGACTACTGAAGCAATCGGACCTACACAATGGGAGGTTTGGGCTTCCAAGCTAAATGGTGTACAACCAACTGCCGCCTTGATAACTGAGACATGACATTTCTGGAGAAAGGCATACTGTACCACACCTTTAAAATGCTCTGGTTCTCATATTCTTCACATTACAGACATAATCTTCACACTGTGTCTTCATCAGATTCTTCTCGTTCTAACAATAAAATAATTTTGTCAGTTAGACTCACGGTCCGTCAGTTAGAGGCAGCGGTTTGAGGTGACGTCTTGGATGAAATTACCTCTCTGAGGCCTCTAAAAGGTGGGATTTCTGCCTGATCACAGACCCTCAATAAGACATACACTCACCTTGGTGACTCACTCTGCCCATTAAAGGGCAATTTCACTTTTTTTTCTTGATTATTTTTTTCTTTTTTCCGCTTTATTAGACAGTTCGGAGAGGCAAAGTTGAAATGGGGCAAACACTCTGCTCTTTGAAGGCCTATTTCACGCATAATTTTTTTTTCATGTCTTTCAATTATAATTTCATCTAGACATTTTTAAATATTCAACATCATTCCTATAAGAGTTAAACAATTCACTACTGTTCATACTTAAGACTGTTTCTTACTTTTCCACATCTTCATACTCCTTTAGCTGATTCATATACATTCAAGCCATCAAGGTAGTTTAGCTCCAAGTCTATTCAATTACTATTTCATAGTTTTAAGATTTTTATCCATGTCTTTCAACTTCTTCATAATTTCAGCAAGAAATGTTATTCAAACCTCTATATATTCAACTTTCCAACTCCTTTTAAACTTATTTTACACAATTATGACCTTTATAAACTTCAACAACTTTATAAACCTTTATAGACCTTTTTCAAATCTTCATACTCAGCTATCCAGTTTAGCGTAAGCTGTTTCAGCATTCACACGCATTTTCAGCAGGAAATGCATTTTCTAGTTATTATTCCACTTCTTCCGTACGTTTTTTGGACATTCATACCTCCTTCAAATCTTCAGCTATTTCAACCATACAAATACCAACATGTTCAGCTCTTTAAGGACATGTATGGACCTCTTTTAACATTTTTCTACCTTTTAAACTTTTTAAAATATTCAGCTTTTTAACAAATTATTTTAACACTGAAGCGGGTGGGAGCAGCATTCCAAACCGCTAAAACTTCATCCTCTTTGAAACCTATCTCCTCCCGCATTTTTTCAGCTACAACCTCCATTCAAACTTTAAACAATTCACATGAATTGCAGCTATTAAAATCCTATTCAACTTTTTAAAATCTTATACTGTCTTTGAACAAGCACAGTTTTAGTTTTAAGCTTTTTTCAGCCTCTTTCTAAATTTATAATGGGATCCGGATGGGACGGAATGTTCAGAGGCAGAGTGGGGGAACCAACTGTTACAGTGTAGAATTGTTGTAAAAATACACCAAAACCTTCCACATAACTGCCTCTCACTCCCACAAATTAAACCCTACGTGGATAATTTTTACATCAAAATGTAGGACATATTCTTCCGGTCGCATAGATGTGACTACTGAAGCAATCGGACCTACACAATGGGAGGTTTGGGCTTCCAAGCTAAATGGTGTACAACCAACTGCCGCCTTGATAACTGAGACATGACATTTCTGGAGAAAGGCATACTGTACCACACCTTTAAAATGCTCTGGTTCTCATATTCTTCACATTACAGACATAATCTTCACACTGTGTCCTCATCAGATTCTTCTCGTTCTAACAATAAAATAATTTTGTCAGTTAGACTCACGGTCCGTCAGTTAGAGGCAGCGGTTTGAGGTGACGTCTTGGATGAAATGACCTCTCTGAGGCCTCTAAAAGGTGGGATTTCTGCCTGATCACAGACCCTCAATAAGACATACACTCACCTTGGTGACTCACTCTGCCCATTAAAGGGCAATTTCACTTTTTTTTCTTGATTATTTTTTTCTTTTTTCCGCTTTATTAGACAGTTCGGAGAGGCAAAGTTGAAATGGGGCAAACACTCTGCTCTTTGAAGGCCTATTTCACGCATCATTTTTTTTTCATGTCTTTCAATTATAATTTCATCTAGACATTTTTAAATATTCAACATCATTCCTATAAGAGTTAAACAATTCACTACTGTTCATACTTAAGACTGTTTCTTACTTTTCCACATCTTCATACTCCTTTAGCTGATTCATATACATTCAAGCCATCAAGGTAGTTTAGCTCCAAGTCTATTCAATTACTATTTCATAGTTTTAAGATTTTTATCCATGTCTTTCAACTTCTTCATAATTTCAGCAAGAAATGTTATTCAAACCTCTATATATTCAACTTTTCAACTCCTTTTAAACTTATTTTACACAATTATGACCTCTATAAACTTCAACAACTTTATAAACCTTTATAGGCCTTTTTCAAATCTTCATACTCAGCTATCCAGTTTAGCGTAAGCTGTTTCAGCATTCACACGCATTTTCAGCAGGAAATGCATTTTCTAGTTAGTGTGAATGCTGGAGCTTCCAGCATTCACACTATTGTTATCCAAATCTTTATTAGTGTGAATGCTGGAGCTTCCAGCATTCACACTATTGTTATCCAAATCTTTATTAGTGTGAATGCTGGAGCATTCACACTATTGTTATTCAAATCTTTATTATTAGTGTGAATGCTGGAGCTTCCAGCATTCACACTATTGTTATCCAAATCTTTATTATTAGTGTGAATGCTGGAGCTTCCAGCATTCACACTATTGTTATCCAAATCTTTATTATTATTAGTGTGAATGCTGGAGCATTCACACTATTGTTATTCAAATCTTTATTATTATTTTTACTTCTTCTTCCGTACGTTTTTTGGACCTTCATACCTCCTTCAAATCTTCAGCTATTTTAACCATTCAAATACCAAAATGTTCAGCTCTTTCAGGACATGGTGGGTCACCTTTCAGCTTTTTTCTACCTTTTCAAATATTTCAAATATTCAGCTTTTAACAAATTATTTTAACATTGACGCGGATGGGAGCAGCATTCCAAACCGCTAAAACTTCATCCTCTTTGAAACCTATCTCCTCCCGCATTTTTTCAGCTACAACCTCCATTCAAACTTTAAACAATTCACATGAATTGCAGCTATTAAAATCCTATTCAACTTTTTAAAATCTTAAACTGTCTTTGAACAAGCACAGTTTTAGTTTTAAGCTTTTTTCAGCCTCTTTCTAAATTTATAATGGGATCCGGATGGGACGGAATGTTCAGAGGCAGAGTGGGGAAACCAACTGTTACAGTGTAGAACTGGTGTAAAAATACACCAAAACCTTCCACATAACTGCCTCTCACTCCCACAAATTAAACCCTACGTGGATAATTTTTACATGAAAATGTAGGACATATTCTTCCGGTCGCATAGATGTGACTACTGAAGCAATCGGACCTACACAATGGGAGGTCTGGGCTTCCAAGCTAAATGGTGTCCAACCAACTGCCGCCTTGATAACTGAGACAGGAAATTTCTGGAGAAAGGCAGACTGTACCACACCTTTAAAATGCTCTGTTTCTCATTCTCTTCACATTACAGACATAATCTTCACACTGTGTCTTCATCAGATTCTTCTGGTTCTAACAATAAAATAATTTTGTCAGTTAGACTCACGGTCCGTCAGTTAGAGGCAGCGGTTTGAGGTGAGGTTTTGGATGAAATTACCTCTCTGAGGCTTCTAAAAGGTGGGATTTCTGCCTGATAACAGACCCTCAATAAGATATACACTCACCTTGGTGACTGACTCTGCCCATTAAAGGGCAATTTCACTTTTTTTTCTTGATTATTTTTTTCTTTTTTCCGCTTTATTAGACAGTTCGGATAGGCACAGTTGAAATGGGGAAAACACTCTGCTCTTTGAAGGCCTATATCACACATAATTTTTTTTTCATGTCTTTCAATTGTAATTTTATCTAGACATTTTTAAATATTCAACATCATTCCTATAAGAGTTAAACAATTCACTACTGTTCATACTTAAGACTGTTTCTTACTTTTCCACATCTTCATACTCCTTTAGCTGATTCATATACATTCAAGCCATCAAGGTAGTTTAGCTCCAAGTCTATTCAATTACTATTTCATAGTTTTAAGATTTTTATCCATGTCTTTCAACTTCTTCATAATTTCAGCAAGAAATGTTATTCAAACCTCTATATATTCAACTTTTCAACTCCTTTTAAACTTATTTTACAAAATTATGACCTTTATAAACTTCAACAACTTTATAAACCTTTATAGACCTTTTTCAAATCTTCATACTCAGCTATCCAGTTTAGCGTAAGCTGTTTCAGCATTCACACGCATTTTCAGCAGGAAATGCATTTTCTAGTTATTATTATTCCACTTCTTCCGTACGTTTTTTGGACCTTCATACCTCCTTCAAATCTTCAGCTATTTCAACCATACAAATACCAAAATGTTCAGCTCTTTAAGGACATGTATGGACCTCTTTTAACATTTTTCTACCTTTTAAACTTTTTAAAATATTCAGCTTTTTAACCAACTTTTTTAACACTGTAGCGGATGGGAGCAGCCTCCAAACCGTTCAAAACTGTAACTCCTTCAAATTTTCAGCCATTTAAACAATTAAACAATCACAATGTGCAGCTCTTTCAGCACACTATTAAACACATTTCAACATGTTTCAATCTTTTAAACTAATTAAAATATTCAGCTTCTTAACAAATTATTTTAACACTGAAGCGGGTGGGAGCAGCATTCCAAACCGCTAAAACTTCATCCTCTTTGAAACCTATCTCCTCCCGCATTTTTTCAGCTACAACCTCCATTCAAACTTTAAACAATTCACATGAATTGCAGCTATTAAAATCCTATTCAACTTTTTAAAATCTTAAACTGTCTTTGAACAAGCACAGTTTTAGTTTTAAGCTTTTTTCAGCCTCTTTCTAAATTTATAATGGGATCCGGATGGGACGGAATGTTCAGAGGCAGAGTGGGGGAACCAACTGTTACAGTGTAGAATTGTTGTAAAAATACACCAAAACCTTCCACATAACTGCCTCTCACTCCCACAAATTAAACCCTACGTGGATAATTTTTACATAAAAATGTAGGACATATTCTTCCGGTCGCATAGATGTGACTACTGAAGCAATCGGACCTACACAATGGGAGGTTTGGGCTTCCAAGCTAAATGGTGTACAACCAACTGCCGCCTTGATAACTGAGACATGACATTTCTGGAGAAAGGCATACTGTACCACACCTTTAAAATGCTCTGGTTCTCATATTCTTCACATTACAGACATAATCTTCACACTGTGTCTTCATCAGATTCTTCTGGTTCTAACAATAAAATAATTTTGTCAGTTAGACTCACGGTCCGTCAGTTAGAGGCAGCGGTTTGAGGTGACGTCTTGGATGAAATGACCTCTCTGAGGCCTCTAAAAGGTGGGATTTCTGCCTGATCACAGACCCTCAATAAGACATACACTCACCTTGGTGACTCACTCTGCCCATTAAAGGGCAATTTCACTTTTTTTTCTTGATTATTTTTTTCTTTTTTCCGCTTTATTAGACAGTTCGGAGAGGCAAAGTTGAAATGGGGCAAACACTCTGCTCTTTGAAGGCCTATATCACACATCATTTTTTTTCATGTCTTTCAATTGTAATTTTATCTAGACATTTTTAAATATTCAACATCATTCCTATAAGAGTTAAACAATTCACTACTGTTCATACTTAAGACTGTTTCTTACTTTTCCACATCTTCATACTCTTTTAGCTGATTCAAATACATTCAAGCCATCAAGGTAGTTTAGCTCCAAGTCTATTCAATTACTATTTCATAGTTTTAAGATTTTTATACATGTCTTTCAACTTCTTCATAATTTCAGCAAGAAATGTTATTCAAACCTCTATATATTCAACTTTTCAACTCCTTTTAAACTTATTTGACAAAATTATGACCTTTATAAACTTCAACAACTTTATAAACCTTTATAGACCTTTTTCAAATCTTCATACTCAGCTATCCAGTTTAGCGTAAGCTGTTTCAGCATTCACACGCATTTTCAGCAGGAAATGCATTTTCTAGTTATTATTATTATTCCACTTCTTCCGTACGTTTTTTGGACCTTCATACCTCCTTCAAATCTTCAGCTATTTCAACCATACAAATACCAAAATGTTCAGCTCTTTAAGGACATGTATGGACCTCTTTTAACATTTTTCTACCTTTTAAACTTTTTAAAATATTCAGCTTTTTAACCAACTTTTTTAACACTGTAGCGGATGGGAGCAGCCTCCAAACCGTTCAAAACTGTAACTCCTTCAAATTTTCAGCCATTTAAACAATTAAACAATCACAATGTGCAGCTCTTTCAGCACACTATTAAACACATTTCAACATGTTTCAATCTTTTAAACTATTTAAAATATTCAGCTTCTTAACAAATTATTTTAACACTGAAGCGGGTGGGAGCAGCATTCCAAACCGCTAAAACTTCATCCTCTTTGAAACCTATCTCCTCCCGCATTTTTTCAGCTACAACCTCCATTCAAACTTTAAACAATTCACATGAATTGCAGCTATTAAAATCCTATTCAACTTTTTAAAATCTTAAACTGTCTTTGAACAAGCACAGTTTTAGTTTTAAGCTTTTTTCAGCCTCTTTCTAAATTTATAATGGGATCCGGATGGGACGGAATGTTCAGAGGCAGAGTGGGGGAACCAACTGTTACAGTGTAGAATTGTTGTAAAAATACACCAAAACCTTCCACATAACTGCCTCTCACTCCCACAAATTAAACCCTACGTGGATAATTTTTACATAAAAATGTAGGACATATTCTTCCGGTCGCATAGATGTGACTACTGAAGCAATCGGACCTACACAATGGGAGGTTTGGGCTTCCAAGCTAAATGGTGTACAACCAACTGCCGCCTTGATAACTGAGACATGACATTTCTGGAGAAAGGCATACTGTACCACACCTTTAAAATGCTCTGGTTCTCATATTCTTCACATTACAGACATAATCTTCACACTGTGTCTTCATCAGATTCTTCTGGTTCTAACAATAAAATAATTTTGTCAGTTAGACTCACGGTCCGTCAGTTAGAGGCAGCGGTTTGAGGTGACATTTTGGATGAAATGACCTCTCTGAGGCTTCTAAAAGGTGGGATTTCTGCCTGATCACAGACCCTCAATAAGACATACACTCACCTTGGTGACTCACTCTGCCCATTAAAGGGCAATTTCACTTTTTTTTCTTGATTATTTTTTTTCTTTTTTCCGCTTTATTAGACAGTTCGGAGAGGCACAGTTGAAATGGGGAAAACACTCTGCTCTTTGAAGGCCTATATCACACATCATTTTTTTTCATGTCTTTCAATTATAATTTCATCTAGACATTTTTAAATATTCAACATCATTCCTATAAGAGTTAAACAATTCACTACTGTTCATACTTAAGACTGTTTCTTACTTTTCCACATCTTCATACTCCTTTAGCTGATTCATATACATTCAAGCCATCAAGGTAGTTTAGCTCCAAGTCTATTCAATTACTATTTCATAGTTTTAAGATTTTTATCCATGTCTTTCAACTTCTTCATAATTTCAGCAAGAAATGTTATTCAAACCTCTATATATTCAACTTTTCAACTCCTTTTAAACTTATTTTACACAATTATGACCTCTATAAACTTCAACAACTTTATAAACCTTTATAGGCCTTTTTCAAATCTTCATACTCAGCTATCCAGTTTAGCGTAAGCTGTTTCAGCATTCACACGCATTTTCAGCAGGAAATGCATTTTCTAGTTATTATTATTTTTACTTCTTCCGTACGTTTTTTGGACCTTCATACCTCCTTCAAATCTTCAGCTATTTCAACCATTCATATACCAAAATGTTCAGCTCTTTAAGGACATGTTTGGACCTCTTTTAACATTTTTCTACCTTTTAAACTTTTTAAAATATTCAGCTTTTTAACCAACTTTTTTAACACTGTAGCGGATGGGAGCAGCCTCCAAACCCTTCAAAACTGTAACTCCTTCAAATTTTCAGCTATTTAAACAATTAAACAATCACAATGTGCAGCTCTTTCAGCACACTATTAAACACATTTCAACATGTTTCAATCTTTTAAACTATTTAAAATATTCAGCTTCTTAACAAATTATTTTAACACTGAAGCGGGTGGGAGCAGCATTCCAAACCGCTAAAACTTCCTCTGCTTTGAAACCTATCTCCTCCCGCATTTTTTCAGCTAGAGACTCCATTCAAACGTTAAACAATTCACATGAATTGCAGCTATTAAAATCCTATTCAACTTTTTAAAATCTTAAACTGTCTTTGAACAAGCACAGTTTTAGTTTTAAGCTTTTTTCAGCCTCTTTCTAAATTTATAATGGGATCCGGATGGGACGGAATGTTCAGAGGCAGAGTGGGGGAACCAACTGTTACAGTGTAGAATTGTTGTAAAAATACACCAAAACCTTCCACATAACTGCTTCTCACTCCCACAAATTAAACCCTACGTGGATAATTTTTACATCAAAATGTAGGCCATATTCTGCCGGTCGCATAGATGTGACTACTGAAGCAATCGGACCTACACAATGGGAGGTTTGGGCTTCCAAGCTAAATGGTGTACAACCAACTGCCGCCTTGATAACTGAGACATGACATTTCTGGAGAAAGGCATACTGTACCACACCTTTAAAATGCTCTGGTTCTCATATTCTTCACATTACAGACATAATCTTCACACTGTGTCTTCATCAGATTCTTCTGGTTCTAACAATAAAATAATTTTGTCAGTTAGACTCACGGTCCGTCAGTTAGAGGCAGGGGTTTGAGGTGACATTTTGGATGAAATGACCTCTCTGAGGCTTCTAAAAGGTGGGATTTCTGCCTGATCACAGACCCTCAATAAGACATACACTCACCTTGGTGACTCACTCTGCCCATTAAAGGGCAATTTCACTTTTTTTTCTTGATTATTTTTTTTCTTTTTTCCGCTTTATTAGACAGTTCGGAGAGGCACAGTTGAAATGGGGAAAACACTCTGCTCTTTGAAGGCCTATATCACACATCATTTTTTTTCATGTCTTTCAATTGTAATTTTATCTAGACATTTTTAAATATTCAACATCATTCCTATAAGAGTTAAACAATTCACTACTGTTCATACTTAAGACTGTTTCTTACTTTTCCACATCTTCATACTCCTTTAGCTGATTCATATACATTCAAGCCATCAAGGTAGTTTAGCTCCAAGTCTATTCAATTATTATTTCACAGTTTTAAGATTTTTATCCATGTCTTTCAACTTCTTCATAATTTCAGCAAGAAATGTTATTCAAACCTCTATATATTCAACATTTCAACTCCTTTTAAACTTATTTTACAAAATTATGACCTTTATAAACTTCAACAACTTTATAAACCTTTATAGACCTTTTTCAAATCTTCATACTCAGCTATCCAGTTTAGCGTAAGCTGTTTCAGCATTCACACGCATTTTCAGCAGGAAATGCATTTTCTAGTTAGTGTGAATGCTGGAGCTTCCAGCATTCACACTATTGTTATCCAAATCTTTATTATTAGTGTGAATGCTGGAGCATTCACACTATTGTTATTCAAATCTTTATTATTATTTTTACTTCTTCTTCCGTACGTTTTTTGGACCTTCATACCTCCTTCAAATCTTCAGCTATTTTAACCATTCAAATACCAAAATGTTCAGCTCTTTCAGGACATGGTGGGTCACCTTTCAGCTTTTTTCTACCTTTTCAAATATTTCAAATATTCAGCTTTTAACAAATTATTTTAACATTGACGCGGATGGGAGCAGCATTCCAAACCGCTAAAACTTCATCCTCTTTGAAACCTATCTCCTCCCGCATTTTTTCAGCTACAACCTCCATTCAAACTTTAAACAATTCACATGAATTGCAGCTATTAAAATCCTATTCAACTTTTTAAAATCTTAAACTGTCTTTGAACAAGCACAGTTTTAGTTTTAAGCTTTTTTCAGCCTCTTTCTAAATTTATAATGGGATCCGGATGGGACAGAATGTTCAGAGGCAGAGTGGGGAAACCAACTGTTACAGTGTAGAACTGGTGTAAAAATACACCAAAACCTTCCACATAACTGCCTCTCACTCCCACAAATTAAACCCTACGTGGATAATTTTTACATAAAAATGTAGGACATATTCTTCCGGTCGCATAGATGTGACTACTGAAGCAATCGGACCTACACAATGGGAGGTCTGGGCTTCCAAGCTAAATGGTGTCCAACCAACTGCCGCCTTGATAACTGAGACAGGAAATTTCTGGAGAAAGGCAGACTGTACCACACCTTTAAAATGCTCTGTTTCTCATTCTCTTCACATTACAGACATAATCTTCACACTGTGTCTTCATCAGATTCTTCTGGTTCTAACAATAAAATAATTTTGTCAGTTAGACTCACGGTCCGTCAGTTAGAGGCAGCGGTTTGAGGTGAGGTTTTGGATGAAATTACCTCTCTGAGGCTTCTAAAACGTGGGATTTCTGCCTGATCACAGACCCTCAATAAGACATACACTCACCTTGGTGACTCACTCTGCCCATTAAAGGGCAATTTCACTTTTTTTTCTTGATTATTTTTTTCTTTTTTCCGCTTTATTAGACAGTTCGGAGAGGCAAAGTTGAAATGGGGCAAACACTCTGCTCTTTGAAGGCCTATTTCACGCATCATTTTTTTTCATGTCTTTCAATTATAATTTCATCTAGACATTTTTAAATATTCAACATCATTCCTATAAGAGTTAAACAATTCACTACTGTTCATACTTAAGACTGTTTCTTACTTTTCCACATCTTCATGCTCCTTTAGCTGATTCATATACATTCAAGCCATCAAGGTAGTTAAGCTCCAAGTCTATTCAATTACTATTTCATAGTTTTAACATTTTTATCCATGTCTTTCAACTTCTTCATAATTTCAGCAAGAAATGTTATTCAAACCTCTATATATTCAACTTTTCAACTCCTTTTAAACCTATTTTACACAATTATGACCTTTATAAACTTTAACAACTTTATAAATCTTCATAGACCCTTTTAAACTTTTTCAAATCTTCATACTCAGCTATCCAGTTTAGCGTAAGCTGTTTCAGCATTCACACGCATTTTCAGCAGGAAATGCATTTTCTAGTTAGTGTGAATGCTGGAGCTTCCAGCATTCACACTATTGTTATCCAAATCTTTATTATTATTATTCCACTTCTTCCGTACGTTTTTTGGACATTCATACCTCCTTCAAATCTTCAGCTATTTCAACCATACAAATACCAACATGTTCAGCTCTTTAAGGACATGTATGGACCTCTTTTAACATTTTTCTACCTTTTAAACTTTTTAAAATATTCAGCTTTTTAACAAATTATTTTAACACTGAAGCGGGTGGGAGCAGCATTCCAAACCGCTAAAACTTCATCCTCTTTGAAACCTATCTCCTCCCGCATTTTTTCAGCTAGAGACTCCATTCAAACTTTAAACAATTCACATGAATTGCAGCTATTAAAATCCTATTCAACTTTTTAAAATCTTAAACTGTCTTTGAACAAGCACAGTTTTAGTTTTAAGCTTTTTTCAGCCTCTTTCTAAATTTATAATGGGATCCGGATGGGACGGAATGTTCAGAGGCAGAGTGGGGAAACCAACTGTTACAGTGTAGAACTGGTGTAAAAATACACCAAAACCTTCCACATAACTGCCTCTCACTCCCACAAATTAAACCCTACGTGGATAATTTTTACATAAAAATGTAGGACATATTCTTCCGGTCGCATAGATGTGACTACTGAAGCAATCGGACCTACACAATGGGAGGTCTGGGCTTCCAAGCTAAATGGTGTCCAACCAACTGCCGCCTTGATAACTGAGACAGGGAATTTCTGGAGAAAGGCATACTGTACCACACCTTTAAAATGCTCTGTTTCTCATTCTCTTCACATTACAGACATAATCTTCACACTGTGTCTTCATCAGATTCTTCTGGTTCTAACAATAAAATAATTTTGTCAGTTAGACTCACGGTCCGTCAGTTAGAGGCAGGGGTTTGAGGTGACGTCTTGGATGAAATGACCTCTCTGAGGCCTCTAAAAGGTGGGATTTCTGCCTGATCACAGACCCTCAATAAGACATACACTCACCTTGGTGACTCACTCTGCCCATTAAAGGGCAATTTCACTTTTTTTTCTTGATTATTTTTTTCTTTTTTCCGCTTTATTAGACAGTTCGGAGAGGCAAAGTTGAAATGGGGCAAACACTCTGCTCTTTGAAGGCCTATTTCACGCATCATTTTTTTTTCATGTCTTTCAATTATAATTTCATCTAGACATTTTTAAATATTCAACATCATTCCTATAAGAGTTAAACAATTCACTACTGTTCATACTTAAGACTGTTTCTTACTTTTCCACATCTTCATACTCCTTTAGCTGATTCATATACATTCAAGCCATCAAGGTAGTTTAGCTCCAAGTCTATTCAATTACTATTTCATAGTTTTAAGATTTTTATCCATGTCTTTCAACTTCTTCATAATTTCAGCAAGAAATGTTATTCAAACCTCTATATATTCAACTTTTCAACTCCTTTTAAACTTATTTTACACAATTATGACCTCTATAAACTTCAACAACTTTATAAACCTTTATAGGCCTTTTTCAAATCTTCATACTCAGCTATCCAGTTTAGCGTAAGCTGTTTCAGCATTCACACGCATTTTCAGCAGGAAATGCATTTTCTAGTTGGTGTGAATGCTGAAAGCATTCACAGCATTGATATTCACCGTATTTATTATTATTTTACTTCCGCCCGCTTTTCAGGCCCGGCCATATCTTCAACATGCTTCATTCCACAAACTATATTCAACTATCCTCATATTCAGCCCATTTTTCACATTATTGCTTTCATTCAAAAATTTCAAAAAAATTAATAACTTCATAATTAATAAGCAATTAAACAAAAATTATTTAACATTGAAGCGGATAGGAGCAGCATTCCAAACCGCTAAAACTTCCTCTGCTTTGAAACCTATCTCCTCCCGCATTTTTTCAGCTAGAGACTCCATTCAAACGTTAAACAATTCACATTAATTACAGCTATTAAAAACTAATTCAACTTTTTAAAATCTTCAACTGTCTTTGAACAAACACAGTTTTAGTTTTAAGCTTTTTTCAACCTCTTTCTAAATTTATAATGGGATCCGGATGGGACGGAATGTTCAGAGGCAGAGTGGGGAAACCAACTGTTACAGTGTAGAACTGGTGTAAAAATACATCAAAACCTTCCACATAACTGCCTCTCACTCCCACAAATGAAACCCTACGTGGATAATTTTTACATCAAAATGTAGGACATATTCTTCCGGTCGCATAGATGTGACTACTGAAGCAATCGGACCTACACAATGGGAGGTTTGGGCTTCCAAGCTAAATGGTGTCCAACCAACTGCCGCCTTGATAACTGAGACATGACATTTCTGGAGAAAGGCATACTGTACCACACCTTTAAAATGCTCTGGTTCTCATATTCTTCACATTACAGACATAATCTTCACACTGTGTCTTCATCAGATTCTTCTCGTTCTAACAATAAAATAATTTTGTCAGTTAGACTCACGGTCCGTCAGTTAGAGGCAGCGGTTTGAGGTGACGTCTTGGATGAAATGACCTCTCTGAGGCCTCTAAAAGGTGGGATTTCTGCCTGATCACAGACCCTCAATAAGACATACACTCACCTTGGTGACTCACTCTGCCCATTAAAGGGCAATTTCACTTTTTTTTCTTGATTATTTTTTTCTTTTTTCCGCTTTATTAGACAGTTCGGAGAGGCAAAGTTGAAATGGGGCAAACACTCTGCTCTTTGAAGGCCTATTTCACACATCATTTTCTTTTCATGTCTTTCAATTATAATTTCATCAAGACATTTTTAAATATTCAACATCTTTCCTATAAGAGTTAAACAAGTGCTGCCCTTCCTCATCTGGCCACTTGAAGAATGACTTCTGAAAAAGAGAGTTTCCTTTCCACTAACCACCATACACAGATACGCATTGTGTCATCCACAGTAGCTACACTGTGCACAAGACTTTCAGACAATCACAGATTCAAACCAGAACTAGTATTTCATGCCCAGCCGTCTCTGTAGGGGATCCCTCTTAGACTTGGCCTACCTAAAGGTTTCTTCAATTATTTTTTTTCCCTTATAAGGGTTTTTAAGAAGTTTTTCCTGACATGCTTTGAGGGTGTAAGGCTGATGAGGAAAGCAACACTGTAAATATTATATCTGCAGATTTTTATTTTTTCCTTTTTCTATGCGGTTAACATTTGTGATGTACCAATAACACTTTAATAAATTGTGAATTAGCTGAAATATTCTAACAGACTATATCTGATTTAACTTGAAGGTGGGCATTATTCAACGTCTCAGTACAATTCATATTAATTTAACCATTTTCAAATTCTTAATTTTGAAGTTGTTTTATAACAGTTTTCCCTCCTCCACGGGGAGCCAAAAAACCTAATGCTATAATCATCCATAATTTAAGCATAATTAAGTGTGACATCCAGCAGATGGAGATTTCTCTCAGTTTCTGTGGGTCACTTGTAGAATGAATGTTAACAATGGGCTTATTATTTAAAAATGTTCAGTCTTGTTGACGTATCCATTATATAATCAGCAGCTGAGCATGAATTGAGCAACAGAAGAGATGTAATCAAAGAAAAACATTAGAGATTTTTCAATCTAACTTTGGTACTACAGTTTTGCCCCTAAACATTCTGTTTAGAGACTAAATACAACTGCCCTCTGTTTGAACAGAGGGGGTCTGCTCTGATTGGCCAGGTTCCCTCAAAGTAACCGGATAGTATCAGGCACCGCCCTCTGGCCTCCCGTTACACTGAGCGGACTGCAGGGACAGGGACAGGCCGTGTAGCAGCATGACCATTGACCATACATGGAAAATTTGCTTGGTTCAACTTCACGCAATCCAGGAAATTTGGCACTAAGGGTCTAAAATGCATGTACGTCATTATCAGACACTTGGGTATCATTTAGCATCACTATATAACATCATATAATATATAACAACATATATGCATCTGGGTTTCCTACACAATATTCAAAAGAAGATCTGCATCGATGGAGGCTCCAGCCCTACTTTTGACAGGTGTCTGACACAGTTATTGGTATGCATATGCATAGAGGGTAGCCTACAATGTAACATATATTCGAACAAACATGTTGTTTTACACTTGTTGATTTGATTATGCCATCTTCTCTATCTTAAGAGGTCAATAAGATTATCATCGATATCCTTTCTGAAATGTTTTGTGTACAGGTTTATCATAAAATAACTGGGACTTGAAGGTAAAGTGATAGGTATTATCAAATTTGAATATTGCGGTTTAAAATAATAATGTGGTGAAATTTTATTTTATGGTGAGAAATAAACACTGAACAAACTAGTGTCTCACTAGGTTTCTCCGTTTCCGTCTGACCAGGGCAAGTCTTTCAGTCTTACCTTTTAAAATATCACCTCCTCTCCTCCTTATAACACAAATCTGGTGGTGTACTGGAAAGTGCTTTGGATTGGGGTCTCAAAGGTCACAGGTTCAAGATAAGTGTTTGCCATCAAATTTTATCCTGCTAAATGTGCATCTGACTTAGCCTGGAAATCCAGACCCTGATATCTTGAACGATAGAGGGTCTGGGCACGATCAATTGTAATTTCCAACTTAAGGGGCGGCTCCTACTTGTGCATTTCAAATGCCACTGCACGCAGTTGGATAGCACTACAACCAATCAGAGCGATGCACAAGGTGACGTAAGCCCCTTTCGTTTAGCAAACAGCTGTTAAACTGTTAAATTAAACGTTTGCCGTTGTCGGTCGGCAAAACAGAACATTCCACTTACTTGCTAATGAAAGATTTGAGTGCCGTCTTCCAAATCGTTAAGGGTCGAGGCCAAAGCAGTCTCAAACTCACACAACATATCCGCAGCCATCTTTGATGTTTACTATCACGGCTTCGACGGCGCATGCACGTCACTGTCGTCATCCGGTTACGTCCTCCCCGGAGTACCATATAAAGGGCTCTGGCACGCCCATATTAGATTGAAACCAATTGAAACCACCAGCCAGATTTCTGGTTTTCTTGATAAAGCTTCAACGGAGCGTGTCCAGACCAACACGCGCAGCAAATTTAATTTGCCAGCGCTGGGAATGCCAGGCGACGTCTGACTGGGAACATGAGTCATACTAACTGCGGGTGGAAGAGTGCATAGTCGATTAACCCTGAAATACAAAGGTCGGTGGTTCAAATCCCGGCTGGCGCTTAATTTTAGACTTACACAGATTTTCTTAAAAATGTGCACATATGTTGATTATGATTCACTAATGACCTCATAGGAGTTCAAAGGTCAAATTTAAAGGTCACTGTGACGTTGCCTTTTGTGACTGCAGTATTTTATGAACGCTTCCACGGTTTTTCTTCAAATTTTGCACAAATGTTGATTCTGACTCAAAGATGAACTGATAACATTTATCATAGTTTAAGGTCATAATTAATTCATAAGTTCATCTGAAAAGTCCATTCAAACTTCCAAATATTCCACATTTTTCAAACATTCTATTGTTCAACCATTCTGTTCATTCAGATATATTCATCCTTCGTTCTTCATCAACATTCAGCAGTGAAGTTTATTCAGCATCAGCTTCAGTTCAGCAGCGCAGCATTCACACCGCAATTTCTTCAGGAATTGCATTTCTAGTTATTATTCCACTTCTTCCGTACGTTTTTTGGACATTCATACCTCCTTCAAATCTTCAGCTATTTCAACCATACAAATACCAACATGTTCAGCTCTTTAAGGACATGTATGGACCTCTTTTAACATTTTTCTACCTTTTAAACTTTTTAAAATATTCAGCTTTTTAACAAATTATTTTAACACTGAAGCGGGTGGGAGCAGCATTCCAAACCGCTAAAACTTCATCCTCTTTGAAACCTATCTCCTCCCGCATTTTTTCAGCTAGAGACTCCATTCAAACTTTAAACAATTCACATGAATTGCAGCTATTAAAATCCTATTCAACTTTTTAAAATCTTAAACTGTCTTTGAACAAGCACAGTTTTAGTTTTAAGCTTTTTTCAGCCTCTTTCTAAATTTATAATGGGATCCGGATGGGACGGAATGTTCAGAGGCAGAGTGGGGAAACCAACTGTTACAGTGTAGAACTGGTGTAAAAATACACCAAAACCTTCCACATAACTGCCTCTCACTCCCACAAATTAAACCCTACGTGGATAATTTTTACATAAAAATGTAGGACATATTCTTCCGGTCGCATAGATGTGACTACTGAAGCAATCGGACCTACACAATGGGAGGTCTGGGCTTCCAAGCTAAATGGTGTCCAACCAACTGCCGCCTTGATAACTGAGACAGGGAATTTCTGGAGAAAGGCAGACTGTACCACACCTTTAAAATGCTCTGTTTCTCATTCTCTTCACATTACAGACATAATCTTCACACTGTGTCTTCATCAGATTCTTCTGGTTCTAACAATAAAATAATTTTGTCAGTTAGACTCACGGTCCGTCAGTTAGAGGCAGGGGTTTGAGGTGACATTTTGGATGAAATGACCTCTCTGAGGCTTCTAAAAGGTGGGATTTCTGCCTGATCACAGACCCTCAATAAGACATACACTCACCTTGGTGACTCACTCTGCCCATTAAAGGGCAATTTCACTTTTTTTTCTTGATTATTTTTTTTCTTTTTTCCGCTTTATTAGACAGTTCGGAGAGGCACAGTTGAAATGGGGAAAACACTCTGCTCTTTGAAGGCCTATATCACACATCATTTTTTTTCATGTCTTTCAATTGTAATTTTATCTAGACATTTTTAAATATTCAACATCATTCCTATAAGAGTTAAACAATTCACTACTGTTCATACTTAAGACTGTTTCTTACTTTTCCACATCTTCATACTCCTTTAGCTGATTCATATACATTCAAGCCATCAAGGTAGTTTAGCTCCAAGTCTATTCAATTATTATTTCACAGTTTTAAGATTTTTATCCATGTCTTTATGTCTTTTGTTATTCAAACCTCTATATATTCAACTTTTCAACTCCTTTTAAACTTATTTTACACAATTATGACCTTTATAAACTTCAACAACTTTATAAACCTTTATAGACCTTTTTCAAATCTTCATACTCAGCTATCCAGTTTAGCGTAAGCTGTTTCAGCATTCACACGCATTTTCAGCAGGAAATGCATTTTCTAGTTATTATTCCACTTCTTCCGTACGTTTTTTGGACATTCATACCTCCTTCAAATCTTCAGCTATTTCAACCATACAAATACCAACATGTTCAGCTCTTTAAGGACATGTATGGACCTCTTTTAACATTTTTCTACCTTTTAAACTTTTTAAAATATTCAGCTTTTTAACAAATTATTTTAACACTGAAGCGGGTGGGAGCAGCATTCCAAACCGCTAAAACTTCATCCTCTTTGAAACCTATCTCCTCCCGCATTTTTTCAGCTAGAGACTCCATTCAAACTTTAAACAATTCACATGAATTGCAGCTATTAAAATCCTATTCAACTTTTTAAAATCTTAAACTGTCTTTGAACAAGCACAGTTTTAGTTTTAAGCTTTTTTCAGCCTCTTTCTAAATTTATAATGGGATCCGGATGGGACGGAATGTTCAGAGGCAGAGTGGGGAAACCAACTGTTACAGTGTAGAACTGGTGTAAAAATACACCAAAACCTTCCACATAACTGCCTCTCACTCCCACAAATTAAACCCTACGTGGATAATTTTTACATAAAAATGTAGGACATATTCTTCCGGTCGCATAGATGTGACTACTGAAGCAATCGGACCTACACAATGGGAGGTCTGGGCTTCCAAGCTAAATGGTGTCCAACCAACTGCCGCCTTGATAACTGAGACAGGGAATTTCTGGAGAAAGGCATACTGTACCACACCTTTAAAATGCTCTGTTTCTCATTCTCTTCACATTACAGACATAATCTTCACACTGTGTCTTCATCAGATTCTTCTGGTTCTAACAATAAAATAATTTTGTCAGTTAGACTCACGGTCCGTCAGTTAGAGGCAGGGGTTTGAGGTGACGTCTTGGATGAAATGACCTCTCTGAGGCCTCTAAAAGGTGGGATTTCTGCCTGATCACAGACCCTCAATAAGACATACACTCACCTTGGTGACTCACTCTGCCCATTAAAGGGCAATTTCACTTTTTTTTCTTGATTATTTTTTTCTTTTTTCCGCTTTATTAGACAGTTCGGAGAGGCAAAGTTGAAATGGGGCAAACACTCTGCTCTTTGAAGGCCTATTTCACGCATCATTTTTTTTTCATGTCTTTCAATTATAATTTCATCTAGACATTTTTAAATATTCAACATCATTCCTATAAGAGTTAAACAATTCACTACTGTTCATACTTAAGACTGTTTCTTACTTTTCCACATCTTCATACTCCTTTAGCTGATTCATATACATTCAAGCCATCAAGGTAGTTTAGCTCCAAGTCTATTCAATTACTATTTCATAGTTTTAAGATTTTTATCCATGTCTTTCAACTTCTTCATAATTTCAGCAAGAAATGTTATTCAAACCTCTATATATTCAACTTTTCAACTCCTTTTAAACTTATTTTACACAATTATGACCTCTATAAACTTCAACAACTTTATAAACCTTTATAGGCCTTTTTCAAATCTTCATACTCAGCTATCCAGTTTAGCGTAAGCTGTTTCAGCATTCACACGCATTTTCAGCAGGAAATGCATTTTCTAGTTTTTACTTCTTCTTCCGTACGTTTTTTGGACCTTCATACCTCCTTCAAATCTTCAGCTATTTTAACCATTCAAATACCAAAATGTTCAGCTCCTTAAGGACATGTGTGGACCTCTTTTAAAATGTTTCTACCTTTTCAAATATTTCAAATATTCAGCTTTTAACAAATTATTTTAACATTGACGCGGATGGGAGCAGCATTCCAAACCGCTAAAACTTCATCCTCTTTGAAACCTATCTCCTCCCGCATTTTTTCAGCTACAACCTCCATTCAAACTTTAAACAATTCACATGAATTGCAGCTATTAAAATCCTATTCAACTTTTTAAAATCTTAAACTGTCTTTGAACAAGCACAGTTTTAGTTTTAAGCTTTTTTCAGCCTCTTTCTAAATTTATAATGGGATCCGGATGGGACGGAATGTTCAGAGGCAGAATGGAGAAACCAACTGTTACAGTGTAGAACTGGTGTAAAAATACACCAAAACCTTCCACATAACTGCCTCTCACTCCCACAAATTAAACCCTACGTGGATAATTTTTACATAAAAATGTAGGACATATTCTTCCGGTCGCATAGATGTGACTACTGAAGCAATCGGACCTACACAATGGGAGGTCTGGGCTTCCAAGCTAAATGGTGTCCAACCAACTGCCGCCTTGATAACTGAGACATGACATTTCTGGAGAAAGGCAGACTGTACCACACCTTTAAAATGCTCTGTTTCTCATTCTCTTCACATTACAGACATAATCTTCACACTGTGTCTTCATCAGATTCTTCTGGTTCTAACAATAAAATAATTTTGTCAGTTAGACTCACGGTCCGTCAGTTAGAGGCAGCGGTTTGAGGTGACATTTTGGATGAAATGACCTCTCTGAGGCTTCTAAAAGGTGGGATTTCTGCCTGATCACAGACCCTCAATAAGACATACACTCACCTTGGTGACTCACTCTGCCCATTAAAGGGCAATTTCACTTTTTTTTCTTGATTATTTTTTTCTTTTTTCCGCTTTATTAGACAGTTCGGAGAGGCAAAGTTGAAATGGGGCAAACACTCTGCTCTTTGAAGGCCTATATCACACATAATTTTTTTTCATGTCTTTCAATTGTAATTTTATCTAGACATTTTTAAATATTCAACATCATTCCTATAAGAGTTAAACAATTCACTACTGTTCATACTTAAGACTGTTTCTTACTTTTCCACATCTTCATACTCCTTTAGCTGATTCATATACATTCAAGCCATCAAGGTAGTTTAGCTCCAAGTCTATTCAATTATTATTTCACAGTTTTAAGATTTTTATCCATGTCTTTCAACTTCTTCATAATTTCAGCAAGAAATGTTATTCAAACCTCTATATATTCAACTTTTCAACTCCTTTTAAACTTATTTTACAAAATTATGACCTTTATAAACTTCAACAACTTTATAAACCTTTATAGACCTTTTTCAAATCTTCATACTCAGCTATCCAGTTTAGCGTAAGCTGTTTCAGCATTCACACGCATTTTCAGCAGGAAATGCATTTTCTAGTTATTGGTGTGAATGCTGGAAGCATTCACAGCTTTAATATTCTGCGTATTTATTCTTATTATTATTATTATTTTTATTCCGCCACTTTTTAGGCCTTCAATAACTTCAACATACTTCAACCTTCATACATGTTCAACATATCAATATTTTCAGCTCTTCAAGGGCTTTCTAGGACCATTTCAACATTTTCAAAAAAATTCATAATTTCATATTTATTCAACGTTTTATGAAAAATATTCAGATCCCAGCCACTCATTAATACTTATTCCCACAAACTTCATATACACCTTCAATTGTTCAGCTATTTCAGGACATTAATCTGTATGATTCAGAATTTTTTGCTACACTGCAAAATTTCAAATAAATTCAACTTTTATGAATTTTAATATTTCATGCAAAATTATGATCGTTCCTACTCGTCCATACTTCATCGTAGAAACTCGATTTCAAGCTCTTCCTGTTCGTCTTGCACAGTTACACACTTTCATAATTCAATATTTTTTCATAAAATGTATAACTTCAGAGATATTAAAGGTTTATTAAACATAAAAGTCTCTCCATGCAAATGAATAGGGAAGGATCCAAACTCGAAGAGTTTGGACATGACGCCAAACCTATCTGCTCATTCATACGTCATCCTAGAAACATGATTCTAACATATAAATATTCAGCTGACTTCCCTCTTTCATAATCTATGAACAGTTTTTTCAACAAATGTATAGTTTTCTCATGAGACAGCCTTGTTTGAAGGCACGCAAACTCAAAATCAAACAGTGAGTGGATGGAGCTACACTCCATGATCGGATGTCAAATGAACTCCATTTTCAACTTGCTGGCCTAACCAAATTGTTTACAATACAGACCCAAATGTCACAGTGAATATTAATTGGAATCTTCTCATTCTCACGGTACCATCATTTTTTCTGTCAGACAAACGGTTTGCGAGATACAGCCATTAGTTCGGGCTTAGCGTTCATTTAAAACCTCTGTCTGTGTGACAGGGGATTTGGGGACACAAGTGGCTGTACCTGTGTAGATTACCAGTACAGCTGTTTACACTTGACACTGATTAGCTGTCTGTCACCATGGTGACCATTACAGTGCACTGGCTGTCTTTGACTCAACGATGACATCATAGGCCAATATAGGTCCAACTCCATAAAGAGAGAGAGGGAGAGGGAGAGACACACACACACACACACACACACACACACACACACACACACACACACACACACACACACCCTACATATACCACAGAGGTGGAGAGGTAACACAGCTGTTACCAATTGGCCCTGATTAGCTGTGACAACAGCACCATAGCAATATATAGTTCTCTTGTTATGTTATTGAACACAGGTCTGGTGGCTTAGTGGTTTAAGCCCAGGTCTCGTAGTTCAAAGGTCTCAGGTTCGATTCCAGCTGAGGGAATACAATTTTCACCTCAAATGTTTGTGTGAAGGGAAGCATGTCTCGTGGTAAGTGCATATGGCACATTAAGCACACACACACACACACACACACACACACACACATACACACACAATTCAAGTTGCCTTTACTCAGTCAGTTTTCATCCGATAAACTTCATACCACATTCTACATGTTCAGCTCCTTCAGGACATTACATGGTAGTATCCAGATTGAGCTGAACACAGGGTTGGGGGTTCAATTCCCCGTTCCAACACCAAATTTTAGACTTCACCGGATTTTCTTAAAATTTTGCACAGATGTTCATTATGACTCAGAGATGACATCACAAGAGTTTAGAGGTCAAAGGTCAAATTTCAAGGTCACTGTGACGTTGCCTTTTGTGACTGCATTCTCATGAACGCTTCCACGGTTTTTCTTCAAATTTTGCACAAATGTTGATTCTGACTCAAAGATGAACTGATAACATTTTGGAGGTCATACTTCAAGGTCATAATTCATTCCTCAATTCAGCTAGAAAATCCATTCAAACTTCCAAATATTCCACATTTTTCAAACATTCTATTATTCAACCATTCTGTTGATTCAGATATATTCATCCTTCGTTCTTCATCAACATTCAGCAGTGAAGCGTCAGCTTCTTCAACATCAGCGTCAGCATTCACACCGCAATTTCTTCAAGGAATTGCAATTCTAGTTATTATTATTATTATTCCGTACGTTCTTTGGCCTTCAATAACTTCAACATACTTCAACCTTCATACAACTTCCACATATCAATATTTTCAGCTCTTCAAGGGCTTTCATGGGCCATTTCAACATTTTCAAAAAAATTCATAATTTCATATTTATTCAACGTTTTATGAAAAATATTCAGATCCCAGCCACTCATTCATACTTATTCCCACAAACTTCATATACACCTTCAATTGTTCAGCTATTTCAGGACATTAATCTGTATGATTCAGAATTTTTTGCTACACTGCAAAATTTCAAATAAATTCAACTTTTATGAATTTTAATATTTCATGCAAAATTATGATGGTCCCTACTCGTTCATACTTCATCGTAGAAACTCGATTTCAAGTTCTTCCTGTTCGTCTTGCACAGTTGCACACTTTCATAATTCAATATTTTTTCATAAAATGTATAACTTCAGAGATATTAAAGGTTTATTAAACATAAAAGTCTCTCCATGCAAATGAATAGGGAAGGATCCAAACTCGAAGAGTTTGGACATGACGCCAAACCTATCTGCTCATTCATACGTCATCCTAGAAACATGATTCTAACATATAAATATTCAGCTGACTTCCCTCTTTCATAATCTTAAACAGTTTTTTCAACAAATGTTTAGTTTTCTCATGAGACAGCCTTGTTTGAAGGCACGCAAACTCAAAATCAAACAGTGAGTGGATGGAGCTACACTCCATGATCGGATGTCAAATGAACTCCATTTTCAACTTGCTGGCCTAACCAAATTGTTTACAATACAGACCCAAATGTCACAGTGAATATTAATTGGAATCTTCTCATTCTCACGGTACCATCATTTTTTCTGTCAGACAAACGGTTTGCGAGATACAGCCATTAGTTCGGGCTTAGCGTTCATTTAAAACCTCTGTCTGTGTGACAGGGGATTTGGGGACACAAGTGGCTGTACCTGTGTAGATTACCAGTACAGCTGTTTACACTTGACACTGATTAGCTGTCTGTCACCATGGTGACCATTACAGTGCACTGGCTGTCTTTGACTCAACGATGACATCATAGGCCAATATAGGTCCAACTCCATAAAGAGAGAGAGGGAGAGGGAGAGACACACACACACACACACACACACACACACACACACACACACACACACACACACACACACCCCCTACATATACCACAGAGGTGGAGAGGTAACACAGCTGTTACCAATTGGCCCTGATTAGCTGTGACCACAGCACCATAGCAATATATAGTTCTCTTGTTATGTTATTGAACACAGGTCTGGTGGCTTAGTGGTTTAAGCCCAGGTCTCGTAGTTCAAAGGTCTCAGGTTCGATTCCAGCTGAGGGAATACAATTTTCACCTCAAATGTTTGTGTGAAGGGAAGCATGTCTCGTGGTAAGTGCATATGGCACATTAAGCACACACACACACACACACACACACACATACACACACACACACACATACACACACAATTCAAGTTGCCTTTACTCAGTCAGTTTTCATCCGATAAACTTCATACCACATTCTACATGTTCAGCTCCTTCAGGACATTACATGGTAGTATCCAGATTGAGCTGAACACAGGGTTGGGGGTTCAATTCCCCGTTCCAACACCAAATTTTAGACTTCACCGGATTTTCTTAAAATTTTGCACAGATGTTCATTATGACTCAGAGATGACATCACAAGAGTTTAGAGGTCAAAGGTCAAATTTCAAGGTCACTGTGACGTTGCCTTTTGTGACTGCATTCTCATGAACGCTTCCACGGTTTTTCTTCAAATTTTGCACAAATGTTGATTCTGACTCAAAGATGAACTGATAACATTTTGGAGGTCATACTTCAAGGTCATAATTCATTCCTCAATTCAGCTAGAAAATCCATTCAAACTTCCAAATATTCCACATTTTTCAAACATTCTATTATTCAACCATTCTGTTGATTCAGATATATTCATCCTTCGTTCTTCATCAACATTCAGCAGTGAAGCGTCAGCTTCTTCAACATCAGCGTCAGCATTCACACCGCAATTTCTTCAAGGAATTGCAATTCTAGTTGGTGTGAATGCTGAAAGCATTCACAGCTTTAATATTCTGCGTATTTATTGGTGTGAATGCTGAAAGCATTCACAGCTTTAATATTCTGCGTATTTATTCTTATTATTATTATTATTCCGTACGTTCTTTGGCCTTCAATAACTTCAACATACTTCAACCTTCATACAACTTCCACATATCAATATTTTCAGCTTTTCAAGGGCTTTCTAGGACCATTTCAACATTTTCAAAAAAATTCATAATTTCATATTTATTCAACGTTTTATGAAAAATATTCAGATCCCAGCCACTCATTCATACTTATTCCCACAAACTTCATATACACCTTCAATTGTTCAGCTATTTCAGGACATTAATCTGTATGATTCAGAATTTTTTGCTACACTGCAAAATTTCAAATAAATTCAACTTTTATGAATTTTAATATTTCATGCAAAATTATGATGGTCCCTACTCATTCATACTTCATCGTAGAAACTCGATTTCAAGTTCTTCCTGTTCGTCTTGCACAGTTACACACTTTCATAATTCACTATTTTTTCATAAAATGTATAACTTCAGAGATATTAAAGGTTTATTAAACATAAAAGTCTCTCCATGCAAATGAATAGGGAAGGATCCAAACTCGAAGAGTTTGGACATGACGCCAAACCTATCTGCTCATTCATACGTCATCCTAGAAACATGATTCTAACATATAAATATTCAGCTGACTTCCCTCTTTCATAATCATCAAACAGTTTTTTCAACAAATGTTTAGTTTTCTCATGAGACAGCCTTGTTTGAAGGCACGCAAACTCGAAATCAAACAGTGAGTGGATGGAGCTACACTCCATGATCGGATGTCAAATGAACTCCATTTTCAACTTGCTGGCCTAACCAAATTGTTTACAATACAGACCCAAATGTCACAGTGAATATTAATTGGAATCTTCTCATTCTCACGGTACCATCATTTTTTCTGTCAGACAAACGGTTTGCGAGATACAGCCATTAGTTCGGGCTTAGCGTTCATTTAAAACCTCTGTCTGTGTGACAGGGGATTTGGGGACACAAGTGGCTGTACCTGTGTAGATTACCAGTACAGCTGTTTACACTTGACACTGATTAGCTGTCTGTCACCATGGTGACCATTACAGTGCACTGGCTGTCTTTGACTCAACGATGACATCATAGGCCAATATAGGTCCAACTCCATAAAGAGAGAGAGGGAGAGGGAGAGACACACACACACACACACACACACACACGCACACACACACACACACACACACACACACACACACACACCAGACACACACACACACACACACACACACACACACACACACACACACACACACACACACACACACACACACACCCCCTACATATACCACAGAGGTGGAGAGGTAACACAGCTGTTACCAATTGGCCCTGATTAGCTGTGACCACAGCACCATAGCAATATATAGTTCTCTTGTTATGTTATTGAACACAGGTCTGGTGGCTTAGTGGTTTAAGCCCAGGTCTCGTAGTTCAAAGGTCTCAGGTTCGATTCCAGCTGAGGGAATACAATTTTCACCTCAAATGTTTGTGTGAAGGGAAGCATGTCTCGTGGTAAGTGCATATGGCACATTAAGCACACACACACACACACACACATACACACACACACACACATACACACACAATTCAAGTTGCCTTTACTCAGTCAGTTTTCATCCGATAAACTTCATACCACATTCTACATGTTCAGCTCCTTCAGGACATTACATGGTAGTATCCAGATTGAGCTGAACACAGGGTTGGGGGTTCAATTCCCCGTTCCAACACCAAATTTTAGACTTCACCGGATTTTCTTAAAATTTTGCACAGATGTTCATTATGACTCAGAGATGACATCACAAGAGTTTAGAGGTCAAAGGTCAAATTTCAAGGTCACTGTGACGTTGCCTTTTGTGACTGCATTCTCATGAACGCTTCCACGGTTTTTCTTCAAATTTTGCACAAATGTTGATTCTGACTCAAAGATGAACTGATAACATTTTGGAGGTCATACTTCAAGGTCATAATTCATTCCTCAATTCAGCTAGAAAATCCATTCAAGCTTCCAAATATTCCACATTTTTCAAACATTCTATTATTCAACCATTCTGTTGATTCAGATATATTCATCCTTCGTTCTTCATCAACATTCAGCAGTGAAGCGTCAGCTTCTTCAACATCAGCGTCAGCATTCACACCGCAATTTCTTCAAGGAATTGCAATTCTAGTTCTTATTATTATTATTATTATTATTCCGTACGTTCTTTGGCCTTCAATAACTTCAACATATTTCAACCTTCATACAACTTCCACATATCAATATTTTCAGCTCTTCAAGGGCTTTCATGGGCCATTTCAACATTTTCAAAAAAATTCATAATTTCATATTTATTCAACGTTTTATGAAAAATATTCAGATCCCAGCCACTCATTCATACTTATTCCCACAAACTTCATATACACCTTCAATTGTTCAGCTATTTCAGGACATTAATCTGTATGATTCAGAATTTTTTGCTACACTGCAAAATTTCAAATAAATTCAACTTTTATGAATTTTAATATTTCATGCAAAATTATGATGGTCCCTACTCGTTCATACTTCATCGTAGAAACTCGATTTCAAGTTCTTCCTGTTCGTCTTGCACAGTTGCACACTTTCATAATTCACTATTTTTTCATAAAATGTATAACTTCAGAGATATTAAAGGTTTATTAAACATAAAAGTCTCTCCATGCAAATGAATAGGGAAGGATCCAAACTCGAAGAGTTTGGACATGACGCCAAACCTATCTGCTCATTCATACGTCATCCTAGAAACATGATTCTAACATATAAATATTCAGCTGACTTCCCTCTTTCATAATCTTAAACAGTTTTTTCAACAAATGTTTAGTTTTCTCATGAGACAGCCTTGTTTGAAGGCACGCAAACTCAAAATCAAACAGTGAGTGGATGGAGCTACACTCCATGATCGGATGTCAAATGAACTCCATTTTCAACTTGCTGGCCTAACCAAATTGTTTACAATACAGACCCAAATGTCACAGTGAATATTAATTGGAATCTTCTCATTCTCACGGTACCATCATTTTTTCTGTCAGACAAACGGTTTGCGAGATACAGCCATTAGTTCGGGCTTAGCGTTCATTTAAAACCTCTGTCTGTGTGACAGGGGATTTGGGGACACAAGTGGCTGTACCTGTGTAGATTACCAGTACAGCTGTTTACACTTGACACTGATTAGCTGTCTGTCACCATGGTGACCATTACAGTGCACTGGCTGTCTTTGACTCAACGATGACATCATAGGCCAATATAGGTCCAACTCCATAAAGAGAGAGAGGGAGAGGGAGAGACACACACACACACACACACACACACACACACACACACACACACACACACACACACCCCCTACATATACCACAGAGGTGGAGAGGTAACACAGCTGTTACCAATTGGCCCTGATTAGCTGTGACCACAGCACCATAGCAATATATAGTTCTCTTGTTATGTTATTGAACACAGGTCTGGTGGCTTAGTGGTTTAAGCCCAGGTCTCGTAGTTCAAAGGTCTCAGGTTCGATTCCAGCTGAGGGAATACAATTTTCACCTCAAATGTTTGTGTGAAGGGAAGCATGTCTCGTGGTAAGTGCATATGGCACATTAAGCACACACACACACACACACACACACACACACACACACACATACACACACAATTCAAGTTGCCTTTACTCAGTCAGTTTTCATCCGATAAACTTCATACCACATTCTACATGTTCAGCTCCTTCAGGACATTACATGGTAGTATCCAGATTGAGCTGAACACAGGGTTGGGGGTTCAATTCCCCGTTCCAACACCAAATTTTAGACTTCACCGGATTTTCTTAAAATTTTGCACAGATGTTCATTATGACTCAGAGATGACATCACAAGAGTTTAGAGGTCAAAGGTCAAATTTCAAGGTCACTGTGACGTTGCCTTTTGTGACTGCATTCTCATGAACGCTTCCACGGTTTTTCTTCAAATTTTGCACAAATGTTGATTCTGACTCAAAGATGAACTGATAACATTTTGGAGGTCATACTTCAAGGTCATAATTCATTCCTCAATTCAGCTAGAAAATCCATTCAAACTTCCAAATATTCCACATTTTTCAAACATTCTATTATTCAACCATTCTGTTGATTCAGATATATTCATCCTTCGTTCTTCATCAACATTCAGCAGTGAAGCGTCAGCTTCTTCAACATCAGCGTCAGCATTCACACCGCAATTTCTTCAAGGAATTGCAATTCTAGTTGGTGTGAATGCTGAAAGCATTCACAGCTTTAATATTCTGCGTATTTATTCTTATTATTATTATTATTATTATTCCGTACGTTCTTTGGCCTTCAATAACTTCAACATACTTCAACCTTCATACAACTTCCACATATCAATATTTTCAGCTCTTCAAGGGCTTTCATGGGCCATTTCAACATTTTCAAAAAAATTCATAATTTCATATTTATTCAACGTTTTATGAAAAATATTCAGATCCCAGCCACTCATTCATACTTATTCCCACAAACTTCATATACACCTTCAATTGTTCAGCTATTTCAGGACATTAATCTGTATGATTCAGAATTTTTTGCTACACTGCAAAATTTCAAATAAATTCAACTTTTATGAATTTTAATATTTCATGCAAAATTATGATGGTCCCTACTCGTTCATACTTCATCGTAGAAACTCGATTTCAAGTTCTTCCTGTTCGTCTTGCACAGTTGCACACTTTCATAATTCAATATTTTTTCATAAAATGTATAACTTCAGAGATATTAAAGGTTTATTAAACATAAAAGTCTCTCCATGCAAATGAATAGGGAAGGATCCAAACTCGAAGAGTTTGGACATGACGCCAAACCTATCTGCTCATTCATACGTCATCCTAGAAACATGATTCTAACATATAAATATTCAGCTGACTTCCCTCTTTCATAATCTTAAACAGTTTTTTCAACAAATGTTTAGTTTTCTCATGAGACAGCCTTGTTTGAAGGCACGCAAACTCAAAATCAAACAGTGAGTGGATGGAGCTACACTCCATGATCGGATGTCAAATGAACTCCATTTTCAACTTGCTGGCCTAACCAAATTGTTTACAATACAGACCCAAATGTCACAGTGAATATTAATTGGAATCTTCTCATTCTCACGGTACCATCATTTTTTCTGTCAGACAAACGGTTTGTGAGATACAGCCATTAGTTCGGGCTTAGCGTTCATTTAAAACCTCTGTCTGTGTGACAGGGGATTTGGGGACACAAGTGGCTGTACCTGTGTAGATTACCAGTACAGCTGTTTACACTTGACACTGATTAGCTGTCTGTCACCATGGTGACCATTACAGTGCACTGGCTGTCTTTGACTCAACGATGACATCATAGGCCAATATAGGTCCAACTCCATAAAGAGAGAGAGGGAGAGGGAGAGACACACACACACACACACACACACACACACACACACACACACACACACACACACACACACACACACCAGACACACACACACACACACACACACACACACACACACACACACACACACACACCCCCTACATATACCACAGAGGTGGAGAGGTAACACAGCTGTTACCAATTGGCCCTGATTAGCTGTGACCACAGCACCATAGCAATATATAGTTCTCTTGTTATGTTATTGAACACAGGTCTGGTGGCTTAGTGGTTTAAGCCCAGGTCTCGTAGTTCAAAGGTCTCAGGTTCGATTCCAGCTGAGGGAATACAATTTTCACCTCAAATGTTTGTGTGAAGGGAAGCATGTCTCGTGGTAAGTGCATATGGCACATTAAGCACACACACACACACACACACACACACACACACATACACACATACACACACAATTCAAGTTGCCTTTACTCAGTCAGTTTTCATCCGATAAACTTCATACCACATTCTACATGTTCAGCTCCTTCAGGACATTACATGGTAGTATCCAGATTGAGCTGAACACAGGGTTGGGGGTTCAATTCCCCGTTCCAACACCAAATTTTAGACTTCACCGGATTTTCTTAAAATTTTGCACAGATGTTCATTATGACTCAGAGATGACATCACAAGAGTTTAGAGGTCAAAGGTCAAATTTCAAGGTCACTGTGACGTTGCCTTTTGTGACTGCATTCTCATGAACGCTTCCACGGTTTTTCTTCAAATTTTGCACAAATGTTGATTCTGACTCAAAGATGAACTGATAACATTTTGGAGGTCATACTTCAAGGTCATAATTCATTCCTCAATTCAGCTAGAAAATCCATTCAAACTTCCAAATATTCCACATTTTTCAAACATTCTATTATTCAACCATTCTGTTGATTCAGATATATTCATCCTTCGTTCTTCATCAACATTCAGCAGTGAAGCGTCAGCTTCTTCAACATCAGCGTCAGCATTCACACCGCAATTTCTTCAAGGAATTGCAATTCTAGTTATTATTATTATTCCGTACGTTCTTTGGCCTTCAATAACTTCAACATACTTCAACCTTCATACAACTTCCACATATCAATATTTTCAGCTCTTCAAGGGCTTTCATGGGCCATTTCAACATTTTCAAAAAAATTCATAATTTCATATTTATTCAACGTTTTATGAAAAATATTCAGATCCCAGCCACTCATTCATACTTATTCCCACAAACTTCATATACACCTTCAATTGTTCAGCTATTTCAGGACATTAATCTGTATGATTCAGAATTTTTTGCTACACTGCAAAATTTCAAATAAATTCAACTTTTATGAATTTTAATATTTCATGCAAAATTATGATGGTCCCTACTCGTTCATACTTCATCGTAGAAACTCGATTTCAAGTTCTTCCTGTTCGTCTTGCACAGTTGCACACTTTCATAATTCAATATTTTTTCATAAAATGTATAACTTCAGAGATATTAAAGGTTTATTAAACATATAAGTCTCTCCATGCAAATGAATAGGGAAGGATCCAAACTCGAAGAGTTTGGACATGACGCCAAACCTATCTGCTCATTCATACGTCATCCTAGAAACATGATTCTAACATATAAATATTCAGCTGACTTCCCTCTTTCATAATCTTAAACAGTTTTTTCAACAAATGTTTAGTTTTCTCATGAGACAGCCTTGTTTGAAGGCACGCAAACTCAAAATCAAACAGTGAGTGGATGGAGCTACACTCCATGATCGGATGTCAAATGAACTCCATTTTCAACTTGCTGGCCTAACCAAATTGTTTACAATACAGACCCAAATGTCACAGTGAATATTAATTGGAATCTTCTCATTCTCACGGTACCATCATTTTTTCTGTCAGACAAACGGTTTGCGAGATACAGCCATTAGTTCGGGCTTAGCGTTCATTTAAAACCTCTGTCTGTGTGACAGGGGATTTGGGGACACAAGTGGCTGTACCTGTGTAGATTACCAGTACAGCTGTTTACACTTGACACTGATTAGCTGTCTGTCACCATGGTGACCATTACAGTGCACTGGCTGTCTTTGACTCAACGATGACATCATAGGCCAATATAGGTCCAACTCCATAAAGAGAGAGAGGGAGAGGGAGAGACACACACACACACACACACACACACACACACACACACACACACACACACACACACACACACACACACAGACACACACACACACACACACACACACACACACACACACACACACACACACACACACACACACACACACACACACACACCCCCTACATATACCACAGAGGTGGAGAGGTAACACAGCTGTTACCAATTGGCCCTGATTAGCTGTGACCACAGCACCATAGCAATATATAGTTCTCTTGTTATGTTATTGAACACAGGTCTGGTGGCTTAGTGGTTTAAGCCCAGGTCTCGTAATTCAAAGGTCTCAGGTTCGATTCCAGCTGAGGGAATACAATTTTCACCTCAAATGTTTGTGTGAAGGGAAGCATGTCTCGTGGTAAGTGCATATGGCACATTAAGCACACACACACACACACACACACACACACATACACACACAATTCAAGTTGCCTTTACTCAGTCAGTTTTCATCCGATAAACTTCATACCACATTCTACATGTTCAGCTCCTTCAGGACATTACATGGTAGTATCCAGATTGAGCTGAACACAGGGTTGGGGGTTCAATTCCCCGTTCCAACACCAAATTTTAGACTTCACCGGATTTTCTTAAAATTTTGCACAGATGTTCATTATGACTCAGAGATGACATCACAAGAGTTTAGAGGTCAAAGGTCAAATTTCAAGGTCACTGTGACGTTGCCTTTTGTGACTGCATTCTCATGAACGCTTCCACGGTTTTTCTTCAAATTTTGCACAAATGTTGATTCTGACTCAAAGATGAACTGATAACATTTTGGAGGTCATACTTCAAGGTCATAATTCATTCCTCAATTCAGCTAGAAAATCCATTCAAACTTCCAAATATTCCACATTTTTCAAACATTCTATTATTCAACCATTCTGTTGATTCAGATATATTCATCCTTCGTTCTTCATCAACATTCAGCAGTGAAGCGTCAGCTTCTTCAACATCAGCGTCAGCATTCACACCGCAATTTCTTCAAGGAATTGCAATTCTAGTTGGTGTGAATGCTGAAAGCATTCACAGCTTTAATATTCTGCGTATTTATTCTTATTATTATTATTATTATTATTATTATTCCGTACGTTCTTTGGCCTTCAATAACTTCAACATACTTCAACCTTCATACAACTTCCACATATCAATATTTTCAGCTCTTCAAGGGCTTTCATGGGCCATTTCAACATTTTCAAAAAAATTCATAATTTCATATTTATTCAACGTTTTATGAAAAATATTCAGATCCCAGCCACTCATTCATACTTATTCCCACAAACTTCATATACACCTTCAATTGTTCAGCTATTTCAGGACATTAATCTGTATGATTCAGAATTTTTTGCTACACTGCAAAATTTCAAATAAATTCAACTTTTATGAATTTTAATATTTCATGCAAAATTATGATGGTCCCTACTCGTTCATACTTCATCGTAGAAACTCGATTTCAAGTTCTTCCTGTTCGTCTTGCACAGTTGCACACTTTCATAATTCAATATTTTTTCATAAAATGTATAACTTCAGAGATATTAAAGGTTTATTAAACATAAAAGTCTCTCCATGCAAATGAATAGGGAAGGATCCAAACTCGAAGAGTTTGGACATGACGCCAAACCTATCTGCTCATTCATACGTCATCCTAGAAACATGATTCTAACATATAAATATTCAGCTGACTTCCCTCTTTCATAATCTTAAACAGTTTTTTCAACAAATGTTTAGTTTTCTCATGAGACAGCCTTGTTTGAAGGCACGCAAACTCAAAATCAAACAGTGAGTGGATGGAGCTACACTCCATGATCGGATGTCAAATGAACTCCATTTTCAACTTGCTGGCCTAACCAAATTGTTTACAATACAGACCCAAATGTCACAGTGAATATTAATTGGAATCTTCTCATTCTCACGGTACCATCATTTTTTCTGTCAGACAAACGGTTTGCGAGATACAGCCATTAGTTCGGGCTTAGCGTTCATTTAAAACCTCTGTCTGTGTGACAGGGGATTTGGGGACACAAGTGGCTGTACCTGTGTAGATTACCAGTACAGCTGTTTACACTTGACACTGATTAGCTGTCTGTCACCATGGTGACCATTACAGTGCACTGGCTGTCTTTGACTCAACGATGACATCATAGGCCAATATAGGTCCAACTCCATAAAGAGAGAGAGGGAGAGGGAGAGACACACACACACACACACACACACACACACACACACACACACACACACACACACACACACACACACAGACACACACACACACACACACACACACACACACACACACACACACACACACACACACACACACACACACACACCCCCTACATATACCACAGAGGTGGAGAGGTAACACAGCTGTTACCAATTGGCCCTGATTAGCTGTGACCACAGCACCATAGCAATATATAGTTCTCTTGTTATGTTATTGAACACAGGTCTGGTGGCTTAGTGGTTTAAGCCCAGGTCTCGTAATTCAAAGGTCTCAGGTTCGATTCCAGCTGAGGGAATACAATTTTCACCTCAAATGTTTGTGTGAAGGGAAGCATGTCTCGTGGTAAGTGCATATGGCACATTAAGCACACACACACACACACACACACACACACACACACACACATACACACACAATTCAAGTTGCCTTTACTCAGTCAGTTTTCATCCGATAAACTTCATACCACATTCTACATGTTCAGCTCCTTCAGGACATTACATGGTAGTATCCAGATTGAGCTGAACACAGGGTTGGGGGTTCAATTCCCCGTTCCAACACCAAATTTTAGACTTCACCGGATTTTCTTAAAATTTTGCACAGATGTTCATTATGACTCAGAGATGACATCACAAGAGTTTAGAGGTCAAAGGTCAAATTTCAAGGTCACTGTGACGTTGCCTTTTGTGACTGCATTCTCATGAACGCTTCCACGGTTTTTCTTCAAATTTTGCACAAATGTTGATTCTGACTCAAAGATGAACTGATAACATTTTGGAGGTCATACTTCAAGGTCATAATTCATTCCTCAATTCAGCTAGAAAATCCATTCAAACTTCCAAATATTCCACATTTTTCAAACATTCTATTATTCAACCATTCTGTTGATTCAGATATATTCATCCTTCGTTCTTCATCAACATTCAGCAGTGAAGCGTCAGCTTCTTCAACATCAGCGTCAGCATTCACACCGCAATTTCTTCAAGGAATTGCAATTCTAGTTATTATTATTATTATTCCGTACGTTCTTTGGCCTTCAATAACTTCAACATACTTCAACCTTCATACAACTTCCACATATCAATATTTTCAGCTCTTCAAGGGCTTTCATGGGCCATTTCAACATTTTCAAAAAAATTCATAATTTCATATTTATTCAACGTTTTATGAAAAATATTCAGATCCCAGCCACTCATTCATACTTATTCCCACAAACTTCATATACACCTTCAATTGTTCAGCTATTTCAGGACATTAATCTGTATGATTCAGAATTTTTTGCTACACTGCAAAATTTCAAATAAATTCAACTTTTATGAATTTTAATATTTCATGCAAAATTATGATGGTCCCTACTCGTTCATACTTCATCGTAGAAACTCGATTTCAAGTTCTTCCTGTTCGTCTTGCACAGTTGCACACTTTCATAATTCAATATTTTTTCATAAAATGTATAACTTCAGAGATATTAAAGGTTTATTAAACATAAAAGTCTCTCCATGCAAATGAATAGGGAAGGATCCAAACTCGAAGAGTTTGGACATGACGCCAAACCTATCTGCTCATTCATACGTCATCCTAGAAACATGATTCTAACATATAAATATTCAGCTGACTTCCCTCTTTCATAATCTTAAACAGTTTTTTCAACAAATGTTTAGTTTTCTCATGAGACAGCCTTGTTTGAAGGCACGCAAACTCAAAATCAAACAGTGAGTGGATGGAGCTACACTCCATGATCGGATGTCAAATGAACTCCATTTTCAACTTGCTGGCCTAACCAAATTGTTTACAATACAGACCCAAATGTCACAGTGAATATTAATTGGAATCTTCTCATTCTCACGGTACCATCATTTTTTCTGTCAGACAAACGGTTTGCGAGATACAGCCATTAGTTCGGGCTTAGCGTTCATTTAAAACCTCTGTCTGTGTGACAGGGGATTTGGGGACACAAGTGGCTGTACCTGTGTAGATTACCAGTACAGCTGTTTACACTTGACACTGATTAGCTGTCTGTCACCATGGTGACCATTACAGTGCACTGGCTGTCTTTGACTCAACGATGACATCATAGGCCAATATAGGTCCAACTCCATAAAGAGAGAGAGGGAGAGGGAGAGACACACACACACACACACACACACACACACACACACACACACACACACACACACACACACACACCAGACACACACACACACACACACACACACACACACACACACACACACACACACACACACACACACACACACACACACCCCCTACATATACCACAGAGGTGGAGAGGTAACACAGCTGTTACCAATTGGCCCTGATTAGCTGTGACCACAGCACCATAGCAATATATAGTTCTCTTGTTATGTTATTGAACACAGGTCTGGTGGCTTAGTGGTTTAAGCCCAGGTCTCGTAATTCAAAGGTCTCAGGTTCGATTCCAGCTGAGGGAATACAATTTTCACCTCAAATGTTTGTGTGAAGGGAAGCATGTCTCGTGGTAAGTGCATATGGCACATTAAGCACACACACACACACACACACACACACACACACACACACACATACACACACAATTCAAGTTGCCTTTACTCAGTCAGTTTTCATCCGATAAACTTCATACCACATTCTACATGTTCAGCTCCTTCAGGACATTACATGGTAGTATCCAGATTGAGCTGAACACAGGGTTGGGGGTTCAATTCCCCGTTCCAACACCAAATTTTAGACTTCACCGGATTTTCTTAAAATTTTGCACAGATGTTCATTATGACTCAGAGATGACATCACAAGAGTTTAGAGGTCAAAGGTCAAATTTCAAGGTCACTGTGACGTT
>OX442350.1:33457403-33459903 GCA_949357725.1 Hyperoplus immaculatus
CACAACGCAGTCATGCATGCACGCACACATGCATTTATGCACACAAACACATGTTAACATCTCCACTTCTTTATCCGTCAAATTAACTGCAGTCCCTGGGGCGCTCCGGTGGCGTAGTGGATAGAGCGTGTACCATATTAGCTCCGGCCAATATGGTACACGCTCCTTCGTTGCAGTGGTCGCAGGTTCAAATCTGACCCGTGGACCTCTACTGCAGGTCACCCCCCTCTCCCTCTCTCTGTCTGTCTCCCCATTTCAACTCTGTACTGTCTAATAAAGCTTGAAAATGCCAAAAAATAATCTTAAAAAAAAAGTGTTAGGAGCTATCGGTTATCGGAGAGAGAGTAGATGTGGTTTTAACGTTCACATTAAAGTCGGTAAACATAGAATACTTAAAAATGATGTACTTGTTTCGGGCGGCTGTGGTGAAGTGTGTAGGGCGGTCGTCCACTGGGTTACAGGGTCGGTGGTTCGATCCCCCGTCTCCCCGCCACATGTCCAAGTGTCCCTGGGCAAAGAGACACTGAACCCCGAATTGCTCCTGATAGTTAGCTTGCACCCTGCGTGGTAGCTGCTGCTGCTATCGGTGTATGAATGTGTGTGTGATTGGGTGAATCTGTGCAAAACAATGTAAAGTGCTTTGAGTCTGTGAAAAACCAGGGTATATAAGTGGAGTCCATTTACCATAAGTGATAGATGTTCAATAAGGACACAACTTGACTTGTGCCCACTATGTTGATAACAAGAGACTTGAGTAGCAACAGATGGCTCATAAAGATGGTGTCCTCAGAAAACGCTAAGAGAGAAAGAGAGGGAGAGAGAGAGAGAGGGGGGAGAGATAGAGAGAGAGAGAACGAGAGAGAAAGAGAGGGAGAGAGAGAGAGAGGGGGGAGAGATAGAGAGAGAGAGAGAGAGAGAGAGAGAGAGGGAGGGAGGGAGAGAGAGAGAGAGAATGAGAGCGAGAGACATATAGAGGGAGACAGACAGACAGAAAGGGAGACAGAGAGAGACAGAGAGGGATAGAGAGAGAGAGAGAGAGAGAGAGAGAGAGAGGGAGAGAGAGGGAGACAGAGAGAGACAGAGAGAGAGAGAGGGAGCAAGATAGATGGAGAGAGAGACAGACGGACAGACAGAAAGGGAGATAGAGAGAGGGAGAGAGAGAGAGACATATGAGAGAGGAGAGAGACAGAAAGGGAGAGAGACAGAGAGTGACAGAGAGAGAGGGAGAGAGAGAGAGAGAGAGAGAGCGAGAGAGGGAGAGAGAGAGGGAGACAGAGAGAGAGATGGACGGACAGACAGAAAGGGAGATACAGAGAGAGACAGACAGAGAGAGAGACATAGAGAGAGAGAGACACACACACACAGAGAGAGAGAGACAGAGTGAGATTTATGAGTGTGAGTGAATCGTCTGATAACACAAACACATCAGCCAATTTGCCACAGTGATCGTGGAGACTAGGGAATTAAATAAAAAGCTTTTCTTAAGTGTGACGGATGGAGGGGCATCGAGAGGTGTGTGTGTGTGTGTGTGTGTGTGTGTGTGTGTGTGTGTGTGTGTGTGTGTGTGCGTGTGTGTGCGTGTGTGAGAGATAAGAGCATGCGACATTTTGCTATGTAACTCCACTCTTTCAACTCTTACTTACTTCCAGTTCTCTGCCTCTGTATTGAGCTGCACTGTGTCAGTGTTGAAAACGCTCCGATTAAAGCTATAGTGCGTAACTTTTTCATATGAATGAATGTCGGTTAAATTCGAGCCATCGCCAAACAATTGACACAAAGTTGATTAAGCCTATCAGCTCCTACAAAACCCTCTCTGTATTTCTCAGTATGGCAGCGTTTACAAACTGGTGTCATACCCGCCCTGACACTGGTGCAGGAGCTCAGAAAAATCCCCAAGAAGAGCCCAAGAAATGTTTCACTTGTTGATTCTACTGCTAAGAAAAAAACCTGGACGTACAGAAGAAGGTATAAAATCCATGCGCACTCACTGAAGGCTTGACCTCATGTAGTTGCAGATGTGCCGACAGTGTTGTTGTAATTCCTCAGAATTCCTCATGGGGGCGACATATGTTATGCACTATAGCTATAATTCATATGTGCCCCTTCTTGTTAGCCTGGCACCGCCCGCCTCCTACTTCCGCTCAATTTTCATTTCCCTTCAGTAGTCAGTCTGGGTGTGCAGTTTATTCTTAGGTTTTCTCCGGACAGATTTCTGCCGGTCCAATCAGCGAACAGAGGGAGTGGCTCAGAAGCCGGCGCATGACAACATGGTTGGTTGGCAGATCCAGAGTGGCACTGGGCAGATCCAACAGTTTTAAACTTCAACAGACACCCGCCTTCAAGTGAGATAACGTTTGTCAATTGAGCGATTCAAGACCTTCTGTACAAATGAAATGAAGTACGATGGTCTGGTAGGAGCAGGGTACATGAAGTACGATGGTCTGGTAGGAGCAGGCTAAATGAAGTACGATGGTCTGGTTGGACCAGGGTACATGAAGTA
>OX442350.1:33462403-33464903 GCA_949357725.1 Hyperoplus immaculatus
ACACACACACACACACACACACACACACACACACACACACACACACACACACCACCAGACCGGTTTGGCTGTAGCTCCATAACATGATACTGATGCTGTCATTTATTTCCGTTGACTTTCATCTAGAGTTTGAATGTGACCTGATCAAACCTTCACAGGGGAACAGGTTGAGAAGCTGATCTAACGTACAGCCGCTGAAAATATTATAGAGACCAGTCTGGATTTGTCTTAAATCTTTATCTCGAGGGGCGCCCTTAGCTCAGTTGGTAGGGCGTCCCCCCCATGGGCCTCTGCCAGCATTCGATTCCAGCCCGTGGTCGTTCTCTGCTTGTCACTCCCCTCTCTGCCCCATTTCAACTCTGTCTCTACACAATAATGCATAAAAAAACTGCCCAAAAAAATATCTTTAAAAAAATAAAAATAAATCTTCATCTCTACATTACTTATTGAAAATGCTCTAAATGACAACATTTGTATTGTGAATTTGGTAGAAATGTTGTCAGTAGTTTATATTATAAAACCAAAATGTTCATTCTACTCAAACATATGCCTAGAAATAGTAAAACAACAGACACTGAACATTTGGAGTGGTCTCTTCAGTTTTGGCCAAATGTTATATTTGAACAGACATGAGCAGATGAGACCAGCACATTGTACTTGGTTTGGAACATAGCATGCACATTAGCCTACACACACACACACACACACACACACACACACACACACACACACACACACACACACACACACACACACACACACCAGACCTGGACATTACCCCAGTTACTCTCTGTCCAAAGTCTGGTTTGCACGAGTGAGTGTTTGTGTTAGTGTGGCATAAATATCAGGCACAATATAACATGAAATCAAGTCCAAAATTATTTTAAAGAACATACATACCCAATATTTTTCATATTGATATAAATATCAATATGTTGTACTGTGCAACTGGAGGAGGACTGCTCCAAACAAAATATTCTATACCCCACAGGCATCAAAAAGGGACGTTTAAAAGCTACACTGTCGCCATCTGAAAAGGCAACACTCTAGTCTTGGCAAAAGCAGAGGGGGGGGATATCATAAATACCTGGCAACCTGTGATGAGAGGCAGGTGTGTAATGGGGAAGGCCACACAGTTTCCGACTGTGCTCGTGTTCTTGACTTAGGTTTTTTGTGTTTATATGAATGAGAACAATAATCTTTTGAACTGTTTTGGAAGTCAATAAAAGGTTTGACATTTCCAATGATATACGGCAGCTATCTGGACATTGAATGAATTACAAACGCGTTACAGGTGAACTAAAATAAAATAAAAATAACCATCAAATTCTCCCTATAACTTTGTTGCACTCACAAGTAGAAGTCTTTTTTTCTCTTCATCAGGCCGTGCACTGCTTCAGCTCATTTTACCTCCTGTCTCCAAGTCACAAAGATTTATTTCTTACTTCATTAAAATCTCAGCGTGAACGTTACAGCAGGAGCAATAGGCAGCGATGAGATAGACCATAATCTCACACACACACAAATATACGCACGCACACACACACACACACACACACACACACACACACACACACACACACACACACACACACACACACACACACACACACACACACACGCACACACACACACACACACACACTGCCCTGAGATCCACCTTCTCCTCTGCAGTAGTAACTGAGAAAACCAAAGCCCTGGTCATGTTCATAGTGTCAGCAGTTTATTTTTAATTAACTACTGCCTTCATCTGAGCTCCACTGTGTAGAGTGCAAGCTGTCCTAGATAAGGAAAGCCACGTTTATTCCTATAGTGAAAGTTCAGAGCGGCTTCTTCTTGTTTAGTCCTAACTCTGGGGACCTTTAAAGGTGCAGTGTGTAAGATGACATCATCAAGTAAGTTCTAGAAAGTTCTATACAGTTCTAGAATGGAACGCTCCCTGGGTAACCCCAACCCTTTTGAATAATAACAGAAGCTACAGTGGCCTTCAAGGACAAGAACTATTCTAAATTTTAAACAATGCGCCTGATGACATTCCAACTATGACACTTTCAAGATGGCGCCACTAGGCCTTAGTCCAAGGTATGGAGAAATAGACAAAAGACATATATGAGACCCTTTCTAAGGGGAAAAAAATTAAAAATTTCACCTATTGTGCACTAAATTAAACGTACTTTTGGATATTATAATTATTTTCTACAAAATCTGCTAGGAAATAAAACCCCAAATTCTACACAGTGCAGAGTAGACCTGTCCAAATGTATTGATTGAACTTGATTGAACTTCATTATTAAGCTCACCATCCATTTTAACCTGTAATTTTTAGTTTATTTAAATGTTATTCATTCGCTTTTAAATGTTTTATTCATTCGCTTTTCTAATGTGTCTTGTGTATTCTAATCTCGCCCCTGTAAAGCACTTTGAATGGCCTTGTGTCTGAATTGTGCTATATAAATAAACTTGCCTTGCCTTGCCTTGCCCAAATCTTTCCTATAGTCGA
>OX442350.1:33492403-33494903 GCA_949357725.1 Hyperoplus immaculatus
GTCTCTGGTTCCTCCTCCCAGTAACCATGAGGTCTCTGGTTCCTCCTCCCAGTAACCATGAGGTCTCTGGTTCCTCCCAGTAACCATGAGTTCTCTGGTTCCTCCTCCCAGTAACCATGAGGTCTCTGGTTCCTCCTCCCAGTAACCATGAGGTCTCTGGTTCCTCCTCCCAGTAACCATGAGGTCTCTGGTTCCTCCTCCCATTAACCATGAGGTCGCTGGTTGGATCCCCGGGACCGGACAGGAGGGTGTTAGCATTAAAACTAGCAGTGATATTACATCTACGGTTCCCACCATCTCTACCATTGTGTACTTGAGCAAGACACTTAACCCCAAACTGCTCCCATTAAATCTATGGGATTTAAAGGTGCAGTGAAGAAAGTTCTACAAAGTTCTAGAATGCAACACTCCCTGGGTAACCCCAACCCTTTCGAATAATAACAGAAGCTACAGTGGCCTTCAAGGACAAGAACAATTCTAAATTTTAAACAATGCACCTGATGACATTCCAACTATGACATTTTCAAGATGGCAGCACTAGGCCTTGGTCCAAAATATGCAGAAATATGGACATATATGAGACCCTTTCTAAGGGAAAAAATAATAATTAAAAAAAAAAAATCAGCTATTATGCACTAAATGAAATGTACTTATGGATATTATAATTACTTTCTACAAAATCTACTTGGAAATAAAACCCAAAATTCTACACACTGCAGATTTAATGGGCTTTTTATATGAAGCATTGAGGTTATTATCATTGCAAAGCCAGCCTCACTCTCAAACACATTTTTTTCTTGACGTCAAGTTTAAAAAAACTAATATCATTTTATAGTTCAAGCCTCCAGCACTGAAGCTCAGAGGAGTTCAGTGATTATGTAAATACTAATAATTGGCCTTCAACAAGCAGTGTGTGTGTGTGTGTGTGTGTGTGTGTGTGTGTGTGTGCCTTCAACACACTCGACCTTCAAGGCAATGCAATTAAAACATGTTGCTGCTGATATGAATAACCAGCCAAACTCAGAGGAAAAAACTTAAATGATAATATATGCAAACAAATTGCGGTGCTTCGGTGGTGTAGTGGATAGAGCGTGTACCATAGTGCCTCCGGCCTACGTTGCAGTGGTCGCGGGTTCAAATCCGACCTGTGGACCTTTACTGCAGGTCACCCCCCCCCCCTCTCTCTCTGTCTCTGTCTCCCCATTTCAACTCTGTACCATCTAATAAAGCTAGAAAATGCCAAAAAAAATCTATGAAAAATTTTGAAAAATATATGAAGAAAGTTCTCCTGGCATTATGCAGCATACTGTATGTGGGTGTCATTGTTTAACCGTGATCTATCTATCTATCTATCTATCTATCTATCTATCTATCTATCTATCTATCTATCTATCTATCTATCTATCTATCTATCTATCTATCTATCGGCCTGTCCGTCTGTCTGTCTGTCCTCGCATTATGCAGCATACTGTATGTGGGTGTCATTGTTTAACCGTGATCTATCTATCTATCTATCTATCTATCTATCTATCTATCTATCTATCTATCTATCTATCTATCTATCTATCTATCTATCTATCTATCTATCTACCTACCTACCTACCTACCTACCTACCTACCTACCTACCTACCTACCTACCTACCTATCCCTCCCTCCCTCCCTCCCTCCCTCCCTCCCTCCCTCCCTCTCTCTCTCTCTCTCTCTCTCTCTCTCTCTCTCTATCTATCTATCTATCTATCTATCCATCCATCCATCCATCCATCCATCCATCTCTCTCTCTATCTATCTATCTATCTATCTATCTATCTATCTATCTATCTATCTATCTATCTATCTATCTATCTATCTATCGGCCTGTCCGTCTGTCTGTCTGTCCTCGCATTATGCAGCATACTGTATGTGGGTGTCATTGTTTAACCGTGATCTATCTATCTATCTATCTATCTATCTATCTATCTATCTATCTATCTATCTATCTATCTATCTATCTATCTATCTATCTATCTATCTATCTATCTATCTATCTATCTATCTATCTATCGGCCTGTCCGTCTGTCTGTCTGTCCTCGCATTATGCAGCATACTGTATGTGGGTGTCATTGTTTAACCGTGATCTATCTATCTATCTATCTATCTATCTATCTATCTATCTATCTATCTATCTATCTATCTATCTATCTATCTATCTATCTATCTATCTACACTGTAAACGATTTAATGTTAAATTAACAGTAACTTACTGGCAACAATTAGCCAGTAGTTGATGTATTTCCTATCACAGTAAAACTACTGTTGAAAAAATTACAGTAGTACAGTGGTACTGTCATTTGTTTGACAGTAGTTTTAGTTTACTGTCAAATAAAGTACAGTAGTTTACTGTTATTGTCACTACTACTGTTAAATACACAACAGTATACTACTGTACTTCATTTTATAAGTACAGTAGTATACTATTCATACTGTTAAAGTATTCCCTTTACTGTTGTTTATATTACAGTA
>OX442350.1:33502403-33512403 GCA_949357725.1 Hyperoplus immaculatus
GAGCCAAATTCCTATTATATCTTATTTTATGAGCACTCGTACATGTACTACTACATTCACACATAGCCACATGTACGATATGTTTTCTTTTTTCAAGATATTTTTTTGGCATTTTTATGCTTTTATTGATAGTGTAGAGACAGAGTTGAAATGGGGCAGAGAGGGGAGTGACATGCAGAGGTCGACCGCGGGCTGGAATCGAACCCGGGTCCGCTGCTGGCCGAGGCCCATGGGGGGGGGGGACGCCCTACCAGCTGAGCTAAAGGCGCCCCCATGTATGATATAGTTACACATACAGTATTTTGAATATCTCTCTGATTATTGCTATATTTGAACATTCTCAACGGTTACACAGAAAACTTTGAAGAGAATAAATCAAAACGCTTTTCTTTCTAAACTGAAGAACTTCACTGTAGATTAGCTCTTCAGTCTCTTAAAGCTGCAGTGTGTAGAATTTTGGGTTTTATTTCCTGGCAGATTTTGTAGAAAATAATTATAATATCCATAAGTATGTTTAATTTAGTGCATAATAGCTGAATTTCTTATTTAAAATGATAATTTTTTCCCTTAGAAAGGGTCTCATATATCTCCGTATTTCTCCATACCTTGGACCAAGGCCTTGTCACCGCCATGTTGGAAGTGTCATAGTTGGAATGTCATCAGGTGCATTATTTAAAATTTAGAATTGTTCTTGTCCTTGAAGGCCACTGTAGCTTCTGTTATTATTCTAAAGGGTTGGGGTTACCCAGGGGGCGTTGCATTCTAGAACTTTTTAGAACTTTCTTGATGATGTCATATTACACACTGCACCTTTCAGTCTCAAGGATGGAGAGTCCTTTATCTCAACGGTTCAGACTAGTGTGTAGGGAAGGTGGAGCACACACGCACACACACACACACACACGCACACACGCACACACACACACACACACACACGCAGACACACACACACACACGCACACATACTTAAAAGTCTATATCTGTGTGAGTGTGTGTCGTGATTGAAAGAGGAAGAGTGGTTGAAGGTGTGTGTGTGTGTGTGTGTGTGTGTGTGTGTGTGTGTGCCTGATGCAGACAGCGCTAGAGTGAAGCAGAGACACACACAGAGAGAAGTAGAGAGTGCATTAAGTTCAGTAGTACTACAGTAGCCTCGACCTTCAGCTTCAAAACCTCACTGCTCTACACTTAAACTCAATTCTGTTTCATCACCTTCACCCTGAAATCCCCCTCTCACACACACTTAAGGACTACTGTGTCCTTTACTGTGGGCAGAACACACACACACACACACACACACACACACACTAACGCTCATGCATGCAGACACACGCACACACACACACGCGCACACACACACACACACACACACACACACACACACACACACACACACACTCGCACGCACGCACTCACTCACTCACTCACTCACTCACTCACTCACTCACTCACTCACTCACTCACTCACTCACTCACTCACGCACTCACTCACTCACTCACTCACATACACACTTACAACGCTTGTTAGGCTATACTAGAAAAAAAAAAAGTGCTTCCTGCTTTCCTACTGTGCAGACGCTTTTCTGCTTGCTCTCTCCTCCTCTTGCACTTTTTGCTTACATTCTTATTTTTCCTCGATAATAAATTTAGCAGCAGCTCCTGGATACATACAAATCAAAGGGACTATAATATATTTTTACTTTTATAGATACTACAGGCATTTTTGGACACTTTTACGACCTTCTCAACAGAACGTGAGGGGGGGCCTAACAACAGGACAAGCCTGTGGTGGCTGGAAGCGAGGCGCTCAGCTAAAGCTAATTAGCAGCAAGATGCCTCCCTTATCTAACGAGGACTATCAAACACTCCTACAGAGGATTACAGCACTGGAAACAAAAATGAATCGAATAGAAATGAACATTGATGTGAATGGACTATGTGGGAACGACACCACTCTATCAGTGACTTTAAACAGTGGACAAGATCGAGCTAACGCACAGCTAACTAGCACCGACAAGGCTATGAAGAAACAAAAGGGCCGTGTCCAGGTTAGTGATAACCCTCCCTGGAATCGTCTTGGTGGAAGGCCAAAGAGATTGGAAAAGGGAGGACGGATAACCGGCAGGGCCGAGCATCATGAGATGACTGATCTGGATGGCTGGCCTGCGTTATCACTCAGGCACGGTGCCTCCTCAACCCCCGCGCCTCGGAGGCCGCAGCAATGGATTACTGCAAGGGAGAGAGGTAACAACAACAAACTTCCACAGCAAACAAGTGTGCAAGTGTCGAACCGGTTTACTCCACTGATACAAGTCCCTGGATTTCCCTCTGATGACCAAGATAGCATAGCGCCTTCACACAACAAGGTAAGGCCCGAAAGCCAAGAGCCACAGAGAGAGCTAACAACCGGGCTAACCAAGCTAACGACCAGGCCTGAAACCCTGATAGTTGGAGACTTTTCTGTTAGAGATATGAAAAGCATGTTTAGTGTTGATACCAAAGTACTCTGCTTTCCCAATGATATGGTGTCGGACCTAGAAGAGAGAATCCTGGAAATTGCAGCTGCACACACAACTGTAAAGAACATCATTCTGCACATCGGATCAAATGATGTTGTAAAACAAGAGTCTGAAATGTTGAAACAGGACTTTAAGAATCTCCTGAACACGGTCAGCTCACTGAATGCTGAGGTGTATATCAGTGGTCCTCTGCCACCAATCAGAAGAGGACCTGAGCGATTCACTAGACTGTTAGCACTGAACACATGGCTTTCAACTGTGTGCCCTGACCACTCAGTGCATTTTATTGACAATTTTAACATTTTCTGGAACCGCAAGCAGCTTTTTAAGACAGATGGACTTTGTCTAAATAAGGCTGGAGTCAAACTATTCACATCCAACGTGATGTACGTCCTACGTCACCAATCTGTTCGTGCCAAGGACAAGGCCCAGGAGAAGAAGATAACACAGCATAGCAGCAGCGCCGAAGAACAACTGCCGGCCCCAGATGACAGCTCAGACCAGGAGAGATATCAGGGCAGAGAGGAGGGGGCTCCACCCATCCCCGTCTTCCCTGGATCCCGCAGGTCATCACCAAGCCGACCTCTCTCTCCTCGTTTCTCTCCTACAACCACCCTTTCTCCATCCTCTCCTGATCTGGGATTTAAGGAAATCATATGTACCCCCAGCAGTCAACGTCCCCCTCAACTCGCCAATCTAAGCCACAGCGCCCGGCTCTTCACCCCGCCACGCAAACCCCCTCTGATCCCACCGCGACGTCTTCATCATCAGGCTAGGGAGACTGATGATGTCAGCACTTGTTGATATGTGCCGGGCCGCGGCTACTTAGTTAACGCCTACGACTCACAGGATAAGCTGGGGCCCTGTTTCTCAAAGTGTATCTCAAGTAACAGGAAACTCTTAAATCCTGTAAATGTATCAAATCTGATAAGCATTCCTCTTCAGCCACAGTGTGCTGAAATAAATCGGGCTGACAATGCTTCGAACACACTAAATTTAGCTTTATTAAACATCAGATCCGTGGCAGGTAAAACATTTTTAATTAATGATCTTATTACTAGGCACAATCTTAATTTTATGTTTTTAACTGAAACTTGGTTAGACCAAGATAACAGCTCAGCTGTTCTTATAGAGTCCGCCCCCGCAAATTACAATTTTGTGAGTGAATCCAGAGTGCATAAAAAAGGAGGGGGGGTTGCTATTCTGTTTAAAGAATCTCTACAATGCAAAAAGATGTCTTATGGAAATTTTGATTCATTTGAGTATGTGGCTCTACAGTTAAATTCAGCCTCTAGAGCTATTTTCATCAATATCTACCGGCCACCACAATACAATGCAAGCTTTTTTGATGAACTTACTGAACTGCTGTCTGTAATCTGTACTGAGTTTGACTGTGTATTAATCGTCGGAGATTTCAATATTCATACTGACAAACCAGAGGACAGATGTGCGAAAGAACTGTGCTGTGTCCTTGACAACTTTGGACTAAATCAGCATGTTGACAAACCAACTCATAACAAAGGGCACACGCTGGACCTTATCATTTCCAGAGGAATGAACATTTCAGACATAACAGTGGCAGATATGGGTCCCCTCACGGACCATTCCTGTTTATTTTTTGAGAGTACAATGTCTGTTCACACAATTGATCAGTCAAAAGTAATCAAAAAGCGGTATATTACAGAAAATACCAGTGAAACATTCATTCAAGCATTTTCTTCGATACCACCCCTCCCCTGTAACTCAGTTAAGGAGCTCTTAGACAACTTTAACGGCAAACTTACAAGTGTTATAGATGCTATTGCGCCCACTAAGATGAAGGTTGTCTCTGGAAAGAAAAGATCTCCTTGGAGAAATGCCCCGCATGTCAGAATAGAAAGAAGAGAGTGCCGTAAAGCAGAACGCAGGTGGCGAAAAACAAATCTCCAGGTTCATTATGACATCTTCAAAGAGAAACTGTGCACGTTTAACTCAGAACTGAGAAATGCAAGGCATTCTTTCTTTTCTGACATCATCACCAAAAACAACAACAATGCACGTGCCCTGTTTGCTACTGTCGACAGATTAACAAACCCTCCTGTGCCAGTAGCGTCTGAGCATCTTTCCACGAGGGCCTGCAATGAATTTGCCTCCTTCTTTACTGAGAAAATTCACAAAATTAGACAAGCTGTCACTGCATCCATACCAAGTTCAACATATGTTTTCCCTCTTAAAATCAATTCAAATGCAATGACAGAATTTTATCTTATAAACCACAAAAACCTGGAGGACATTATAAAACACCTGAACTCCTCATCCTGTTGCCTTGACATTCTGCCCACAGGCTTCTTTAAAACTGTTTTTAGCTGTATGGCCTCAGATGTTCTACAAATTGTCAATATGTCCCTTCAGACAGGTGTATTCCCACAGGCCCTGAAAACAGCAGTCATCAAGCCACTCTTAAAAAAGAACAATCTAGATACATCACTCATGAAAAATTATAGGCCCATATCTAACCTACCATTTTTAAGTAAAATCATTGAAAAAGCTGTTTATCAACAGCTAAATAACTACTTAGCAATGAATAACTGCTTTGATGTCTTCCAGTCAGGATTTCGACAACACCACAGTACTGAGACTGCTCTGGTTAAGGTCCTCAATGACATCCATTTAAACACAGACAGTGGCAAAACTTCTGTCTTAGTTTTACTGGATCTCAGTGCCGCTTTTGACACAGTTGACCACAGCATATTACTAGATCGACTAGCAAACTGGGTTGGACTTTCGGGAACTGTACTAAGCTGGTTTGAATCCTACTTAAAGGATAGAGACTACTATGTGTCAATAGGCAATTTCACATCTGAGCGGACAAATATTACATGCGGGGTCCCCCAAGGTTCCATTCTTGGCCCTCTTCTATTTAACATCTACATGCTCCCACTAGCTCAGATTATGAATAAGAACAAATTATGCTACCATAATTATGCAGACGACACACAAATTTACATAACCATATCACCAGGAGACTATAGTCCAATACAGGCACTGAGTAAGTGCATTGAACAAATCAATGATTGGATGTGTCAAAATTTCCTTCAATTAAACAACGATAAAACTGAAGTAATTGTCTTTGGTGCCAAAGATGAACAATTAAAAGTCAGCGCACAGCTTACACCATTATGTTAGAAACTACACCCCAAGCCAGAAATCTTGGTGTTGTTGTAGACTCTGACTTGAATTTCAAGAAACACATAAAATCAATCAATAAATCAGCCTACTACCACCTAAAAAACATATCAAGAATTAAAGGGCTTATGTCTCAGCAAGATTTAGAAAAACTTGTCCATGCATTTATCTTTAGTAGACTTGACTACTGTAACAGTGTCCTTGCTGGCCTTCCAAAAAAATCTATCAGACAGCTTCAGCTAATTCAGAACGCTGCTGCTCGAGTCCTCACTAGGACCAAAAAGGTGGATCACATTACCCCAGTTCTGAGGTCTTTACATTGGCTTCCAGTCACTCAAAGAATTGATTTCAAAATTCTGATGTTGGTTTATAAAGCACTAAATGGTTTAGGGCCAAAATACATTACTGATATGCTGATAAGTTATGAACCGTCCAGAGCCCTTAGGTCGTCTGGGACAGGTCTACTTACAGTCCCTAGAGTTAGGACTAAACGAGGAGAAGCAGCTTTTAGTTTTTATGCACCAACAATCTGGAACAAACTCCCAGAGAACTTGAGGTCTGCTGCAACTCTCAGTTCTTTTAAATCGAGTCTGAAGACTTTTTTGTTTCCTTTTTCATCATCATCATCATCATCATCATCAACCGCTTATCCGAAATCGGGTCGCGGGGGCAGCAGCTTGAGCAGGGAACCCCAAACTTCTCTTTCCCGGGCCACATCAACCAGCTCTGACTGGGGGATCCCGAGGCGTTCCCAGGCCAGTGTGGAGATATAATCTCTCCACCTAGTCCTGGGTCTTCCCCGAGGCCTCCTTCCAGCTGGACGCTCCTGGAACACCTCCCTAGGGAGGCGCCCTGGGGGCATCCTTACCAGATGCCCGAACCACCTCAACTGGCTCCTTTCAACGCAAAGGAGTAGCGGCTCTGCCCCGAGTTCCTCACGAATGACTGAGCTTCTCACCCTATCTCTAAGGGAGACGCCAGCCACTCTCCTGAGAAAGCCCATTTCGGCCGCTTGTACCCGCGATCTCGTTCTTTCGGTCATTACCCAGCCTTCATGACCATAGGTGAGGGTAGGAACAAAGATCGCCCGGTAGATCGAAAGCTTTGCCTTACGACTCAGCTCTCTTTTCGTCACAACAGTGCGGTAAAGCGAGTGCAAAACCGCCCCTGCTGCTCCGATTCTACGGCCAATCTCACGCTCCATTGTTCCCTCACTCGCAAACAAGACCCCGAGGTACTTGAACTCCTTCACTTGGGGTAAGGACTCATTCCCTACCTGTAGTAGACAATCCATCGGTTTCCTGCTGAGCACCATGGCCTCAGATTTAGAGGTACTGATCCTCATCCCAACCGCTTCACACTCGGCTGCAAACCGATCCAATGAGAGCTGAAGGTCACAGGCCGATGATGCCATCAGAACCACATCATCCGCAAACAGCAGAGATGAGATCTTCAGCCCACCAAACTGCAACCCCTCCCCACCACGACTACGCCTTGATATCCTGTCCATGAATATCACAAACAGGATTGGTGATAAAGCGCAGCCCTGGCGGAGGCCAACCCCCACCGGAAACGGGTCTGACTTACTACCGAGAACCCGTACACAGCTCTCGCTTTGAGTGTACAGAGATTGGATGGCCCTCAGAAGAGACACCCTCACCCCATACTCCCACAGCACCCCCCACAGTATCTCCCGGGGAACCCGGTCATAAGCCTTCTCCAGATCTACAAAACACATGTAGACTGGATGAGCAAACTCCCAAGCTCCCTCTAGGATCCTTGCGAGAGTGAAGAGCTGGTCCGTTGTTCCACGGCCAGGACGGAATCCGCATTGTTCCTCTTCAATCTGAGGTTCGACTATCGGCCGAACCCTCCTTTCCAGCACCTTGGAGTAGACTTTGCCGGGAAGGCTGAGAAGTGTGATACCCCGGTAGTTGGAACACACTCTCTGGTCCCCCTTTTTGAAAATAGGAACCACCACCCCGGTCTGCCACTCCTTCGGCACTGTACCCGACTTCCACGCAATGTTGAAGAGGCGTGTCATCCAAGACAGCCCCTCCACACCCATTGCTTTCAGCATTTCTGGACGGATCTCATCAACCCCCGGGGCTTTGCCACTGTGGAGTTGTTTGACTACCTCAGTGACTTCCACCAGGGAAATTGACGATGATCCCCCATCAGCCTCCAGCTCTGCCTCCAACATAGAGGGCGTGTTAGTCGGATTCAGGAGTTCCTCAAAGTGCTCTTTCCACCGACCGACTACCTCCTCAGTTGAGGTCAACAGCGTCCCATCCTTACTGTACACAGCTTGGATGGTTCCCCGCTTCCCCCTCCTGAGGTGCCGGACGGTCTTCCAGAAACACTTTGGTGCCGACCGAAAGTCCTTCTCCATGGTTTCTCCGAACTTCTCCCACACCCGCTGCTTTGCCTCGGTCACGGCAGAAGCTGCAGCCCTTCGGGCCTGTCGGTACCTTGCAACTGCCTCAGGAGTCCCCCGAGATAACATATCCCGGAAGCACTCCTTCTTCAGTCGGACGGCTTCCCTGACCACCGAGGTCCACCACGGCGTTCGAGGGTTACCGCCCCTTGAGGCACCTAAGACCTTGAGACCACAGCTGTCTGCCGCGGCTTCAGCAATGGAAGTTTTGAACATGGACCACTCGGGTTCAATGCCCCCAACCTCCACAGGGATGCTAGAAAAGCTCTGCAGGAGGTGCGAATTAAAGATCTCTTGAACAGGGGCCTCCGCCAGACGTTCCCAGTTCACCCGCACTACCCGTTTGGGCTTACCAGGTCTGTCCAGAGTCTTCCCCCACCCTTTGACCCAACTCACAACCAGATGGTGATCAGTTGACAGCTCCGCCCCTCTCTTCACCCGAGTGTCCGAAACATGCGGCCTCAGATCAGATGATACGATCACGAAATCGATCATCGATCTTCGGCCTAGGGTGCTCTGGTACCATGTACACTTATGAGCATCCTTATGTTCGAACATGGTGTTCGTTATAGACAAACCATGACCAGCACAGAAGTCTAACAACAAACGACCACTCGGGTTCAGATCGGGGAGGCCGTTCCTCCCAATCACGCCTTTCCAGGTGTCTCCATCATTGCCCACGTGCGCGTTAAAGTCTCCCAGCAGAACTATGGAGTCCCCTACCGGAGCCCCATGCAGGACTCCGTTCAGGGTCTCCAAGAAGGCCGAATACTCCGAACTGCTGTTCGGTGCGTACGCACAAACAACAGTCAGAGTCTTCCCCCCCACAACCCGGAGGCGTAGGGAGGCGACCCTCTCGTCCACCGGGGTAAACTCTAACGTAGTAGCGCCCAGCCGGGGGCTCGTGAGTATCCCCACACCGGCCCGGCGCCTCACACCTTGGGCAACTCCAGAGAAGAATAGAGTCCAACCCCTGTCCAGAAGTACGGTTCCAGAGCCAAGACTGTGCGTGGAGGTAAGCCCCACCAGGTCTAATTGGTAGCGCTCCACCTCCCGCACCAGTTCCAGCTCCTTCCCCCACAGCGAGGTGACGTTCCACGTCCCCAAAGCCAGCCTCTGCCGCCCGGGTCTGGTCCGTTGTGGTCCCCGCCCTTCACTGCCACCCTTTAGGCAGCGCACCCGACCCCAGCGGTTCCTCCGACGAGTGGTGGGCCCATCGGTCATAGAGGGGGTTGGTGCCACGTAGCTTCTTCGGGCTGTGCCCGGCCGGGCCCCGTGGCAGACCCGGCCACCAGACGCTCGCAGGCGGGCCCCCTTTCTGGGCCTGGCTCCAGACGGGGGCCCCGGGCTTCCTCCGGGCAGGGTCTCTCCTCCTCTTTGGTGATTTTCCATAGGGTCTTTTTGAACCATTCTTAGTCGGGCCCCTCACCTGAGACCACTTTGCCTTGGGAGACCCTACCAGGAGCACTAGGCTCCGGACAACACAGCTCCCAGGTTCACAGGGGCACACAAACCTCTCCACCACGGTAAGGTGATGGTTCCCGGAGAGGTGTTTCCTTTTTAACTTGCAATTTTCATTTTATTTGCTTATGTTTTTAAATCGAGTTTTAATTTTTATTTTATTTTTATTTGCTTCTTTTATTCGCTTTTAAATGTTTTATAATGTGTTTTATGTATTCTAATCTTGCCCCTGTAAAGCACTTTGAGTGGCCTTGTGTCTGAATTGTGCTATATAAATAAACTTGCCTTGCCTTGCCTTGCCTTGCCTAGTGAAGACACACCTTGACATAATGCATTCCTTAGCCCCTTACCCTTACCCTAACCATCAAAACTAAATGCCTAACCCCCTTACACGAACCCTAACATAAACCTAATTCATACC
>OX442350.1:33514903-33519903 GCA_949357725.1 Hyperoplus immaculatus
CAGTGTGTGTGTGAGTGTGTGTGCGTGTGTGTCGGTCTGTGTGTTTGTTTGTGTGTGTGTGTGTGTCTGTGTGTGTATGTGTATGTGCGTGTGTATGTGTGTGAGTGTGTGTCTCTGTCTGTTTGTGTTTGTGTGTGTGTGTGTGCATGTGTGCGTGCATGCGTACATGTGTCTGTGTCTGTGCGTATGTGTGTGTGTATATGTGTGTGTGTCTCTCTCTCTCTCTCTGTGCGTGTGTGTGTCTCGGTGTGTGTGTGTGTGTGTGTGTGTGTCGCTCGGGGGAAATGCATTCACCAATCCGCCACCTGTTAGGACTAGGAGCAGATTCTGTCTCATGTGTTCTGCCTGATGTCTTTCAAAGATGTTTTTATATTTAATTCAACCACTGACCTTTTCATTGAGATAACAGCTTTCGCTCCTTGTCTGAGATGGAGTGTGTGTGTGTGTGTGTGTGTGTGTGTGTGTGTGTGTGTGTGTGTGTGTGTGTGTGTGTGTGTGTGTGTGTGTGTGTGTGTGTGGCAGCTTTTTTGGCAGTCTTAGTTTAGTATAGTTTATTTATTCTATTTCTGAAATGTTTGGTTTCCCTTTTCACCAATGTAAAGTTTTCATTAGGTATTAACGTAGGTGGTATTTTGCTTTCATTTTGCATTATTTTGTTTTAATGTATTTTATCTCCAATCTTTTATCCTCTTTCTCTTCCTCTGAGTGGCTTTTGTCGCTGTCAGGCCGCCATTGTAAAAAAAAAACTGCTTCTACTTAATGACTTAAAGGTGCAGTGTGTAATATGACATCATCAAGAAAGTTCTACAAAGTTCTAGAATGCAACGCTCCCTGGGTAACCCCAACCCTTTAGAATAATAACAGAAGCTACAGTGGCCTTCAAGGACAAGAACAATTCTAAATTTTAAACAATGCATCTGATGACATTCCAACCAACAAGGATTCCTCCATAAGACTTGCCTGCTCAATGTACAAAATGTAATATTAATATTTGTAATTCTCCGCTCAGGAGGATAATTCAGATTATTGGCAGAGGTGATTTTACACCAATGAGGACATATTTATGAATGAGGATATTGATTTTAGCTAATACATTACTTAAAATGTTACACAGTGTCCCTTTAATGACTTAAAGGTGAAATACAGTTTTAACAATTTTAAATGTAAAGAACAAATCATTTAGTTATTAGCTGCAGTAAAGTTAATCATCAGGAGTTTTAAAGTGAGTGTGTGTGAGTCTTATTCTTAGTCAATATATGTCTCTTCAAGTTTTTGAGTTTTTTTGTTGTTTGTGGTTTTGGTGTCCTTCAAATCGACATTTATTTGCTTTTATACATATATAATATTTTTATGCGATTATACAGTATGCTATTAGTCTTTAAAAAAAACGTTTAATCTGCAGATGCCATGAAGTCCATAAAAACTCTTCAAGCGTCAAGATGCTAAAAGAAAACTTGTGCCATGTCCTTTAACTGCGTGATCAGCAGGTATGAAGCATTTGACGATACAGGGAATTTTAATTATTGAATTGATGCTTTGATGTAATGCTGATGTACTTGAGTTTATTGACACTTGAGGGTAGAATAACTCCTCAACAGGCTTAACACACACACACACACACACAAGCACACGCACGCACAAGCACACGCACACACACGCACACATGCACACACACACACACACACACACACACACACACACACACACACACACACACACACACACACACACGCACACACAAATACATCTCTGAAAATATAATCTTGTGAAAATGGTTGACGTTAGCTAATGCCAGCCAGGGGTGGCTAATTCAAACAAACATTTCACACCAACTTTATCCGTCTGTCATTTGGTGCTGGTGGAAAGTGTGCAGTGGGTTCATCAGAGCCTGTTTGATGATAGCAGGTGATGCTGTGGCTAAAAGACTATCGGCAAGGCAAGTTTATTTATATGGCACAGTTCAGACACAAGGCCATTCAAAGAGCTTTACTGGGGCAAGATTAAAATACACAACACACATTAGAAAAGCACTACTAAATAGGTCAATTGAAGAGCAATTTCGTATTTTTTTTTAAAGAGGACCTATGATACTTTTTGACTAGAGGAGAAGCATAAAGCAGTGTGTGGAGCAGACTGCTTTGCCTGCTAGGGTGAGAGGAAGAGTGTCCCGAAAATCTACATGGTTTTTTTGTGCTGTGATTCGTGTCAGGTTGCTCTATAGCAGTTTTTAACAAGAAATTAAGACCAGAAAAGTAGTGTAATAGGATCTCTTTAACAATTTGTCTGCCTGTTTTCACTATCTTTAATTTATTTTCCTTTTTTATTTCGTTAACTGGTATGTGTACAAAGGGTACGTAAACAAAGGGGGGTCACTTAGATAGCAACATTCTGGTTTACAGAGCCTAGGCTGTGTTAATTAACACTGGATGTTTCATTCAGCGCACACACAGACAATACGTACAGATGGCAAATCATGAGGAGATATTCACAGATTTTGACAGAAAGTGATTTTGACAACAAGCGTTCTCCAGAATCACTGACTGCACCTTTAAATCAACAGCAAATACACTACTGCACATGTCTCATGCACCTGTGTTGTGTTCAAACAGACATCTTTCATTTTGACTTTTTTCCCGGAAACATGAGTAATACAAGTACACACACACACACACACACACACACACACACACACACACACACACACACACACACACACACACACACACACACACACACACACACGCTGACTTTATTAATTTACTTCTAAAAATGTGTTCCATTTTTAGCCCTCCTGCCTTGTGCACCTGGATGGCCTTGTTTACTTCTGCTCTTTATTACTGACTGTGATTATTTTACTGCTTGTGTTTCTGCTCCAATTTGTCTTGGTCTTAATGTTGCTTTCTGGGCCAAGCTTCATCTAACAGAGAATAATCAGACCTCTCATTGCCAGCGCAACTAGCGAGTTAAACAAGAACAAAGATAAATACATATTTCCAGAGGCATTTAAAGATGAGTATTTTTTTGGGGCATTTTTGCTTTTATTAGACAGATGTTGTAGAGACAGAGTTGAAATGGGGCAGAGAGGGGAAGACATGCAGAGAACGAACCGGAGCGGGATTCGAAAACCCACAAGCACTAACCCTTCAAAGGCATTTAAACCAGGCGGACATTTTCAGCACAATTTCCTACCGGGGCAAATTAACGTTAAAAGAGTCAATCATCCATTGCAACAGTTCCATTTTACTCTGTGTATTCTTTTATCCCTAAAACTGACTGATGTTGTGGGGCGACTGTGGCTCTGGTGGTAGAGCGGGTCGGGCCAATGATCGAAGGGTTGGCGGTTCGATCCCCCGCCCTGCCACTTGTGTCATGGTTGTTGTCTCCTTGTGCAAGACACTTCACCCGCCTTGCCTCGTGTGAATGTGTATGACTGCTGTATGTTTGAGGTGGTGGTCGTAGGAGCCGTAGGCGCTAAATGGCAGCCACGCTTCCACCACCGGTATGACTGTGTGTGAATGAGTGCTGTTACATGTCATTTATGATCATCACAGGTAAAAGGAGACTGTCAAAGTGAAAGGAGGCTGGATTATGCTTCTTATGGGGATTTGTACCACCGCTCTATGAATTAAATTATAGAAGGAAATTATACAATATACTTTAAAGGTGAAGTAAGCGGTTTATTTATGTTAATGTAAGTGTAAAATCGCTCTTTATTCATACAGTGATCACTTACATAATGTGCGCGTTTCATAAAGCCGATCTCCCAGTCGGCTGCTCTGCATGTAACCGGCAAATAAATTTATTGGAGTAACCCTGAAATTTGTATCCAATCAGAAGAGAGAACGCTACAAACCGACACTCGTCTCACTCATACATACTATATACACTCATGGTCTCACTGACTGTTCACGCCCGAGCAACAGATGGGTGAATGTGTATGCGCCTACAATGGCGGGGCAGGTAAAAATCCTTCCCAATGTCTGTTTTGATGGTTTTTATCATGTTTTATCACACTTATGGATCTGAGATGATGCTAGATAACTCGCTGCTTGAAGACCGCAGTGCATTAATGTGGTGACGTGGGGACGAGGGAGGGGACCGCTAACTGCAGTAACTGACAGGAAGTTAGCTAAAAGAACCATTCCGCTTACAGCACCTTTAAGTATGTTTAACGCCCCTTTGTTGAGCTATGGAAGCAGAGTATTGTGTTGGCTGTTGAGGTATTCAGTCTCTGTTGTGGATAGAATACAATAGAATTTTTTTATTTATTTTTTTTAAACTTAGATTATAAGTAGTTGGAGATAGAAAGTGAAAGGGCTTTGACAGTGGCTCAGGTGGTAGAGCGGGTCAACCAATGATCAAAGGGTTGGAGGTTCGATCCCCGCCCTGCCACTTGCGTCATGGTTGTTGTGTCCTTGGGCAAGACACTTCACCCACCTTGCCTCGTGTGAATGTCGATAGTTAGCCTGCTATCGGTGTATAAATGGGAACAGGTCTCCCTTGTAAAAGAGTCTCTGGTCTCAATGGGATTTACCTGTACAAATAAAGGTTTTAAAAAAGCTAAGGTTCAGGTAAACAAGTGGCTCTTAAAAACCTTTTTTCTCCACAAATGAAACTGTCTGAGGGGATTTAGTGTCATTATTGCAGCTGCAGCCATTACACTAAAGATCATGAAATCACTCATAATAGCTCGTCAATACATCACTCTATATCATGACGTTCTTCTGTCTTTGTTTAAGTGACATTTTTTTCTTTTAAGGACACCTTTTCAATCGCCCATCTATGAAATAAATGCTGTAGTGCTTATAAAAGGAGAGAGGGAGGGAGAGAGATAGATAGATAGATAGATAGATAGATAGATAGATAGATAGATAGATAGATAGATAGATAGATAGATAGATAGATAGATAGATAGATGGATAAATAGATAGATAGATAGATAGATAGATAGATTGAGAGAGAGAGAGAGAGAGAGAGAGAGAGGGACAGAGAGAGAGAGA
>OX442350.1:33524903-33549903 GCA_949357725.1 Hyperoplus immaculatus
TAAAGGTCCACGGGTCGGATTTGAACCCACGACCACTGCAACGAAGGCCAGAGCCAATATGGTACGCGCTCTATCCACTACGCCACCGGAGCAACCTTACAATCGTGCAACTCACTCCCCCACATTACACAGTTAGAAGGCATTTGGTGTATTACGTAGGGTCTTACAGGGGCTTCAATGCATCACCTTTCTGATCTTAAGTCCCTCCCACGACCGTCAGTTTGGTCTTAAAGTAGATTAGAGTTGTGAAGTGAAAACCTTTCCCCACATCATCTGACACAGCCCTAATTGCTTACTCAACATACTTGTGTGTATGTGTGAGTGAGAGAGAGAGAAAGTCTGTGTGTGTGTGTGAGAGAGAGAGAGAGAGAGAGAGAGAGTGCTTGTGTGCGTGTCTGTGTGTGCATGCGTGTGTGCATGCGTGTGTGCTTGCGTGTGTGTGTGTGTGTGTGTGTGTGTGTGTGTGTGTGTGTGTGTGTGTGTGCGTGTGTGTGCTCATTAGGAACCAAAGTTTTCGTCCTAGACCCTTAATTCGAAGAGCACTGACTTGTTGAAACAGCTTTAAGGGCTAAAACTAAGACGTGGGATTGATTTATCTGATCCACAGAGTTCCTCTACTTTGTGCTAATTTGGGGAAAATGTAACAAAAGGTAATTATGAGTCTTCCTGTGTCATGTGTTGACTGGAAACACTGTTGTGGAGGCCCAGCTAGTTCAGGGGTTAGTTTAGGTCCGTAGAAAAACTTATTTCGAACTGGCTTTGTGTCTGAATTGTGCAATATAAATAAACTTGTCTAGCCTCGCGTTCATATAACACGAGGCAGTTGGTTGAATATCTGTAACTAAGCAACAGTAATCTGTATAGTTTATTTAAAGGTGCAGTGTGTAATATGACATCATCAAGAAAGTTCTACAAAGTTCTAGAATGCAACACTCCCTGGGTAACCCCAACCCTTTCGAATAATAACAGAAGCTACAGTGGCCTTCAAGGACAAGAACAATTCTAAATTTTAAACAATGCACCTGATGACATTCCAACTATGACACTTTCAAGATGGCGGCACTAGGCCTTGGTCCAAAATATGCAGAAATATGGACATATAAGAGACCCTTTCTAAGGAAAAAAATAATAATTCAAAACTTTTTTTCAGCTATTATGCACTAAATGAAATGTACTTATGGATATTATAATTACTTTCTACAAAATCTGCTAGGAAATAAAACCCAAAATTCTACACACGGCAGGTTTAAAGATCCCCTATTATACTACTTTTCTGGTCTTCATTTCTCATTAATGACTCCTATAGAGCAACCTGACACGAATCACAGCACAAAAAACTATGTAGATTTTCGGGAACCTCTTCCTCTCATCTGGGTGCTTACAGCATTCTCTGTCAACACTCGGCTTCGTCCTTCTCCTTCTTGGGAATTTTCTGAGCTCCTGCACCAGTGTCGGGGAGGGGTGGGGTGGGGGGGGGCGACACCAGTTTGTAAACGCTGCCATACTGAGAAATACAGAGAGAGTTTTGTGGAGCTGATAGGCTTAATCTACTTTGAATCAACTCATTTGGCGACGGTTTAAATGTAACTGACATTCATTTGTATGAAAAAGTTACGCGCTATAGCTTTAATTGCTGTTTCATAAATCACATTCCCCCTCTCTTACTGCGTCTGGTTGTTTTCACTCAGAGGTCGTTCAGGTTGAAAACTAGATCGCAGTTTTAAAGTTAGACATTTCATTTTGATCTCATATTTAATGAACACACACACACACACACACACACACACACACACACACACACACACACACACACATACACGCACACGCACACACACACCCACCCACACACACACACACACACACATACACACACACACACACACACACACTCTCTCTTTACTCTTTATCTGCCTCCTATAACTTGACTTTCAAACATTTGTTTAAAGTATTTTTTTTATGAAGAAACTCTCTGTGTGTCTCTTGGTATTTTCTTTTACTTGATAAGATGAACAGCTTCTGACAAGCAGCTCTCTCCTTCTCTCTCTCTGTCTCTCTATCCCTCTCTCTCCCCCTCTCTTTCCCTCAATACCTCTCTCTCTCCTTCTCTCTCTCTCTCTCTCCCTCTCTCTGTCTCCTTCTCTCCCCGTCTCTCTCTCTCTCTCTCCCTCTCTCTCTCCCTCCTTCTCTCTCTCCCTCTCTCTCTCCCTCTGCCTCTCTCCCTCTCTCTGTCTCCTTCTCTCCCCCTCTCTCTCCCTCCCTCCTTCTCTCTCTCTCTCCCTCTCTCCCTCTCTCCCTCTCTCTCTCTTTCTTCTGTGCCTCTACATTAGACTTCATTAAAGAAAATCAAATATTTTTATTCTACACTTGCTGCCTTTGTTGCATTACGCAGGGAAAGGAAAATAATTAAATATGACCATAAAGGAAATAGAGCAAGGTTACAGATTATGGGAGATTTTCAAAACATTATATCCTCATTTCTCCTTAGTGTCTGTGACAGCGTATTGAGTTGACTGATAAACCGGCATGATCGCATACACACTTTTTTTAATATATATTCTTTTTAACCTTTATTTCTACAGGTAAATCCCATTGAGACCGAAGACTCTTTTGCAAGGGAGACCTGTTCCCATTTACACGTTACCATTCACACACACATTCATACACCGATAGCAGGTTAACTATCGACATTCACACGAGGCAAGGTGGGTGAAGTGCCTTGCCCAAGGACACAACGACCATGACACAAGTGGCAGGGCGGGGATCGAACCTCCAACCCTTCGATCATCGGCCGACCCGCTCTACCACCTGAGCCACAGTCGCCCCCCTTACCATCAAAGGTGGAGTCAGTGATTCTGGAGAACGCTTGTTGTCAAAATCACTTTTTTTTTAATCAAAATCAGTGAATATCTCCTCATGATCCACTACCTGTCTGACCTTTCCGCTGGAACCAAAAATCCAGTGTTTATACACAGCCTAGGCTCTGTAAACTGGTATGTAAGCAAAGGGTGTGTAAAATATACTAACATTTATGAAGATATTTTCTTTCCATCAGCTATAGATGTCTGGATTTGGTGGCAGCAAATTGAGCCTCGCGGTGACGCAGACACAGAAGTGAAATGTGTGTTTCTTTAAATATGAGTTCAGATTTATTAAATGTTGCATTGCGTGTGGGTGTGTATTTCTGTGTGTTTGTGTGTGTGTGTGTATTTGTGTGTATGTGTGTGTGCGTGTATGTGTGTTTGCGTCTGTGTGTATGTGCGTGCGTGCTTGTGTGTGTGTGTGTGATGTGTGTGTGTGTGTGTGTGTGTGTGTGTGTGTGTGTGTGTGTGTGTTTGCGTCTGTGTGTATGTGCGTGCGTGCTTGTGTGTGTGTGTGTGTGTGTGATATGTGTGTGTGTGTGTGTGTGTGTGTGTGTGTGTGTGTGTGTGTGTGTGTTCATTAAATATGAGTTCAGATTTATTAAATGTTGCATTGCGTGTGTGTTTGTGTGTGTGTGAGACGTGTGTGTCTCTGTGTGTGTGTGTGTGTGCATTTGTGTGTGTGTGTGTGTGTGTGTGTGTATGAGATTGTGTGTGTATTAAATATGAGTTCAGGTTGATTAAATGTTGCATCTCTGCTTGGGGCCGTAGTGACTTTAGGGACAGGCTGTCTGTGTTTCTCAAAATTCTGTTCAACAACATCGTATGACCATGAGCTACACCGACACACTAAAAGCATATTGCTGCAATGAATAGTTGAAACTGTGTGTGTGTGTGTGTGTGTGTGTGTGTGTGTGTGTGTGTGTGTGTGTGTGTGTGTGTGTGTGTGCGTGTGTGTGCGTGTGTTGATGTGAGTGTTCTGACTTAAAGCTGCAGTTGATAGTTTCAGCCGTTTTCAGCCGTTGGGATTCCAACGGCTGTTTCCCCAACGCTCTACCTGCTGTAGCTCCTCCCTCTGAACGACAGCTAAGCGCGTTCATGTGAATTCAGTTACATTGACAGGAGACAAACACCATGTCCGATTCCGAGGTGATTAAACATTAGTAATGATAACTACATATGTACATATTGAGCATACATTTTAATCACAGACATACCATGTATGTTAGCTTAAAATCATTGTAAGTGTGCTGGTAGGCCTAACAAAAGTAGCTGTAACTGCCAGGCAAGATAGCAAACTAATTGTAACAGAGCGGAGAGGTGTGTGTGTATGCTCCTGCTCTGACCGCAGCTGGGAGGGGCTGCTCGGGCAGTGTTGCCAACTTAGCGATTGTGTCGCTATATTTAGCAACTTTTCAGCCCCCCTGGCAACTTTTTTTTCAAAACAGCGACAAGCGACAAATCTAGCTTTTTTTCTGGTGTAATTGGTGACTTTTTCGCCGAAGCAAATATCACTTTTAACGCTTCTCAACGAGCAGCGGGAGCCTCCTGGCCCGTCCCCCGTCACGGAGCACTGACAGACGGCCCGGTCCTCGCGCAGCAGCCCCTCCCAGCTGCGGTCAGAGCAGGAGATACACCTCTCAGCTCGGGGCTGCTGCGCCAGGAGCGGGCTGTGTGTCAGTGCTCCCGCTGCTCGTTGAGAAGAGATGATACTTGCTTTGGCGAAAAAAGTCACCAATTACACCAGAAAAAAAAGCTAGATTTGTCGCTTGTCGCTGTTTTGAAAACAAAAGTCGCGAGGTCGCGGTCGGAGAGGTCTTGATGTGATAGGGCAAGAAGACATGGCCGGTGTACTTTTTTTCAAGCTCTCTCCGTCTCCCTTTCAGCAGTTAACTTTTCAATATTCGTCTTTCCTCGTTTTTTTGCTGTCTTAGCGGTGTTAGTTGTTAGTATCCTGGGAATGGTAAATTGAGGGTTCGTTTGTGAAGACATTGCCACTCGCTGTCCGCCGTAGTAGCCTAGTACCAAACAGTAGGCTAGTGTCAGACTGCTAGGCTCGTGAACGCTCACGCAACTGACGCATCAACGTCGTTGCCAAGGTCCCACAGCCAATAAGAACGGAGAATCTGACCTCGCTCTGATTGGTCAAAATTAACATGAGCGGTGGCAATTTTGGGGGGCAGCACACAGAGGCAGGGGGGAGCAAAGTGATAAAAAAATATTTTCAGACCACTTCACCTACATATAGCTGAATGGCTATTATGACAGTTTTGCCAAATATTACAGTAAAAAAACTCTCAACTGCAGCTTTAACTTTTAGATTAATTTTGAATTCATGTTTCAAATTAAAACCATCTGCTTTTATTCTCTACATTAAAGCTGTAGTGCGTAACTTCTGTCGCCCCCATGAGGAGTTCTGAGCAATTACAACAACACTGTCGGTGCATCTACATGAGGTAAAGCCTTCAGTGAGTGCGCATGGATTTTATACCATCCGCTGTATATCTAGGTTTTTTTTCTTAGCAGTAGAATCAACAACTGAAACATTTCTTGGGCTCTTCTTGGGATTTTTTCTGCCTTTGTCATGAGTACTCTCACCCAGGAACAACAGCTGGTGCAGTAAAATCACTATTTTACCTTAGAGGTGCAGTGTGTAATATGACATCATCAAGAATGTTCTACAAAGTTCTAGAACGCAACACTCCCTGGGTAACCCCAACCCTTTAGAATAATAACAGAAGCTACAGTGGCCTTCAAGGACAAGAACAATTCTAAATTTTAAACAATGCACCAGATGACATTCCAACTATGACACTTTCAAGATGGCGGCACTAGGCCTTGGTCCAAAATATGCAGAAATATGGACATATATGAGACCCTTTCTAAGGGAAAAAAAATTATTCAAAACATTTTTTTCATCTATTATGCACTAAATTAAATGCACTTATGGATATTATAATTGCTTTCTACAAAATCTGCTAGGAAATAAAACCCAAAATTCTACACACTGCAGCTTTAAGCCTCATCTTATCAAAACATCTCAGTGAAAAACAAAGTAGGGCAGGATGCTAGACAGTTGTTATTGTTTGTTTTGAATGCTGTACACACACACGGTTGCCATCTGCGACACGGAAAGAACTTTTGAAATCTCAAAACTGTGAAATTAACAATTTTTCAGGTTGTTGGTGCAGAGAGATCAGTCTACTGCTCAACTTCATCACAACCAGGGAACTCATGAATGATTTGAGGACAAGACACACACACACACACACGGGCACGCACACACACACACACACACACACACACACACACACACAGACAGACAGACAGACACAGACACACAGACAGACACAGACAGACACAGACAGACACACAGACAGACAGACTGACACACAAACACATACACAGACATACACACAGACACACACACACACACACACACACACACACACACACACACACACACACACACACACATATCTCAACAGTTTAATATCCCTGGGACTCACAGGTTTGAGTGTATCTGCGTGTGTGTGACTTGTTCTCAGTAATGACACAGGTCCTTCAGACGCAGAATAAATTGTATAACGTTTCAGTTTGTATTCGAGTCTGTAGTAAAAATAAAATTGTTTGATATGAGGTAGCCTAGAAATAGAGTATCTAGTTAATGTGTAGCAAGGCATGGTTGAAAAATATGCCTCTTAACATAATTACCAGCGACGAAAAAAATCACTCTTGTTTATAGCAATTTATTTTTTGGATGGGATGTCCCTTTAAGAGCCTCTTTCTGGCTTTGTCTCTGGCACTTTATATCGAGGACAGACAGACACAGACAGACAGACAGACAGACAGACATGTGCATATTGATATTTACGCTCCTATCATCCAGTGGCTTACCCCCGCCTTCAATGGTTCACTCCATTCTCCGGGCTCATTTAGTCTCATCCCCGCCCCACCGGCAGCAGAAACAGCCAGACGCACTCACTTTCTAGCATCAGTCAGTCGGAGCTCCAGCCTTTAGCCGGTAACACAACCAGATACACACCGACTCACAGCTGCCTTTCTGCCCGCTCTCTGCTGCCTCTCTGCCCGCCTGTCTCCTCTCCTACTACCGCTACCTACAGCCTCTTACGGAGCTTTTAAACCTCCTGCGTTGGAAGGTCAGTTAACTCTTGTCTCTTGCTCTATTCTTGTCCTTTCGTTTTTCTCTTTCTTGCTGCTATGGTTGACGTCTTATTTTAATTGTAATTTTGACATATTTCTTTCTTTCTTTCTTGCTGCTCTGGGTTTCACTTCTTATTTCATATTTTAATTGCACTGCCTCTTGACTCGACTCTCGACTCTCTTGCCGGTCGGGTTGGATATATTTCTCTGTCACTCCTCTCTTGTCCTGCGACTTGATACCGGAGATTTTACCTCGCTGCTTGTTGCTGAAAATGGAATAGCCTATATATCTTCTGGCTTTTCTTGCGTTTGCGCACACTTTCTTTTCTCTATATTTTGTGAGATTTTCTTGCTACTAATCCTTCTGTTTTTCATTGTATGAAATAACGCAATGTATGTGGGGTTTCTTTATGATCTTTCAAGTTTGAATTCTTAATTTTTTTTAAATATTTAAGTTTTATTTTCACATATTCTTCCGTTTATATTTACCTCTGCAGTCTTTTTAGATTTATTTAGAATTTCACTATTTATTCAGTTGGTCTCATAATGTCTCTCTTGCTATTTGATTTTATCTTTACCTTTCTTATTCATTTTTAAAAAAAAAATTTTTTTGTGCCACTGCCAAATGGAATGTAAAAGTTCTTCCTTATACTTGAGTGTTGCGCGCGCAGCATTCCAGGTGCTATGGAATGTTGACGGTGGTCATGGTGATTGGCAGGTGTCGCCTCATCCACGGAACTGATTGTGTTTTTGTTGTGGATTTCGGTCAGCATCAGTGTGTGTGACTTTGTACACACACACACACACACACTCTCACCACACACACACCCACACACACACAGGAAACTCACACTCTCACCACACACACACCCACACACACACAGGAAACTCACATTCTCACCACACACACACACACACACACACGCATGAACGCACGCACGCACACAGGAAACTCACACACACACGCGCACACACACACACACACACAGGAAACTCACACACACACACGCATGAACGCACGCAGGCACACACACACACACACACTCTCACACACATACATAGGCCTACTCGCTCTCTCTGTCACACACACATACACACTCTCTCTCTCTCTCACATACACACACACACACTCACCTGCAAACGCGCGCACAAACACACACTTTCTCACTCACACACACACACACACACACACACACACACACACTTTCTCACACACACACACACACACTTTCTCACACATTCACGCACAGTCCTCAACGCAGACCAAGATGAACTGACTGGTCACACCCCCCCCCCACACACACACACTCCCCCCCCCCCACACACACACACACACCTACCCATCCCTCCCCCACACACACCTACCCCTCCCCCCCACACACACACCTACCCCTCCCCCCCCCCACACACACACACACACACAGCAGCTTGTCTCACTGTCAAGCAGACCAAGGGAAGCTGACAGGTTGTGTGCTGTTGTGAATCCTTGATGATAGAATATCAGTCTGCCTGTTGCCCAGTGCGACCCTCATCTTGCGCTGGGTTTTAATTGGATGCTAAACGTGTTGCATGAGAATTGATTGTATGTGATGTGTTGGTTGTTCTTATATAGTTTATCATAGCTGCTTTGTTGGTCAGGTCATTATTGCAAAAGGGATTTTATCCATAAGTACATTTAATTTAGTGCATAATAGCTGAAAAAAATTTTTTGAATAATTTTTTTCCCTTAGAAAGGGTCTCATATATGTCCATATTTCTGCATATTTTGGACCAAGGCCTAGTGCCGCCATCTTGAAAGTGTCATAGTTGGAATGTCATCAGGTGCATTGTTTAAAATGTAGAATTGTTCTTGTCCTTGAAGGCCACTGTAGCTTCTGTTATTATTCTAAAGGGGTGGGGTTTCCCAGGGAGCGCTGCATTCTAGAACTTTGTAGAACTTTCTTGATGATGTCATATTACACACTGCACCTTTAAATAAAGGATATTGATTGATGGATTAATTTTATTTTTTTATTTACTAGGGCGGCTACATGTATTGTTCTTTTTAACCTACAATCTGAACTTGATTGTTCTAGGCGTTTGGTAGACATCTTGGATGACATGACTCCTGATTTTTTTTTTTTTTTTGTAATTTTTGTAGAAGTCCAAACTTTACCACATAGCACAGAGGGTCAACACAGATGTCTTTGTGAAGCCCAAAGTATTAACATCCAACTCAATATGTGTTATGTTAGTGTCTGTCTGTCTGTCTGTCTGTCTGTCTGTCTGTCTGTTTCAAGATGTGTTTAGGTTAGGCATTACTGGGAGTGTTTTCTCAGCCGAGCTAAGGGTCTAAGGGCAGAGGGCGTCATACTGTACGAAATGTGTGATGTCTATTTGTGATATTGGGCTACACGAATAAAACTGATTTGATTTGAGATGGAAAATGTGCTTTATTCTAAACAATCTTGGACAGGAATGTATAAAAAAAGTAGAAGGCACACAAAAAAATTTTCTTCTTTTATTTTCAAAGTTTAACCTGAGTAACATCTCACCAGAGTTATGCATTTATGTGCCATCGGAAAATATTGGAAAAATGACTTTCTTGGATACAACTAGTTTATGCATTCAGGTGTGTTGTCCAGCTGGCTCAACCGTGTGCAATGTTTTGGAAGCTTTGAAATAGTACGAAAGAGAATTAATTGCTATAATAAAAGTGATAGAAATTTGTGAAATTTTTTTGAAACGTGACAAAAAAAAAACACTAAAAAAACATACATAGTGGCCGACATTATCTGAAAAGCTGGGGCAGAAATTCCCTGTACCAAAAAAAACATTCAAATTTTTAGAGCCACTCGCTGAATGGCCTTCATGAGTGAACAAGACGTTTACCATTCCTATGAATAAATTACAATTTTAAAAAGGTTGTCACGTGAGAAATGGGAGTTTGTGTGAGTTGCATTGTCAGTTGTAATGACATGCGTTTTGCTTTTTGGACAAAGGTTTAAAAAAAATGTAGAATGTAGTTTTATAGAAAGCATTCACATGGAAATATGATTCTCCATAGTGGCAGCCACCTCTGACTGACTGACTGACTGACTGACTGACTTGCACACACACACACACACACACACACACACACACACACACAGGCACAGACTCACTCACTCACTCTCTCACACACACACACACACACACTCCAACTGACCAACTCAGCTCAAAGAATTCCCTGGAATCAAATCTCAACTTTTGCATATATGATTTCCCATTCTCCGCTGTCAACAAGAAGCTTAAAGGAATATTTCACCCATACGGAACCGGCGTTCTATCATAATACAATGTAGGTTGAGACAGTGAGACCATCAAACACTCTTTCTGCCTTTTCTCAGGCTAGGATGAACCGATTTCTAAAATGTTTGCACATTTATACTACATCGGATCTCAGACTTCAATACGCCTTCATATTCCCACCGGTGAAGTAGGTCTTTAATTATAATTTAAGTCTATGAGGAACGTTAATTTGAGTGATTTATTACACGGAAACAAATTAAAGCCATTTCCACACACACACACACACACACACACACACACACACACACACACACACACACACACACGTGTCACAGAGTTTTACCTAAATGATCTATATCACTGTTTCCCCTTTGCTCATTAAGCCGACCAGCTCTGAGGAAATTGCCCCCGCGGTTTGACAAATGTAAATACAGCATAAAACTCATTATCTGGTACACACACACACACACACACACACACACACACACACACACACACACACACACACACACACACACACACACACACACACACACACACACACACACAATCTCCCATATGTCAAGATCTTAATGCTTAAATAAAAGCCATTTTTAAACCGTTAACATTTCCCCAAATTACTCACAGAAACACAATCAGTCAGAAAATTAATTAATTTAAGGAAAAATCTCCAGTAGGAAATGCAATATAAAATGGAAATAATTGAAGACCGCTATAGGAGTATGTACATGCGTCTGTAAATAGTTTCCTGAGCAGTAAAATCAACAACTGAAACATTTCTTGGGCTCTTCTTGAGGATTTCTTTTAGCTCCTGCACCAGTGTCAGGGGGACACACCAGTTTGTAAACGCTGCCATACTGAGAAATACAGAGAGAGTTTTGTAGGAGCTGATAGGCTTACTCAACTTTGTGTCAACTCATTTGGCGAATGGCTCGAATGTAACCGACATTTATTTATATAAGAAAAGTTACGCACTGTAGCTTTAACGCTGTCACATCCAGTTTTCATGATTATTGAAAACACAGGTTTGACGTATACGGCTTGCTGCCTGTCACAACACATCACTCATATTAATGAAATGTCAACAGGCGCTATGGCAACAAGCAGCGGTCTGCAATGTCCTAAGGCTGTTAAGACAAACCAAACATGTTCTAAAACAGTGTCCCAAATCAGACTGAAAGTGTTCTTTAGTTTGAGAGATTAGGGACATTTATTGTAGAGTTTTGTACTGGTTTTCATGCCAACTACTTAAACCTGCAGTGTGTAGAATTTTGGGTTTTATTTCCTAGCAGATTTTGTAGAAAGTAATTATAATATCCATAAGTACATTTAATTTAGTGCATAATAGCTGAATTTTTTTTTGAATAATTATTTTTTCCCTTAGAAAGGGTCTCATATATGTCCATATTTCTGCATATTTTGGACCAAGGCCTAGTGCCGCCATCTTGAAAGTGTCATAGTTGGAATGTCATCAGGTGCATTGTTTAAAATTTAGAATTGTTCTTGTCCTTGAAGGCCACTGTAGCTTCTGTTATTATTCCAAAGGGGTGGGGTTACCCAGGGAGCGCTGCATTCTAGAACTTTAGAACTGTCTTGATGATGTCATATTACACACTGTTAATTCCATATCTGAATGAAAATTAATTTTTTTACATATTTCTTTCAACATTTTTAAGAAACTTATTTTCAAGGAGCTTTCAGTTTGTGTTAATTTTTTTAGACAAAAGCGGTAGTGTTTTTACTACGCCAGCTGTTGTTCCTGGGTGAGCGTATACCCATGACAAAGGCATTAAAAAAACTATATAAAAATAGCATTATTTTCACTGATCTGGTCTCGTTTGCTGTTACATGTAATTAATGATAATCGGAGGAAAAATTAGACTTTCAGAAATATTTAAAAGTTCATCCTAGCACCTTTCTAAATACATGTTATTGTGTATACATTAATGTCCGTAGTATATAATGCTACAGTTGAAAGCATGGACTGATCTCAACTCTCCCTGGTGGTGATTTTAAAGGTGCTCTGACTGTGGATGTTTCACTCTCTGCTGCTCGACAACTAAACGTAATTATTTCAGCATCAACAACAACAGAAAGTTCACAGATTCCTTTTAAACTATGGTGTGTGTGTGTGTGTGTGTGTGTGTGTGTGTGTGTGTGTGTGTGTGTGTGTGTGTGTGTGTGTGTGTGTGAGCATCAGTTTGTGTGTGTGAGAGAGTGTGAGTGTGGATGTGAGTGTGTGTGTCTGTCTGTGAGTGTGGCGGCCTCGGAGCGGGAGCGTGTTGTCTCTCGCTCCCTCATCGCAACATAACATCTTAAACATCTCGCCCGTTGTAACTGCCATCGTTAATGCAGCTGGGAAAGATACGCTCTGGACAAGTAGTATTAAAAAAGCATGTGCTTAGTCACAGTGCTACGGATGGCCTTCAAACAAGCCTTGGCCAGCGGCCGCATCTGCAAACAATTGAGGCGAACCTACGATCCTGTCCCGCAACCATCGGACGCTGGAGACTCTCCCGTGGATTTTAACAACTATGTTCGCCAACTTCAATACCATGAATGGACAATGTTCGAGACTCATGAAAGACAATTCAGGAAATCATTGGATACCAAACTACTCCAAGAAAGAGCCGTCTTTACCTGCTCCGGCGACCCAGCGAAGTGGAGTAAAGTGGCAGCCATTCTAACGGGAGTATTCTTCCAAAACGGAATATTCCGTACACGAAATAACAACGGGAAAGAGTTTGGATTACCACTCCTAAAATACGCGACACGGATTCTCAAAAAGTTTCCCGTGACCGTTAAACATCAAATGGAGTTTACATCGGCTTCCACTACTTCCTGGATTGAGAAACAGCTGATTTTCGTGAGAGACGTCATCCAACCATCGCTCCGTAGAGGCAAAGAAGACGGACACCATAAACACCAAGCGACAGTTAGCAGAGACAAACTGTCACATCTGTGGCAGCACCGTAGCGATTGACATAATTCTAAATAATAGCAAGTTTCCTTCCCCCCCCCCGCCCACTGTCAATAATACCACTGATGTTTACAAGTACTATACAGCCAAATGTCAATCACCCACGATCCAAACGCTGACCACGCCCCCTTGGGCTGAAAGCATAGAGACAGCTATACCAGATTTTTATCCATCTACTGCTAAATTCACTTTTGAAGAAGTAGATAAAGTTATTTCTCAGCTGCCAAATAACAAAGCCAGTGGGTACGATGGAGTGACATATGAGACCATCAAAGCCAGAAAACCCCAGTCTACCCAAATATTAACATCTTTATTTAACACCTGCTTGATTAATGGAAAGGTACCAGGTTCATGGAAGGGGGCCCTCATCCATAGAATACCCAAGAAAGGCAATATTCCCAGCGACCCATCCACATGGAGGGATATCTCTCTCCTTCTCTATAAAATATTCATGAAATGTCTGCTTTTTCGCATCCTCCCATGGCTTGTAGACACTGGTATTCTCTCACCCAAACAAAAAGCCTACATAGACAGACAGGGCATGAACGAGCATGTGTTCTGCCTTAAAACTGGAATCGATGACTTTAAACACCAATCATGTAAACTGTATACTGTATTCCTGGACTTCAGAGATGCCTTTGGAACACTACCTCACAACATAATGCTGGGTCCACTGGAGGAGATCCATCTGCCCCAGCCCTTTGTGGACATCATAACAGATGTGTATAAGGGCTCTTTCCTGCAGGTGATCTGTAGAGCCCAGCTCACAGAGCCCATTCCTCTCCAGGTTGGGATTAAAACAGGCTGCCCCTGGAGTGCGGTGAATTTCATCCTGGCCTTTAACCAGTGGCTCAAGTGGCTCTGTCAGTGTGCACCATCTCATATCAGATCCCCAAACCCTGTCCAGGGGTACGCTGACGATGTGGAGGTGTCCTCCAGAGACGAGGGCGGCATACACACCATGCTGACCAGAACAGATGAGTTTCTGCACTGGTCCAAGCTGGAGGTAAAGCACACCAGTGTGCAGCACTATATGAACGACGTAGCGGTGGCAACCGCTGGTACAAAGCCAAATCTGACCAACCGCCCTCCTTCACAACCATGGGGCAGCCTATCAGAGTCTACGCCCGCCATGAGTCATACACCTATCTTGGCCATAACATCAACATTGCAGGTGAGTGGGGAGAGCAGGTACAGGAGTTATGCTGTGACTATAAGAACAGAATCGATCTAATCGACTCCTCCCCCCTTCCTGTGGTCATGAAACTGGATGCTATCAGACAGGTGGCCCTGGCAAAGATTCAACACCTCTTTGCAAACATCCACATCCCACAAAATGTCCTACGGGACATGAACAATAAAACAGTCCAGGCTGTCAGAACATGGCTAGGGCTGAATTCTCATTCTACCAGAGACATCATCTTTCTCTCACATAAAGAGGGGGGGTTGGGTGTCCCAAACGTGGAATGGGTATACACTGCCACCAGGCTGTCACACCTCATCCGAATGCTCAACAATGACGATGCCACAGTCAGAGAGCTAGCCAGAGCCTCCCTGCTGCTGGACCTCAGGAAGAGGAAGGTGCCCTTGGCCCCAGCAGGCCAGGACAGCTTCCTGGGCTTCAGGAGGAAGAGGAGCGGGAAACTGGACACACAGGCTGCAGGCTTTGGAGTCCGGTCGGACCTAAATGATCTGTGCAGCAGAATGACAGTTACACTGGAATGGACACAACATAACTCACACACAGCACCACAGCCATCTGATGCAGTTGTCACAGACTCATCTGTAACAGCCAAGGCTACTGTCAATTACAATGAGGAAAAACACACACTACAGAACACAACAGCTAGGAGACTCCTCCTCCACGTAAAGCAAGCAGAGACCAAACAACACTGGACTGGACTCAGAATGCAGGGGAAGCTAGCATGCCTGGACTTTGCCAACCACTCTGCTTCACACTCCATGTACACAAATGCTGCTGTCGGTGAGGACATCCTCTGTTTCACAGCTAAAGCCAGACTGCAGGTGCTACCTACTAAATACAACCTGGCACTATGGTACCCTGCACACAACCATCCATACTGTATAATGCACTCAGACCATCAACTTGAATCTGTTGCTCATATTGTAAATGGCTGTACTATGTACAAAGGACTTTATATTGCACGCCACGACCGAATTGTCGATCTGATAGCTAGCGCTGTAAAGAAAGTATTGGCAGAAAATGTGACCATGTACAAACATTCTCGTATTATGCCGGAGTGGTTCAACAGCTCTACTGATGTGTTCTGTAACATCCCTAACACCCCGGATGTTGTGTTTCTGGACAGAGCCAGTAGGCAGGTGCTGCTGCTTGAAGTAGGCTGTGTGTACGATCTGTACATGGACATTGCCTTTAGTGATAAAATCATGAAGTACCAGCCCATTCTGTCCAAACTAAGTGAACTGGGCTATCAGAGCAAACTGGTGGTGTTGATCTTTGGCAGCTTGGGGCATGTCCACCATCTTGTTTTCACTGGGTTAAGGCTGGCAGGGCTCTCCAGCAGGACATCCAAACAGCTGTCAAAGTTCTGCTCCATATCAGCGGTGACAGGCAGCCTGGCAGTGTGGCGCAGGAGATGTTTTTTATACCCTTGAACACTGTCCTATCTCATTTCTGGAAATATTTGAATCCTGTCTGTTGTAATGTGATTGGTGGACTCAAATAAAGAATTAAAATGTGAGGGAGCGTGTGTGTGTGTGTGTGTGTGTGTGTGTGTGTGTGTGTGTGTGTGTGTGTGTGAGCATGCCTGTGTGTGTGTGTGTGAGAGAGAGCATCAGTGTGTGTGTGTGTGTGTGTGTGTGTGTGTGTGGAGTCAAGAAGAGTCCTGACATTTAGAAACTCGGCCTCCTCCCTGATTCAGCAGAAACACACAGCAGCAGATGGAACTCTCTTCCTCCCTCTACTCTCTCTATCATCTGCTCTCTCTCTCTCTCTCTTCACCCCCTCTTTCTCTGGCCTTTTCTCTTTGTACCTCTCTCCTTCTGTACATTCTCATTTGTAAATGTTTTCATTTAAAGTCCCCTGAATACATGGTTATAAGTAGTAAGGTGTATATATATATATATATATATATATATATATATATATATATATATATATATATATATATATATATATAGGGGAAGGTGGGGTGATTTGTGCATTTTGGAAGTTGCAAAACCCCTTGTTTCTAGAAAACCGTGGAAGAAATTGGAAATGTGACCACATATTTAAGAAGAGCCATCCATTTGACTCATCCTGTAAAGAAGGGAGACACAAGGAATAAGATATAAGCACATTTAAGCTCAAAAAACTGTGTTTTGCCTTTCAAAGTAAAATTTCCATGATCAAGGTTTTTTGATTATTGTGTCTGAACAATTATAGACACGTTTGAAAACATTTGACACATGTTTTAGTGCTTTATGCTACACTTTGAGTCTATATAGTTAGCACAATGTCAACCCTAAATTGCTGCATCATGCCTATTATCCAAAATTCTGGGGATGGGGTGATTTGTGCGCAAGGGCCTGGGTGAGTTATAAGTAAGTAAGTAAGTAAAATGTATTTATAAAAGCACATTTATGACAGTTTGCACTGTCCAAAGTGCTGTACATAGTGCATTCAGTAGGTAAACAATGAAGGTAAAATAACAATAACCAAAATAAAAGACGTAAAGCCCATACATCCACATAAACACAGATAGTAGTGCAGAGGTAAGTAAGTAGTGCAGAGGTTAATGGGGAGGAAACACCAGGGTGTACATATGGGTTTTGAGCCTTGATTTAAAGGCAGAAATGTAGGGGGAATCACATTTGTCAGGTGGCAGTTGGTTCCACAAGCACGGAGCAACTAGTGCAAAGTACATTTCTGAGAGTTGTGCCAGTGGCATGGCTGTATACGCTGGTCACCAAAAGAAAGTGATAGTCTACAGTAGCTCAGGAGAGAGTGACATCTCAATTCCACTTAACGACACCACTGATGAGAGTTCAGATGGCCAGAAAGATGATGATGGTGACTTTGTCATTGTGACACAATGACGCACAAATCACCCCACTACGTGGGGTGATTTGTGCGACAAGACAACTTTTTTTCCGAAAGCTATATTTCTTAAACAGTTTATTCCAGATCCAAAGTTTTTATTGCCAGGGATGCACAACATCCTGAAATATATGTACATATTTGAGTTGGAGACATAACTGTCAAGGCCTCACTTTAAAATCACTTTGAGTAAAAAGTTGCACAAATCACCCCACCTTCCCCTATATATATATATATATATATATATATATATATATATATATATATATATATATATATATATATATATATATATATATATATATATATATATATTATTATTATTTTTCTTGAATCTTCATCTCTACATTACTTATTGAAAATGCTCTTAATGACAAGAAAATGTATTAGAATTTGCTAGAAATGTCAGTAGTTTATATTATAAAACCAAAATGTTCATTCTAATCAAACATATGCCTCTAAATAGTAAAACGAGAGACACTGAACATTTGGAGTGGTCTCTTAATTTTTTCCAGAGCTGTATATATATACAGACTCACGTTCAGCTTCATTAACTGCTCTGTATTGACCTTCTGTTCAAGTGTGTGTGTGTGTGTGTGTGTGTGTGTGTGCAGTGGCGTGCACAGACATTTTGGGGGGCAGGTGCTCAGTACAAAAAAAAGGGCACAATATATTCTATCGATGAATGACCAAATAATTTTAAGGGTACTTGTACAAAACCCCCCCTGGCCTAATGACTTTTAATACCTGGCCACACAAGTGTTTCTCAAAGGAATTTGGGAGACTGTGTTTGGGACCCTGGACCTTCTAGGGGTGTCCGGGGGAAGACAAATTTGAACCTTTTAAGTAAAATTCATCTATCTGGTGCACTTTGAGAAGAAAGCTAAGGCTAAATCACCTGTGTCAATGTGGGCTATTTAGTACTATTTTCTGGAATAATTTGGAGACACAGAATTACCAAAAAGCAGAAAGAAAAAATGTATGTTTGAAAAAAAAACAGTCAGCTTCGGATTTTTTTAAATAATCCCTTATCCCGAATTCTGTCTTTGAAGTCTTCGTTAGGCCCCTGATCTCCGTACTAATGATATCCTATTAAGGTAATTAAATACACGATTACTGCAAGTCTTGTAACATAGAAATAACTTATGGTTGGGACAAAATAATATAATTAGCTTATATAGCTTCATGACTGATTTAGTACCACCAACCCACTTTGCGTAGTTAAAATAAAATGTGTGGACAGCTTTTAAGATATTTCAATAACATTTGAGGAACAGTTCAACATTAAAATCTGAGCTTTAAAAGGCCCTGAACAGTTAACATGACTCTGGTCTTGACTGACCTTTCATCTTCATCTTCCTCCTTGCTGCTGGTGGATGCTTGCTCCCTTTCTTTTTCCTTTTTAACCTCTCCTTTCTAGGCATTATACTGCAATTTGTAAATAAAAAGAGACCAACCATATGAATAAGACTGCTTGGTTACATTACAACAAGGCACAAGGCTACTGTTTCTGCAGGCAATTGGGAATTGCGTGTTTGTCATTTAGCAAATAAATTACTGCAAGTGAAGTGTTAATTATATAACCTAAAGCAAACCTAAACAACACTAAATATTCAGCATACTGATAGATTCACATGCTGTAGCAATGACAAACTCCGACGACATTAGTTGTGTTCGTCACGTCATATCTATTTATTTTTGGGGGGGACTAGCTTGTTAAGCAGTACAGTCGGCTAATTTATGCTCAGCTGTGTGGAGCTGCATGATAGAGGCTACTTTATAACAGAGACAAATAAATGCAAGTTATAGCTTGGCAACTGAGGCTTAGGGGGCAAACAATACACTCTTGACTCCATTCATGTATGTGTTACCTCGCTGATGGGGCAGGGCAGGCCGGGGAGTAGGTGTGTGTGTGCAGCAGCTGTGAACTGCTGCGGCAACGCGCCTCCGTTTGTGTCCACTCTGCGCGTTCACGTTGACAAAGGAAGTGTGTGTGGAGGAGGGGAGGGGGGGCATATTTATTGGGGCATTATTGTCAAACGTCTTTAATCGTGGGCGGCACGGTGGTGCAGTGGTTAGCACAGTCGCCTCACAGCAAGAAGGTTCTGGGTTCAAATCCCGGGTTGCCCGGGGCCTTTCTGTGTGGAGTTTGCATGTTCTCCCCGTGTACGCGTGGGTTCTCTCCGGGTACTCCGGCTTCCTCCCACCTCCAAAAACATGCAATGGGGATAGGTTGATTGGATTCTATAAATTGACCATAGGTGTGAATGTGAGTGTGAATGGTTGTCTGTCCCTATATGTGGCCCTGCGATGGACTGGCGAACTGTCCAGGGTGTACCCTGCCCTCGCCCAATGCAGCTGGGATTGGCTCCAGCCCCCCCCGCGACCCCTAACGGGACAAGCGGTAGAAGATGGATGGATGGATGGTCTTTAATCGTTGAGCATTTATAGATGATAATGTCGACATGGGCCACATACACTGTAAAAAAAAAAAAAAAAAAAAAACTTTCAGATTTTTTATTTTTTTTTCAAAAGGGCACTTGATTGGGCCAGGGGAAATGGGCAGGTGCTTCAGCACCACTTCAGGTCTACCTGTGCACGCCACTGTGTGTGTGTGTGTGTGTGTGTGTGTGTGTGTGTGTGTGTGTGTGTGTGTGTGTGTGTGTGTGTGTGTGTGTGTGTGAGACTGTGTGTGTGTGTTTGAGACTGTGTGTGTGTGTTTGAGACAGTGTGTGTATGTCTGTGTGTGTGTGTGTGTTTGAGACAGTGTGTGTGTGTGTTTGAGACTGTGTGTGTGTTTGTTTGAGAGAGTGTGTGTGTGTGTGTTATCCCGTGAGTGACACCGACCCCTGACTCGAATCCCTCCCACACACTTTGATTGACAGCGTCTCCCTGGGAAACAGCGCAAAAGCCAACTGGAGAAAACTGGATTTCTAGTAATTTCTCTGTGACCTTCACCTCATGTTAATTACTGTGTGTGTGTGTGTGTGTGTGTGTGTGTGTGTGTGTGTGTGTGTGTGTGTGTGTGTGTGTGTGTGTGTGTGTGTGTGTGTGTGTGTGTGTGTGTGTGTGTGTGTGTTGACTCATTAAGGAAACTGAGCCGTGGTCGTAAATTATGATAATTATCAACCAGCCTAATTATAATGCGCAGTACATATATGTACTGCGCATTATTTCATTTCATTGACTGTCTCTGGTGCTTTTACACTTGGTTGCCTTAGTGATCCACCTTATCGCAATAAATATCTCCACGCACACAATCCACTGACTGTCTGTCCGTACTGTGTGTGCGCTTGACTTGTGTTAATATACAGCCTATGCTCTGTAAACTGGTATGTTGCTATAGCTACATTGGGCGCATTTGTTTACATAACCTTTGTATACATACCTATTCGCATATAATTTTACAGAGCCTAGGCTGTGTATTAACATCCAATTTGTTTTCCGTGCACACACACACACACACACACACACACACACACAGTACAGACAGGTAGTGGATCGTGAGGAGATATTCACTGATTTTAACAAAAAGGGATTTTGACAAAAAGCGTTCTCCAGAATCGCTGGCTCCACCTTTTAAGAGTTGCCATGTCGATACAGACATCTCAACTGCTGCCAAATGTATTGGCTCTTCATTCAATTCCATCCATCATCTGTCCACACACACACACACACACACACACACACACACACACACACACACACACACACACACACACACACACACACACACACACACACACACCTCTTAAACCTGGTCCTCTCATCTAGCCATCACACACAGTCTCTGAAACCACTCCAAGTTTATTTTCACAGTTTAAACTGCCAGGTTTGACACACTATCAGGACTGTACCATCTGTCGACAGACGGACAGACAGACGGACACACTATCAGGACTGTACCATCTGACAGACAGACACATACTTTATTCAATTAATTATAGTGAATTATATATTCAATGAATACAGTGAATAAAAAAGCATAGAAACACAAGACGCATTGAAGTATTTCTTTCACACTGACTGAACTTATTTTAGGTTTTACGACCAATAGTAGAAATGGTATAAAGTATTTTCTTGAAGGTGTACTCTAGGCTTACACAGTAGGTTATGTCAGTGTGTGTGTGTGTGTGTGTGTGTGTGTGTGTGTGTGTGTACCATAGGCTTACACAGTACAGTATGTCCGTGTGCATATCTGTGTGTGTGTGTGTGTGTGTGTGTGTGTGTGTGTGTGTACCATAGGCTTACACAGTACAGTATGTCCGTGTGCATATCTGTGCACCACGCACCGTCCCAAAGCGCCATCATGAGTTATAGTTTAATCTCTTCCTGCATCCTCCAAGAGAAAGAGAAAATAGGCCTCGCTAATCACACCACATGTCCAGACGTCAGCACACACACACACACACTCACGCACGCACGCGCGCACGCACACACACACACACACACACACACACACACACTCACACACACAAACTCACTCACACACACTCACACACACACACACACACACTCACACAAACTCACTCACACACACTCACTCACTCGCTCGCACACACACACACACACACACACACACACACACACACACACACACACACACACACACACACACACACACACACACACACACAATGACAATTTCCCTTAAAGGTGCAGTGTGTAAAAACATCTATTTGAATGTCATCTAGTGGTGAGATTCTAGATTGCAACACTCTCTCCCTTGCCAAACCCTCCCTTTTTGGAGAATTTACAGAAGCTACGGTGGCCTTCAAGGACAAGAAGGTATAGTTACTAAAGATGGCATCATCCACCACTACCTCAAGTCTTTCCACAATATCAAGTGATGAGGTGAAGATGTATTTAGTTATTCATTTCATAGTAACACATGTTCATGGCCAGCCTGGATTTTTCTTCAATCTTCATCTCTACATAACTTATTGAAAATGCTCTTAATGACAATATTAGGATTGTGAATTTGGTAGAAATGTTGTCAGTAGTTTATATTATAAAACCTAAATGTTCATTCTACTCAAACATATGCCTAGAAATAGTAAAACAAGAGACACTGAACATTTGGAGTGGTCTCTTAAAGGTGCAGTGTGTAATATGACATCATGAAGAAAGTTCTACAAAGTTCTAGAATGCAACACTCCCTGGGTAACCCCAACCGTTTCGAATAATAACAGAAGCTACAGTGGCCTTCAAGGACAAGAACAATTCTACATTTTAAACAATGCACCTGATGACATTCCAACTATGGCACTTTCAAGATGGCGGCACTAGGCCTTGGTCCAAAATATGCAGAAATATGGACATATATGAGACCCTTTCTAAGGGGGAAAAAAATTATTCAAAATAACACTAAATTAAATGTACTTATGGATATTATAATTACTTTCTACAAAATCTGCTAGGAAATAAAACCCAAAATTCTACACACTGCAGCTTTAAGTTTATTCCAGAGCTGCATGTATTTAGCTATCAGCATTTTATGGAGATGTCCCTATTCTTAGTCCAATTTACCGTCCATAGCTCTGGCTGGTTGACTGTTAAATGCACAACGTCCAAATACATATCTTGATTCACTGAGTGAATACATCAAAATTCAGCGTATCTGAAATTATAGGATAAAAATTCTATAAAAAATAAAGTAAAACAATGGGCAAATTCATCAGTGTCAGCCGTCACCATTTGGGTTGGAGAAATGTAGCGTTATTTATTCTGCCCAATTACACTAAAATGTTTCAACGCTGAATGACATTTGGCTTGCATTATGTATAATGTGTGTGTGTGTGTGTGTGTGTGTGTGTGTGTGTGTGTGTGTGTGTGTGTGTGTGTGTGTGTGTGTGTGTGTGTGTGTGTGTGTGTGTGAGTGTCTGTGTTTGTTTTATGTGTGTGTCTATATGTGTGTGTCTGTGTTTGTTTATGTGTGTGTGTGTGTGTGTGTGTGTGTGTGTGCGTGAGTGTCTGTGTCTGTCCGTGTCCGTGTGAATGTGTGTGTTTGCGTATAGCAGTAAAGAGCCAGATTTTTCTCTGTGTGTATTTAATGGCTAACTCCCAAAGAGATGCACAAATGGATTTGAAATGCACATAATTATACTTTTGCGAAAGCGGGATAGAATATGTTATACATGTGTAATTTATTTTTGTGCACTTCTATTTTTTTATTCTCTCATACAACCACAAGCTCTTAAGTGCACTTCTATTGTGCTTTTTAATGTGTGCAATCCGTCTCCACTTATAGCTAACAAGCTCGCGTGCTGAGCTATTTGTGCATTTGTAGTTTTTAGAGTTTGTATCGACTACAATCATGTCAGGGACCGTTAACAGTCAGTAGTGAGTATAGGCTAGCTGCAGAAAATGCAGTATGGACAAATCTTTATTTCTAAAAATAGAAATGCATGATTGTTTAGCCAGAACCTCTTGTGAACATACTGTACGTAATTCTGGCGTATTGTGAGATGTTTTTTTTATTTTTTTTTAAGATATTTTTTTGGCATTTTTATGCTTTATTGATAGTGTATAGACAGAGGTGAAATGGGACAGAGAGGGGAGTGACATGCAGAGAACGGCCGCGGGCTGGAATCAAACCCGGGTCTGCTGCTGGGCCGATTTACCCATAGTTTGACGATTTACCCAGAGTTTATCTATTTGCGACAAAGTTGAAAAGTTGAAGTACACAGACACATATCGTATTTATTTTCCATTTTTCCCCCAAGCCCAGGCACCCCGCTGACAAAGGATAAAAAGACACAAAACTCAACACACACAGACAAAAAACATAATCGTTGCATATACAATGTGTGCACTCAAATAGATAAATAACTGGGAAATGCAGCAACACACATAGAACAATGTATGAATGAATACTTATCTTATAGAATACTTATTATATATTAAAAAATCAATAGTAAAAATGTTTCATATGACAACAAACAGTTTCAACTCTAATAGCTGATCAGGGTGACATACAAACAATACATGACAACTCAATGCATGTATAGTCCCAACCAAGCCCATTTATTGTTTTTCTGCAAACGTAGTCTGGTATCTGTCTCTCTCTCTCCCTCTCTCTCGCTCTCTCTGTCTCTCTCTCTGTTTGTCTCTCTCTCCCTCTCTCTTTCTCTCTGTTTGTCTCTCTCTCTCCCTCTCTCTCTCGCTCTCTCTCTCCCTCCCTCATACATTTCTACTCTTCCAGGTGTATTTAATAATTCATTGCTTATTTCAGCCTGGTGTAAATGGACCCCACTGACAAGCGGCTATGAACTAACATCTCAAACACAACTAAGGAGCTAAAGAAAATTTTTCCCAGGAGCTACTTCTCAATGCACTGCGTTATTAAACCTTCAGAATAAAGCTCATTACTTATTTAACTAGAATTTATCCAAGGTTCCATTGTAACGCATTTGGTTTTCTGTGTTGAGAACCAATCCTACTTCACATTCATGCCAAGAGCACACACACTCACACACACACACACACACACACACTCACACACACTCACACACACACACACACACACACACACACACACACACTCACACACACACACACACACACACACACTCACACTCACACACACACTCACACACACACTCACACACACACTCACACTCACACTCACACTCACACACACACACACACACACACACAGTTCCCATT
>OX442350.1:33554903-33587403 GCA_949357725.1 Hyperoplus immaculatus
CCGACATTTCTGTATTTAAAATCCCTTTTTTATAGAATTGTATATAATATTAAAATGTTCAGAGATGTTGAATGTGGGGTTTTCATAAGCTGTAAGCCATAATAAATACAATTATAACAAATGAACACTTGAAATATCTCACTTTGCATGTAATGAGTCTATATAATATTTTAGTTTCACCTTTTAAGTTGAATTACTGAAATAAATGAACTTTTGCACGATATTCTAATTTTTCGAGTTTCACCTGAAGTGATGGGGATTTTTGATTTTTAGACCCACTCCGTATAAACCCACATTTTCCAATATGTTTGGACATTGGAGGACTGTTTTGGACAAGTCTAAGACAAATATTTAGAGGCTGAATTGATGTGAAGTCTCAGATCTGTCACAGTGCATTTGACAAGTTAAAGCTGGGGTGTATGGTTTCTGATTGGTCAAAGTTGACATGTGCTGTGCACTTTGACCAATCAGAGCGAGGCTTCGATTCTCTGTTCGTATTGGCTGTTGGGACTGCCCGTTCACTTTGGCACGACTTTGTTGGTGTGTAGAGCGTGTCAGGGAGGGACCATAGGGGAGGGACCAAAGAGAACAAGTGGAGCGGTTCAGGTATTTGGATTCGAATCTCTATCCCAACTGCCATTTTCTCCCCAAATCCTCCACCCCAGCTTTAAGTCTTCTTTAATCAAAATGCGAGGCGGGATTTGCATGGATGTTTCAGCTCCTGAAACTGTTGCTATTACAGTTTAATGTTTTCTTTCAAAGTAATGTTGAAAGTCACACACACACACACACACACACACACACACACACACACACACACACACACACACACACACACAGTCTCTTTGTGTGTTGTTTGTGTGTGTGTGTATATTTATTTATTTCGAAGCGTATTGAGTTATGTGTGTGTGTGTGTGTGTCCATTCTCATCTGATGTTGTTACAGAGATCGCCAAGAATTTAGAACTATGACAAAAGAAATGATCACAGCCACATTCAATATAAATGCAATACACAAGATCAGGGCCAAGAGTACAGGAGTTAAAAATGAGCACAGCGCACAGTTAAAAGTAAACATGAATGTGTGTAATTAACCAAGACAGATACAATGAAATGCCATCCGCTCTCTTTCAATGGATTGTGACTAGATCTTTACAGGCAAAATCAATACACACACACACAGTGGCCTTAATGACCTAGTGGTGTGGTGTGAGAGAGAGAGAGAGAGCGTGCGTGCGTGTATAGTACAGTAGTAGAGTCAACATTCCCACTCCATGCCTCAGAAAGCCAAGAGGCTGAGCAGCAGTGAGTGAATGTGTTTGACCTTTAGTCCAAAGCCGAGAGAGAGAGAGAGAGAGAGAGAGAGAGAGAGAGAGAGAGAGAGAGGACCTGCAGTAAAGGTCCACGGGTCGGATTCGAACCCGCGACCACTGCAACGAAGGCCGGAGCCAACATGGTACGCGCTCTATCCACTACACCACCGGAGCACACAAATGTATTGTATTGTTGTGATTGGTAGAGGCCTATTGCTAGTGTGGTGTTGTTCATTCATATGTTGTGTTTTGTTTATTGAAACTGTCAATTATGTGTTCAACCTTTAGTCTATGATAGATTTCCCTAAGGACAATGAGCTGTTTACAAACCACACATAGATCTTTGGTTAATTAAACACACAGGCAAGACACACACACACACACACACGCTTGCACATAGACGCAAACACACACACACACGCACGCACGCACGCTTGCACATAGACGCAAACACACACACACACACACACACACACCAACCCCATGCATATGGCATGTACTGTATGCCACATGGGTATACCTTGGATTTAATTTACTCAGATTCACAAAAGAAGACACACACACACACACACACACACACACACACACACACACACACACACACACACACACACTCACACAAAACCCGTCTGGTGACACATCTTGACTAATATAAGACTAATAATAAACTTGCCTCTGTCAGAAAATAATGAAAAACATGTTGAATCCGTCTGTATTCTGTGATTTCATTCGGTTTGATATTTCTTGACGAGAGACACAAACTGCTCTATTCTGACAGCTCTGTTTACAAAAGGACACTCACAGAGAAAACTGCTTTTTTTCTCAATTTATTTTGTCAATCTTGTGTCCAACAGCAACAGGTAATCAATAATACGGAAGAATGGACGTAAGAAAAATCACATTCATCGACATGATTTGGTTTACATTTGACCATCGTAAAACATAAAACGTTTGAATATCAGACAGAAGCTGAAGTCCACCTGCTGAGAATAGCTGGACCACACACTGTGTCTGTGTGTGTGTGTGTGTGTGTGTGTGTGTGAGTGAGCCGACCTATCCAACAGGGAACCTGAGATCGTAACACATCCACTAACAGTGGACTCCAAAACTAACAGGGGACATTTTTCAAGTCCCCTCTTGGACATGCTTTAAATCATCTTAAAAACATGTATAATACCTTCTGGTAAATTTTCATAACTTTTGCCAACAGTGGACTTGGAAGTGTGTGAGTGTTAATTTCATATCTGGGACAGTCTCTGCCTGCCCTGGCCTGGCCCATTCACACACGTCGTTTAAACACTCCTCTATTGTCTGAATGGTCTCAGCCCCAGGGAGTCTTTCAGGCTGTGAAGAGCTGTTGACAGGCTTACTGAAGACACCAGTCTCTTGAAAATAGATTTGTATTTTGTTTTTGAAACTAAATATATATGTTGAGTTGAAGTGTTAATAAAAGTTTTAAAAAGGACGAAAGATAGATATAAACAAACATGGGAAAAAAGATCAGCAGTAAGATCCTTTATTTTCTTGCCAATGTGATTCTCTGTCTACTCTCCACTGTCAGACTACTCATGTGTGGCAGATTAAAAGAGAAAGGTATGTTCTTTGTATTTGAATTCATTGCAAAACAAAAATTAATCATCAGACTATTATTTATTATCAGAACATTGTATAGGTCAAGACCTTTAGAATAGTCCAGTCCCTCAAAATTCCCTTTACTACTAATCTTTATAAGAAGAGGTTTTCAATCAATTTGACAGTGTTCTTGTGTCTTCAATCTACATTTATTTTGTTTATTTCACAATCACAGAGAAAGGTCCACACTTCCACTGTATCTAATGACTGGAGTCCACTCTTGGTTGGGATGGTGCGACTTTCACACTCCATCGTGGATAAATTTAAAAGGAATAAACCAAACTGGATTATTTCTTTATTTTCAAAATTCTCTTTATTAATCTTTATAAGAAGAGGTTTTCAATCAATTTGACAGTGTACTTGTGTCTTCAATCTATATTTATTTTGTTTATTTCACAATCACATAGAAAGGTCCACACTTCCACTGTATCTAATGACTGGAGTCCACTCTTGGTTGGGATGGTATGACTTTCACACTCCATTATGGATGAATTTAAAAGGAATAAGCCAAACTGGATCATTCTTAAGGGGAAAATAATAATATCAATGTGGTCTAAAATGTCTTATGGGTGTCATACTAATTGACCCTACCTGCAGTACTACATTCTCCAAATGTAACGGAGAGTTAAGGAGATTGTCTCTGGACCATCTCAGACCTGGCTCACTAGCTACCCAAAGCCTGCAGTATGTGAAGACAGTTCAGCTGCCAATTTGGTTCTCTGTCTACTCTCTCCTGTCAGACTATGTGTGACAAGTTAAAAGAGAAAGATACGTTATTTGTATTTTAATTAATTGCAAAAACAGATTGATCATCAGACTATAATTTTACAATCAGAACATTTTAGAGGCCTATACCTTTAGAGTAATTTTGTCCCTCAACATTCCCTTTAATAATCTTTATAAGAAGAGGTTTTCAATCAATTTGACAGTGTTCTTGTGTCTTCAATCTATATTTATTTTGTTTATTTCACAATCACAGAGAAAGGTCCACACTTCCACTGTATCTAATGACTGAAGTCCACTGTTGGTTGGGATAGTGCGACTTTCACACTCCATCGTGGATGAATTTAAGAGGAATAAACCAAACTGGATTATTTATTTTTTTTAAGATATTTTTTTGGTATTGTTATGCTTTACTGATAGTGTAGAGACATAGTTGAAATGGGGCAGAGATGCTAGGGCGTATTCACACCTGCCGTGTTAGTACACCTGAACAAACTCAGTGTGCATCTCTCAGGCTGCTGCAGTTTGTTTGTGGTGTGAATTTGGCCGGAACCGAGTTGGGTCCGGCCAAATTCACCAGAATGCACAAAATGGTATGTTTGAATCACATTTTTTTATGGGGGACTACCCCCAGACCCCCACTTATGTTGAAGTGAAACCGAAGCCCTTGTGCTTGCCACCCAAAAATTATCACTGGCCCCATCCTGGCCACCCCAATGAAAATGTCCTTGCTCTGCCACTGGACCCGACCCTAATGCAGGAAGCACTGTGCATTTTCCTTCTTTTCTTTTTTAATAAATCGCCATCAGCTTAACATCACGGGAAAGTGTTGTTGTTGCCATCATTAAGAAAATTAGTTTTGGTTTGACCGGGAGCCCTGAGCCAATAGGCTTCAGGCCTATTACATTTGATAGTGAGGATGAGTAAAAACGCTGTGTTCAATGATCAGATGAAAGAGAGGGGAGTGTCTAAACGGAGGGTTTTGCTTCTGATGGTAACAGGTTCGACCGATAATGGGCCAACTGTCCCTTGTCGGTTTGGCGCGACACACATCTGACAGTGTGTCAGCTCCAGCCTATTCTTCTCGTGAGCTGTGCGTCTAGCAGCAAAAATACAGTGAAAATAATGTTTCACATTGTAGGCTACAAGCCACAAAACGTGACATTGACATACATATTTAGACAATATAAAACAACAATAATGTGATGTTTTTCTTTTTAATGTATAGGTCTAGATGCATTTATTTATTATTTTGAACCCTATATAATCAGGCAGTAGTTTTACTCTCTCTCTCGCTATCTCTCTCTCTCTCTGTGTCTCTCTCCCTCTCTCTCTCTCTCTCTCTCTCTCTCTCTCAAAAATTTAAATGACTCACAGTTTATAGCCTAAAGATGTAAATGACACACAGTTTTTTGTTGATGGCACCAAATCACTAAACAGATCGCAGTATGGAATATTTCCATGATTGTTTACAGTTTGGCAGTTCACTGTGTGCTTCCTGCGGCCTATTGCACAAAACCAAGATAAGATTTACCTAGGATATTTCTGTTATCCTGGCTTGCTTAAGCCATGATTCAGTTGCACAAAAGTTTATCTTATTCAGTTGCATCCTTGGTTCAGTCAGCTGTCACTCTGAATTCATGCTGTTTCAACAGTTATTCTATGATCGTGTACCACATCAAGGACTACAATTTCATTCAGTTAAATATTCCTGCTTGTATTATCTTTATTTAACCTGAACCATTTCTAATTAAATTAAATACATTATATTTTTATGGTGGAGAAGAGACGAACCGATGGAATATAATGCCCCCACGATTCACTGTCAGCCCTTCCCTGATGTATTTACATTCACTATTCCGCAAAAACTCTTTCAAACATCACAACATTTCCATCAAACTGGTGCTTAGAACTGGTGCTTAGAACCTGTACTTTTCCAGCTGAAGACCTATTTGTTTATTTCCAACAGTCCAATCATGTTGCATTTCAGTAGGCTACATTTGTATTATGTAGCCATCTCTAAATGACTGATCTGTAAGCATTGGCACTAAAAGATTTACCGAAAAACAAAATTGTTTTGTGCAGATCACATTGAGATCCCTACATTACAGCGCATTGTATTTGATTTGTGTCGAGATACTGGATTTTTTTAATCCATGTTTGTTCCATCCAAATTAAAACAAAAGAAATGCCTCACATTTTTTACTTTGTGTCATGAATCTAGAATATATGAAAGTTAAACTTTTTCAGTGGACTTTTATTGCTTAAAAGAGCTTTCAAGGAAGAGTCGCATATTCTAAATTTTTCAAGTTTACTACCTTGTTAAACCTGCAGTGTGTAGAATTTTGGCTTTTATTTCCTAGCAGATTTTGTAGAAAGTAATTATAATATCCATAAGTACATTTAATTTAGTGCATAATAGCTGAAAACATTTTTGGGAATAATTATTTTTCCCTTAGAAAGGGTCTCATATATCTCCATATTTCTGCATATTTTGGACCAAGGCCTTGTGCCGCCATCTTGAAAGTGTCATAGTTGGAATGTCATCAGGTGCATTGTTTAAAATGTAGAATTGTTCTTGTCCTTGAAGGCCACTGTAGCTTATGTTATTATTCTAAAGGGGTGAGGTTACCCAGGGAGCGTTGCATTCTAGAACTTTGTAGAACTTTCTTGATGATGTCATATTACACACTGCACCTTTAAGATCCTTTTTTGAGTATATTGTATTAAAGGATTTGATTTCCAACAAAAGTTCAATGTTGATTGTACTCAACCTATTTTAAATGTAATTTGTATCAAAGTATCTTCTCCAATACAGCGGAAGGAGAATGACCCATGTCACAGTCACTCTGAATTCAACATAACATCTTGGCTATTGAAGTTAGCTGTTGTTGTTGAAGGCCTAACGACCGTCGTCAGACACAGGTACCCATCCCCCACACTGCATACGATCAGAGAGTGACACAGGCTGTCACAGATAGAAACAGCACTCGCCTGCTCTGAGTCACTGAGGCACAATCCCTAAAGCCTCAAGCCCCAAATGTTAAAATGGCACTTTTTTCTTTACCTTTGCAATGCAATTTCTATTACATTTAAAGGGGCTTGTTTGGCATGGAAAATAAGTGTTAACTTTACCAAAGCAATAGTAAGGAAATAAGATAAAAAGCCTAAATGAATTCTAGTTAACAAATGAATAAATTAAATTACTTACCAGAGAATATATTAAAAAATATGCACAAACGTTATAGTTGGCTTGTGACTTTATTTTTTACATTAACTGTAGGCTATTCTTCCCTACCGAGGCTCTTTAGAGATTGACTGCCTGATGTGAACTTGTTGCAGGCTCTTGCCTTAGTGAGTGGAGGGCAGGTAAATATCAAGAAATACATTTATTTATTTTCAAAACTGCATCACAAAGCAAAAGTCTGACACGTCTCATATCTCAAGACAACCTGTCACAAGTCTCTTATATTTTACTCTCAGACTAGAAGTTTTTACAGAGACAGGAGATCTCATATTTGCAAGACCACATCTTGATTCCTTTTAAGATCTGTGTAATCATTTGATTACAATTATTAATTGCCATAAAACTTGCGTTGATTATGACGATAAGCTTTTGACATAAATGCTTGATATGAAAAACAAAACAAAAAAACAGTCCTGATATGGATTTACCAAACAGCCAAAGCAGAAATAAACTCAACAGCCAGTCAGATTGCACTTTTTGCTGTTCCTGTCTAAGTACACGCCCATTTCCTGGTGTGACGTGCATGTTTGAGCTTCCAGCGGCAAGGAAAGAGGAGAGCCATGTGTAGTCACCTCGGCAAGAGTGAAGAGAGTCTAGCGAGAAATTTCTAGTAAAACCAGTAATTTGTATTTTACATCTTTAAGTTTAGAAGTCAAAGCTTTTTTTGTAATCAACGTTATGTTCTATAGGTTACAAGGCAAGCTATATCTTATATTGTTAGGTGAAGTTAAAACATGTTTGTGAAGTTCAATGCTTATAATAAAATGGTATTCAATTCTATCATCACATATCAAAACAATATTATTTTGAAGTACCTGGAACCAACTAGAATATGTTTGTAAGCCAAACTGTGGGCCCTGCTGCTGTAAACAACAGTGAAACAGTAACTTTTCAGGAAGCTTTCTAACTTCAAACAGTGTTCCAGGGATCACATTTTCCTGTGAGGAAAGTTTGTTTATTCAGTTAGGAGAATATACCTTAGAAAATGTTCACTTCTCTGACACACACACATGTATACACTGCAGCTTATTTCTGACCACAGACAGAATTTAAAGATCTATTCCCATTTTTGTGAGACTTTTTTAGAAGAGCCTTTCACTGTTGTTTATTTTTTTTCTAATTTAAGGAAAAACATATCGTCCTTAAGCCTGATAGAAGTAAATGGGGGTTAAGGAGATTTTCACATAAGTAAACTATGACGTCTTGCCAGAAGGGAAGTGAAGGCTAGTATTTCTGATTGCAACTAGTAAATGTGGAGTTGTTGCCCGCCAAAATCATAAAAAGGCAGTCCAGAATTTATGTAGTCTGAGACAATAAAAAAACGTATGACTAAATGTACATGACATAGATTTGCTGAAATGGACTCTATGTAACACTTTAACTATATAAGCTGCAGCCTGGCACAAGGAGAAGATGAGCGCATACTATGTACCACCTTATCCCATCATTGATCTGTCAAATTTACCCCAGGCTCACGCTACCAAGCATTTTTAGTTTTGACAGCCAAATTGTTTTCCAGAGCCAAATCTTAGAAATGAGCAATTTCTGGTGAGGTTTATAGGTGTTGCTGTAAAAAAGGTGTGAAGTGTCTACTTTGAATAGAGACAATGCAGGCCGGGGGTTGGGTAGAGGGGCAGTCAGCAAGAGCATGGTTTGGCAGGTATGCATGTTGAGGACAAGGGTGACCTTTAACATCAATGGAAAATTAGTCTGTATAAGTAATATGTCTTTATTAAATGAATGATCCCAATAAAACAAATCCAGAACAATATTAATCACAGACTCAAAAGATGGAAAATCAGCAAACTATTTTTTTTTTTAGATTTTATACAGTTTGAACAACAAAAATCTTACTATTTCCTTTGAGGAGAGTGAAATTATTTCACATGAAATTGTTTATTTTATAACATGTTAGTTTTTTAGGTAAACAAAAATAAATTAAATCAGAAGTTTGCCTCAATAATTCAAACATTTTATTATATTTTATTTCATATTTTATTGATATGTAACATTTTCAAATGTAGTATTTATCTTTGTAAACATACTATAATTGTAATACAAAAACAATTCCTGCAATTTTGCATTTACTGTAAGAGTGCAACTCTCACTAATGGAGTGAATAGCTTCTTATTTCCTAAACAACCACGTCAGAAGACATATGCTGTGGTTTGTGAAAAGATGTAACTCTGTTTTAGAGGAGTGAAATTATGACTAAATTTACATGAGGAGGTGTGGCATCCGTCACACTGGTCCACACCATTTGGATACATTTCAGATTTGCTGAAATGGACTCTATGTAACACTTTAACACTGTATAAGATGCAGCCTGACACAAGGAGAAGATGAGCTTATACTATGTACCACCTTATTGATCTGTCAAATTTACCACAGGCTCACGCTCCCAAGCATTTTTAGTTTCGACAGCCAAATTGTTTTCCAGAGCCATGAGTTTGTCATACATCTTAGAAATTAGCAATTTCTGATGAGGTTTAAAGGTCAGAAGGTCTTCCCATGGTTGGTTTATAGAGAGAGAAGGATAACACGAAAAAAGAGAAGAGGCACAATGTCTAATTTGAACGTACATAAATAACTGGGTTGTAGGTAAATTAAAACCTTTTGGGAAGTCTGAAAAAGTAGCAAAGTGCCCATCCTTATGAAGGTCTGAATACCTAAATGCCCTTATTTTGCCATAACATGTAGGATATATTCCCAACAGATGGGGGGAATAGATGATTGTTCACTATGGGCATCAGAGTGGATGCAGAGGAAAACATAAAATGGCGCCTAAACTGGAACCAAATCTTCAGAGTGGATAGCACAATAGGATTCCTTGTGAAACTAGAAGGGTTAATGGGCTTCAAAGTGAATTTGAAAGGTAAATTTCATATTTGTACATGTTTCTCTTGTAAGGATCCATCAATTGATTATGTTGGTAAATAAATGATTTCCTACATGGCTGGATATTTTTAGGGAGCTACTCTAGGCTTAAAATAAAGTTACTAAAGGAACCAGATATCCAACTAAGTTTAGCTTAAACATGTTGGTGCATACAACTGTTACCATACCTCTTTTAATAAATCCACTATATTTATGTTTGCAAGGAGATGTATGCAGCCTCTGGGAGAGACACAGCATCACAGTCTTATAACATAAGTCCAACTCACTGTCAGTGTTGCTGTAGAAAATGTGTGAAGTGCCTACTTTGAATAGAGACAATGCAGGCCAGGGGTGGGGGTTGAAGGGCTGCCAGCAAGGGCATGGTTTGGCAGGTATGTATGTGGGGGACAAGAGAGTGACCTTTCACATCAATGGAAAGTTAGTCTGTATAAGTAATATGTCTTTATTAAATGAATGATCCCAATAAAAGAAATCCAGAAAAATATTAATCAAAGACTCAAAAGATGGAAAATTATTTAAATAATTATTTCACTGGAGGAAACATTAAGTTTCAGTGAACTCTGGGAACCTATGTACACTGTCTGCACAATTATTAGGCAAGTTGTATTTTTGAGGATGTATTTATTATTGAACAACTACAGTGTTCTCGGTCAATCCAAAATGTAAATTAACCTAAACCTGAAAGTTTAAAAAATTAAAAGTGAGGTTTTGTCTTTTTTAAGTGAATACATATATTTGCAGAATTATTAGGCAACTATTAGTGTGCAGAATTATTATGCAACTAAATTAAAAAATAAACATTTTCCCATTTCACTTATTTATTTGCATCTGTTAAAGTGAGAATGATAAAACCACTCAACATTTACAAATTAACATTTCTGACATGTAAAAAAAAATCAGTGACCAATATAGCCACCCTTCTTTTCGATAACTGTCACACTGTCATTCATGGAGTTTGTCAGTTTCTTGATCTGTTGACGATCAACTTTTTGTGCAGCAGCCACCACAGCCTCCCAGACACTGTTCCGAGAGGTGTACTGATTTCCTTCACTGTAAATCTCTTGTTTAAGCAGGGCCCACAGGTTCTCAATAGGGTTTAGGTCAGGTGAGGAAGGGGGCCATGTCATAATTTTCATCCTTAAGGCCTTTACGGGCTAGCCATGCAGTTGAGTACTTCGATGTATGCGATGGAGCATTGTCCTGCATACAAATCATGGTCTTCTTGAAATATGCAGACTTTTTCCTGTACCACTGCTTGAAGAAAGTGTCTTCTAAAAACTGTCTGTAGGTTTGGGAGGTGATTTTAATGCCATTTTCGACCCAAAAAGGTCCAACTAGCTCATCTTTAATAATACCAGCCCATACCAGTACCCCACCTCAACCTTGCTGCCGTCTGAGTCGAAGTGGAGCTCTGTGTACGTTACTGATCCAGCCACGGGCCTCCAAATCTTTGGCAGTTAATTTGTGTATTTTTTTCTCAATATGTTTCTTGCGACCCTGTTGGCTATTTGCAACAAAATGTTTCATGGTTCTGTGGTCACGCCCCAATATCTTAGCAATTTCAAGAGTGTTCCATCCCTCTAAAAGACTTTATGCAATTTTTGATTTTTCAGAGTCTGTTAAATCTCTTTTTTGTCCCATTTTGCCTGAGAAAGAGAAACTGCCTAATAACTATGCACACCTTGATATAGAGTGTTAAACTCCTTAGGCCACACCTTAACTCATTACGCAAATACACATCACCTGGTATGCTTAAATTGAATAAGCACTCAATTGTATACAGCTTAAAGTTGGAAAATATGCATACAAATTATGATATGGCCAAAATACTCACTTGCCTAATAATTGTGCACACAGTGTAGTATAGATATGCAAAGATTTTAGAAATCTGTTCACCCTAGCCTGAGAAAAGGGAAACAAATATTTTTTATTGTCTCTCAGGCTCTGTGGCTCAAAAGGAAGAAATCCTCCTACTACCAAAATGAAACAAAACACCAGCACATTTTTTTAGAGGGAACTTCAATTCTTTCACATGAAATTATTTTATAACATACCAGTTTTATTAGGTACGTTAAATTAAATCAGAAGTTTGCCTTAATAGATAATATTTTTATTTATTAATTATCATATTTTTCTATTTTCTATTTTATTGACACGTAACATTTTGATTTTATTGTAGTATTTATTTGTGTAAATATTCTATAATTATAATACAGAAATCAATTCCTGTAATTTTGTCATCTGCTATAAGGATGCCATATGCTGTGGTCTGGGAAAATATGTAACTTTGTTTCAGTGGAGTGAAATTATTGGCCTGCATTAAACAAAGAAAACTACTCAGGAAAAGATGAAACTACTAAAATCTTGTTAAGAACTGTCCAACGCATTATGAAACGCCTGGAGAGATAGTAGTGAACTTTCATCTTTGAAGAAATGTGGTCGGGAAAAAAAAATAATGTTCATGATGGGAGATCACTTAAAATAAATACAATTATTTGGTTGTATCAACATTTTAAATATCAACAATAGAACTCTTGGCTATGTTCAATATTGAACTTGAGAGCCTATCATCAGAGGGGTGTTTCAGGTAGCTGGTTTTGAGGCAACCCAGAGTTTGTTCGCTCTGAGTTAGTGGAAACTCTGGGTCAGTTTCAGCGCAACCGAGGGTCAGTTACTGCTGAAACATACGCTGTGGGTCTAACCTGCTGGATAGGTGGTTAGACCTACCCTGAGGAGGATCAATCATTTGTTTCTTCTGTTTCCATGGTGAATCATGTTATCAGCGATCCATTGACGATGGCTTTTACGCACATGTTCCACCCAGAGTGAACACACTCGGAGTTGATAAACCCAACGCTGATCCACTGTTCTGAAACCGAAAACCCAGGGTTGATAAGCAACTCTGGGTTTTCGATTAAACTCAAAGTATGTAAAACCAGCTACCTGAAACACCCCTCTGGGGTTGTTTCAGTTGGTCAGGCCTAGGTTCTAAGCAACTTTATGTGCCAAATAAAGCGTATCAAAATGTGTTACAGCGAATATGTGCTGTAATCAAAGCTAAAGATGGTGCAACAAGATATTTGAGTGTGTGACTTTTATTAGGCCGGGCAGTGATCCTATTGAAGCAAACTGTTGGTTTTCATTCAAGTCACTCACATTATTCAAACTGTAATGAGTAAAAGTTTGTAATGTGTTTATTGGTGTTTGATGCTGGTGTTTTTACTCTGTTTGCTCTGATAGACAGTGTAAGTTTGTTTAGATGTGTGTGACAGTGTGTTGCTTGGAATGAGTTTTGCAGGTGTTGTGAACTGTTCAGCTCAGGTGACTATTGGTAAAGCAGACAGTGTTGCACATGTCGCTCTACTTGTGCCCACTGTCGTTCAGCTATCGTAAAAAAATATTTAAAAAAATATATGTATTAAAACATTTTTAAACTCTACAAATCATTTACAAATTATATGTTATGTTATAACTATTCTCAACTGCAGTTAATATTATTTTCATAGGTATTATTGATCTAGCTAGGTATTTATCATCCATGATGGAGTGTGAATATCATTCCATCCTAACCAACAGGGAACTTCTGTCAATTAGTGCCAACTAAATGGGGACTCCTGTCATTCCATACAATTTAGGACTGCAGGTAGGGTAAATATGTATAACATAGCACCATGCTGCTACAATCACAGACTGGTTTTCTGCCCTAAACTACCTCCATACAGTGAACTTAAAGTACATGTTGGGAGGGAATTTTCAGTCTTTAGTATGGTTAATATTTATGGTAGAGATGTATAGTTAATTTATGCCTGTCTTGTGTGTTTGTCTATATCTCAGACACTAGGTCAGCCTGGTAGACTGTTAGGAGACACTTAAGTCAGTTGTATAGATAAAGTCTCATCTCTTTAGACTCCAGAATGTTATGGTTCACCGTGTTCAGCTCTGAACCAAAACATTGGTACGCTTGGTGCCCGAGCCGGGGAGGTGTTAGAGATAGCACAAGGTTAATACACAGCTCTCAGGAAGTGTCTGTCAGAATTGAAGTGCAAGTCACGAGAGTTGCAGTCCGGTTCTCCTTGGCCAAGCCTGTAATAAATATTGCTTCATAATTCATCCAAGTCTCCTGAAATATTCTTCCATCTGAGTTGACCTCCAACCTTGAAAGAACTTCCATCACAAATAATTTGTGATGGAAGTTCTTCCTAAATTTTGATGTTTCTAAACCCATGTTAGTAGGGTGTAAAATGTTTTACCTTTGCTGCGCCAACTGCAATAACACCAGCATTGTAAACCCACCACAGTGTAAGCCATATGTTTAGAAATGTATACAAAATGCTATGTTGCATATTCAGGAAGAGGCGAGGTGGGAATCATCACAGTATACCCACTACACAAAACTAGACTACACCTCTAATGTATTCCATAGTGTGTATTACATATTGTTAAAAATCACATACTTGCTGTCAGCAGACTAAATATAACATGTTAATCTCTATGAATCATGTTCAAATTATATGTTGTGTTATAACTATTCTCAAATTCAGTTGAGATTATTTTCATAAGTATTAATGATCTGCCAACGTTTTTTACATCCATGATGGAGTGTGAATATCATTCCATCCTAACCAACAGGGAACTTGTGTCAATTAGTGCCAACTAAACGGGGACTCCTGTCATTCCATACAATTTAGGACTGCAGGTATAGTCAATATGTATAACATACAGACATTTAAGACTACATTTATAATATTTTATTTCTCTTAAGAATGATTCAGTTTGCCTAATTAAAATGCATATTTTTACCATTTTAAAAGTAATAGCAGTGTTTGATTTATTCCATAATGTGCATTACATATTGTTAAAAATCACAGCAAACAGCAACAGATACTTGCTCTCAGCAGACCAGTCATCCATGTGTCAGCCCTCTGTTCATCTAGTCAGCACTGCTAAATACTTTTTAAAATAGACAATTAAGATTTCACTAGAAAGTCCCCTCTCGTACTGTTAAAACTGAAAGAAGAAAATTATAACAGCAAATTAAACTGTTGTGGTTTAATACATCTTTAAAATGTAACATTGAGAACACATTTGCTTGGATAAGGAAAATGGTGTTGCTAAGTCACTGATATTAGTGCATCCAATAAGTTACTTCTTATTTGATATTTATTTGCAACTAGTGGCCATGACTTTCTTTGGACGGGCAGTGTATCTACTGAAGCAAACTGTTGGTTTTCATTCAAGTCACTCACATTATTCAAACTGTAATGAGTAAATGTTTGTAATTTGTTTATTGGTGTTCGATGCTGGTGTTTTTACTCTGTGTGTTCTGATTGACAGTGTGTGTTTGTGTTTTGAGATTTGTGTGACAGTGTGTTGCTTGGAATGGGTTTTGCAGGTGTTGTGAACTGTTCAGCTCAGGTGACTATTGGTAAAGCAGACTGTAGTTAGAGTGTTGCACATGTCGCTCCGCTTGTGCCCACTGTCGTTCAGCTATCGTAAAAAATCTTTTAAAAAATATATGTATTAAAACATTGTTAAACTCTACAATCATTTTCAAATGATATTTTATGTTATAACTATTCTCAAATGCAGTTCAGATTATTTTCATAGGCATTATTGATCTGGCTAGGTCTTTTTCATACATGATGGAGTGTGAATATCATTCCATCCTAACCAACAGGGAACTTGTGTCAATTAGTACCAACTAAAAGAGGACTCATGTCATTTGAAACAGTAGAAGAGAGGACCTTTTTCTAATTAGAACCGCAAAATAAACTGTAGTGGTTTAATACATCTTTAGAATGTAACATTGTGAACACATTCCTTTAAATAACGATAAGGCTTGGATAAGGAAAATGTTGTTGCTATGTCCCTGATATTAGTGCATCCAACAAGTTACTTCTTATTTGATATTTATTTGCAACATGTGGCCATGATTATATTCATAGTATTTGTATCATATGTTTAGTTAGTGTTAAAGTTAAAGGTATATAATCTATCTTAAAAAGAAACAAAGGGAGGTAACTGCAGCAAGCAAACACTCATTGAGTGAAACAATAGGCACAGACAGCTCCATTGATGCAGTGAATGGAGTCCACTCTTAGATGTCACCCAATGATTCAAGTCCACTGTTAGCAAATTCTTCAAAAAAATTAAAAAAACACATTTAAAGTAATATTATGACAGAAGACATTAAAAGTAAATATTCTGTTGTGTTTTTTTATTTTTTAAATGACCAGAAATAGGTTGCCACACTTGGCTGGTACCTGCGATAGTCCCCTGTTAGTAATGTCGGTGTGTCTGTGTGTGTGTGTGTGTGTGTGTGTGTGTGTGTGTGTGTATGAGTTGGTGTGTGTGTATGAGTTGGTGTGTGTGTATGAGTTGGTGTGTGTGTATGAGTTGGTGTGTGTGTATGAGTTGGTGTGTGTGTGTGTGTGTGTGTGTGTGTGTGTGTGTGTGTGTGTGAGTTGGTGTGTGTGAGTTGGTGTGTGTGTGTATGAGTTGGTGTGTGTGTATGAGTTGGTGTGTGTGTGTGTGTGTGTGTGTGTGTGTGGGTGTAGGTGTGCGTGCAAAAAATCCAGTGTTAGTATGCAGCGTAGGCTCTGTAAATGGGTATGTTGCTAGCTACGGTGGGCCACCCTTTGTTTACATACCAGTTTACAGAGCCTAGGCTGTGCATTAACACTTTTTTTTCATTCTGCATACAGGTATCATTTCATGAGGAGATATTCACTGATTTTGACAAAAAAGTGTATATGGTCAACAAGTGTTCTCCAAAATCACTGATTCCACCTTTTAAAATAAAGGTGAGGACATACTATTGACAAAAAAGAGGGGTGGATGAATGGAGAACGAAGCCATGCAAACTAAAAAGAACAGGAGGAAAGAACAGAGGATAGAAAGAGAGAAAGAACATGGGAATACGGAGTGTGTGTGTGTGTGTGTGTGTGTGTGTGTGTGTGTGTGTGTGTGTGTGTGTGTTTGACTTCATTATAAGGAGGTGTAGAGAGAGGTGGATGCCTGAGGAGAAGCAGTCATTCACCGACACTTCACTTGCTTTCAGTTGACTTCAACCCAGCAACAGGTAACCATGGAGACAACTGACAATACAGAATAAGGAAACGAACAGAGGCAATAGGCACAGTAATTCATTATTCATTACTAGGCCTATATATTATGAGTTAGTTTTTCAGAGGTGGATTTATATATATTTATATTAGTTTCTTGGAATCAGTGACGCTGAGAAATACAGTATCTCACAAAAGTGAGTACACCCCTAACATTTCTTCAAATATTTCATTATATCTTTCCATGCGACAACACTGAATAAATGACACTTTGATACAATGTCAAGTAGTCAGTGTACAGCTTGTATAACAGTGTAAATTTACTGTCCCCTCAAAATAACTCGACACACAGCCATTAATGTCTAAACTGCTGGCAACAAAAGTGAGTACACCCCAAGAAAAAATGTCCAAATTGGGCCCAAAGTGTCAATATTTTGTTTTGCCATCATTATTTTCTAGCACTGCCTTAACCCTCTTGGGCATGTAGTTCACTAGAGCTTCACAGGTTGCAACTGGAACCCTCTTCTACCCATTCATGACGACATCAAGGAGCTGGTGGATATTAGAGTCCTTGCGCTCCTCCATCTCCCGTTTTAGGATGCCCCAAAGATGCTCAATAGGGTTTAAGACTGGAGACATGCTTGGCCAGTCCATAACCTTTACCCTCAGCTTCTTTAACAAGCCAGTGGTCGTTCGGAGGGGTGTTTGGGGTCGTTATCATGTTGCAGTACTGCCCTGCGGCCCAGTTTATGAAGGGAGGGGATCATGCTCTGCTTCAGTATGTCACAGTACATGTTAGAATTCAATGAACTGTAGATCCCCAGTGCTGGCAGCACTCATGCAGCCCCAGACCATGACACTCCAACCACCATGCTTGACTCTAGGCAAGACACACTTGTCTTTGTACTCCTCACCTGGTTGCCGCTCCACACTCTTAACACCATCTGAACCAAATAAATGTATTTTGGTCTCATCAGACCACAGGACATGGTTGCAGTAATCCATGTCCGTAGTCTGTTTGTCTTCAGCAAACTTTTTGTGGGGTTTCTTGTGCATCATCTTTAGAATAGGCTTCCTTCTGGGATGACAACCATGCAGACCAGTATGATGCAGAGTGCGGCGTATGGTCTGAGCACTGACAGGTTGACCCCCCACCCCTTCAAGCCCTTCAGCAATGCTGGCAGCACTCATACGTCTATTTTCCAAAGCCAACCTCTGTGTACGACGCTGACCATGTGCACTCAACCTTCGTAAACTGGGCCGCAGGGTGGTATTGCAACATGATAACGACCCCAAACACACCTCCAAGACGACCAGTGGCTTGCTAAAAAAGCTGAGGGTAAAGGTTATGGCCTGGCCAAGCATGTCTCCAGACCTAAACCCTATTGAGCATCTTTGGGGCATCCTCAAATGGAAGGTGGAGGAACGCAAGGTCTTTAATATCCACCAGCTCTGTGATGCTGTCATAAATGGGTGGAAGAGGGTTCCAGTTGCAACCTGTGAAGCTCTAGTGAACTACATGCCCAAGAAGGTTAAGGCAGTGCTGGAAAATAATGGTGGCCACACAAAATATTTACACTTTGGGCCCAATTTGTAAATTTTTTCTAAGGGGTGTACTCACTTTTGTTGCCAGCAGTTTAGACATTAATGGTTGTGTGTCGAGTTATTTTGAGGGGACAGTAAATTTTCACTGTTATACAAGCTGTACACTGACTACTTTACATTGTATTAAAGTGTCATTTATTCAGTGTTGTCCCATGGAAAGATATAAAGAAAAATGTGAAGAAATGTGAGGGGTGTACTCACTTTTGTGAGATACTGTATGTAGAATAATCTATGAGACATGGACAAAATTAAGCTTTTCTTTTTTTTTTTTTTGTAAGGTGCAGTGTGTAATATGACATCATCAAGAAAGTTCTACAAAGTTCTAGAATGCAACGCTCCCTGGGTAACCCCACCCCTTTAGAATAATAACAGAAGCTACAGTGGCCTTCAAGGACAAGAACAATTCTACATTTTAAACAATGCACCTGATGACATTCCAACTATGACACTTTCAAGATGGCGGCACTAGGCCTTGGTCCAAAATATGCAGAAATATGGACTTATATGAGACCCTTTCTAAGGGAAAAATAAATAATTCAAAAAGATGTTTTCAGCTATTATGCACTAAATTCAATGTACTTATGGATATCATAATTACTTTCTACAAAATCTGCTAGGAAATAAAACCCAAAATTCTACACACTGGCAGGTTTAAGATTTATTTTGGAGCATTTTTGCTTGTATTAGATGGGTTGGAGGGACAGAGTTGAGGGGAAGACATGCAGAGAAAGCATCATTTACCAACTATGTTATTCAAGCCTTTATTTTCATTGAACTTTTTTTTATTAAACCTACGTAAGTTAGTTGTTAAAAACATGTTTTTGTAAAAATCTGTGAATATCTCCTCATGACCAACTGCTACCTGTTATTTATTTGCGTGCGCTGAAATAATAATCCAGTGTTAACAAACAGCCTAGGCTCTGTAAACTGGTATGAAAACAAAGGGTATGTTAACCAAGAATGCCCACTGTATAGCTACTAGCTAGCAACATGCCTGTTTACAGCGTCTCAACTGTGTATTACTGTAACAATGAGGTTTTTCAGTGCACACACAGTACAGATAGGTAGCGGATTGTGAGGAGAAATACACACACACACACACACACACACACACACACAGACACACACAAGAGCTTGTCTATAAAGCTGTCTAGCAGTGATAAAAGGCCCGTATGCTTATGTAGAGCTTGTCTGTGTGTGTTCCTTTTACCGGTGGTGGCACACTTTAATAAAAGCAGACACTAATACGCGTCGCTGTCTGAATATATTTCATGCACTTCTGTGGATGGAATAGTGTGTGTGTGTGTGTGTGTGTGTGTGTGTGTGTGTGTGTCTGTGTGTAAGGGTTTTTTTTTATATGCTTTTTATGTTCCAGTTCCAGTTATGTCCAATCACTTTTATCCATATACTGTATACAGATGCTCGCGTGTGTGTTTCACAGGCACATAAAGCAGTGTAGGGGAGTTAACATAATTGCTTTTATATTTACAGCAGCTGAAGCGTATTATGAGGATGTTGCTAGGGTGAGCCTTTTGTTATTGCGGTGTGTGTGTGTGTGTGTGTGTGTGTGTGTGTGTGTGTGTGTGTGCGGGTATAGACTTTAATACCTCAGCAGTTAATTAGAATGGACGTGTGTGTGTGTGTGTGTGTGTGTGTGTGTGTGTGTGTGTGTGTGTGTGTGTGTGTGTGTGTGTGTATCAGTGGATGTATTGTTATGTGGGACCGTGTTTATATACTGTGATATATTGTGGCAATTTCTTAACACATCGTAAACAAGACATATGTTTCTCTTTACTATTCTTTTGTGTGCTCCCACCCAGCCAACCATGTACACACACACACACACACACACACACCTTTACACACACATCCACACAAACATCCACACAAACACCTTTACACACAAACACAAACACCTTCACACACACAAACACCTTTACACACTCACTCGCACACACACACACACACACACACACACACACACACACACACACACACACACACACACACACACACATAACTTTCCCACAGGTTATATGTAAAATATTGTACACATACATAAATGCAAATCTCTATCAAGCCAAATTTCAACATGTATTCTGAAATTATGCAAAAAAATTCAGCTGAAAGCATTTTGTTGCATAACACCGTTAAATATTTCAGCCACACTTTACTTGTTGCTATAGCTACCTAAAGCCAGACTGAGCTGTTAATTTGTTCACTGAAAATATTGAATAAATAATAAAGTTGGATGTTTTGAATCACAATTTTTCACTAAGCTTGCGTTCCGAATCGCATACTCTTTCTTTTTTCTATTCTACATACTACATCCGACGATAAAAATAATCTAGTGAGGATGCAGTATGCATACTATTGGGACATACTTTACTCTCTTATTTCATCATAACATTGCGCCTTGATCTTGCCTCTTGCTTTTATATCCGTCGCATCCCCGTTTGTTTTCATATGGAAGCTTTGTCGATGTGACGTCACTTCACGTGCGCACTGGATTGTGGGTCAGAATCGCCCAAATAGGATGCAGTTTTTCAACACTAACAATCTTGGCCGCATGAAGTAGGACATCCGGGTACTTCTAACCATCCTAAATCTGGCCACAAGAATCAGGACATCCTAAATCTTTTTTCTACATACTATATAGTAGAAAGTATGCGATTCGGAACGCAACCTAAGATGACCCGTCAGCCATTGTGACTGATTTAGGAATGACCGGAAAGATGCAGCGCCCCCTTGAGAAGATTGAAATGAAAAATCAATAGGAAATCAATATGGGACAGTAGTGTGTGTGTGTGTGTGTGTGTGTGTGTGTGTGTGTGTGTGTGTGTGTGTGTGTGTGTGTGTGTGTGTGTGTCGGTGTGTGTGTGTGTGTGTCGGTGTGTGTGTGTGTGTGAGTGTCAGTGTGTGTGTTTGTTTGTGTGTTTTCATTTTTAAATTTTTCTGAATTTAAGTGCAGGGCACACATAGCTCAACATAAGTGGATCAAACCACACACACACACACACACACACACACACACACACACACACACACACACACACACACACACACACACACACACACACACACGATGGACAATAGAATACCATTCATGTCAGGATGATGGACTGTACAATAAGCCTGTACGATATGAGCGGCTGTTATGTGTCCCACAATGCATTGCAGCAAGTCTGTGAACAACCACTTCTGAAAATGTCGCCAATATCTGCTCCCAAACAACACACAGCCACAACATTACAGATCTACTTCACCGGTGGAAATATGAAGGTGTATTGAACTCTGAGATCCTATGTAGTTTAAATGTGCAATTTTAGAATGTTTTTGTTGCTGCAATACAGAACATTTGAATTCAAGAGAGACAGATTAGACATTGATAGATAGATACAGACAGACAGACAGACAGACAGACAGACAGACAGACAGGCAGGCAGACAGGCAGACAGGCAGGCAGAGACGGAGAGAAGAACTGAAAAAGTGACTTTCGCTTGAGCGACAAAGATGTTTTTGGACAACAAAAGGGAAAAAGGCAAAGAGGTTAAACTGGGTCCCAACCTTGTTTCTTGCTTGATTGAGCATTCAGCATCCTTCACCCCCAGGGCTCTGTGTGTGTGTGTGTGTGTGTGTGTGTGTGTGTGTGTGTGTGTGTGTGTGTGTGTGTGTGTGTGTGTGTGTGTGTGTGTGTGTGTGTGTGTGTGTGTGTGTGTGTGCGAAATACACTTGAAGGTCAAAGGAAAGGAGGAAGAAAGAACATCATGTCTCTAAGATTTCACATATGGAGTCTCAAAATAGAAAATGTTTTATTTTATTCTACAAACTACTGATAATATTTCTACCAAATTCACCATAAAAATATTGTCACTAAGAGCATTTTCAATAAGTAATATAGAGATAAAGATTGAAGAAAAATCCAGACTGGTCTCTTAATTTTTTCCAGAGCTGTATATAAAATATACTCAGAACCATTCAACCATCAAACAACCTCCAAATGGCAGTACAGCACTCACAGTGGTCACAATCACCTCATGTTAATTTGTAACCAAAGACAATTTTTGTCAACCGTCTCGTCCGGGGTTTGTACCGGCGACCTTTGGGTCCGCATGTCTAGTCCTGATATGACGTGATGAATTGACGGATAATTGAGTTTGTCAGAGAGTGCTGAAATTGATTCAGGAATTTATCGCGTGTGTGTGTGTGTGTGTGTGTGTGCGTGTCTGTGTGTGTGTGTGTGTGTGTGTGTTTCAGCAGATGTACAATTATGGCCTGGGGTAATATAGATAAAAATGTGAAAAACACGCACACACTGTTTCACACATTTTTAATGATTCTCCAATACCTGGAAGTCACAGGGGCAGACAAATGCTAGAAAGTAGCATGCAAGTACACACACACACACACACACACACACACACACACACACACACACACACACACACACACACACACACACACACGCTCACTCTCTCTCACACACACACACACACACCTCAACACAGCTACACACACGCTCACACATACACATACACACACAGATATGACACAAAACACACACACACAGTCCAGAATATGAGTGCGTCCTCAGGCTGTGGTTCCCATTGTTAGGCCCCTGTAGTGTCAATCAGCTGAAATGCCACGTGGAGCCGCCAGCCAGAGACTGAGTTGTTATATTTTCGATATCTTAGTGTTTTGGGTTTCATGCTCCCTGCAGGGACAAAGACTGAGAGAAACACACACACACACACACTCGCTCGCTCGCTCGCGCACACACACACACACACACACACACACACGGAAATACTTGCTCTATAGTGCCACTTTGATCCTAATTGAAACCCATACACTCACTCACTCACTCACTCACTCACTCACTCACTCACTCACTCACTCACTCACTCACTCACTCACTCACTCACTCACTCTCACACACACACACACACACACACACACACACACACACACACACACACACACATGAAAATACTTGCTCTATAGAGCCACTTTGGTCCTAATTGAAACCCCTACAGACACACTTTCACACACACTCTTACACTTGCACGCACGCACGCATGCACGCACACACACACAATCAGAAGATAAAGCGAGAGTCAAACATAAGCCAAAAGGTTGATAGAAGGACAAGTTCTAGGTAGATTGGTCTGGTTGGTCGGTATTTAAAGGGGCAGTGCGTAAAATCTGAATATTTAGTGGCATCAAGTTGTGAAATTTTAACATTGCATCACTTGTTTGGTAACCCGTCTATTGAATTATAAAGGCTACGGTGGCCTTCAAGGACAAGAAGCTATAGTTACTAAAGATGGCATCATCCACCACTGCCTCAAGTCTTTCCACAATATCAAGTGATGAGGTGAAGATGTATTTAGTTATTTATTCTATAGTACTTCTTCTTCTTGGTCTTCCAACAGGTGCATTTCCCCAGGACGCAGGAGAAGTGTTAAGAATTTATTGAAATTTTTCAGAAATGGAATAAAATATCCATGAGTATGTTTTAATTATTGTGTTATCGCTTGAAAATAAAATTTGTATTTTTTTATGACCTTACAATGAGCCTTTTACATCTACATAGGAGCGGGGCGCTGAGGCCGCCATGTTGCACCGCAATGTTTTCTACAGTAGCACAGAATGGACAAACTTAACGGCCTTATATGTTTTTATATACAGTGGGCGTCCTGGTGAAATGCACCTGTTGGAAGACCAAGAAGAAGAAGAAGTACTATAGAATAAATAACTAAATACATCTTCACTATTGTGGAAAGACTTTGAATCAGTGGTGGATGATGCCATCTTTAGTAACGAAAGCTTCTTGTCCTTGAAGGCCACCGTAGCTTCTTATATATTAGATAATATTAACTATGATTCCCAGTGTTTTATTTCTTTAAAATCTGCTTGTCCATTCCACACACAACATACTCATTAGTTCAGTTGAATTCCCTTTCATGGTCCGGGTACATTTTGGATGATTTTAGTAACTATTGCGTCATTATATGAAAGAATGAGGTGCTCAAAAATGAACTACATATTTGATTTGCACTATTTTCTTCCCCATGGCAACCTGAGCAATGAAGAATTTATAACGATACATTTCACACATCAAAACAGAATTATTGAAGATAACAGTTGAGGAAAACTTTGAAATGAGAATCTACAGTGTGTGTGTGTGTGTGTGTGTGTGTGTGTGTGTGTGTGCGTGTGTGGGTGTGTGTGTGTGTGTGTGTGTGTTGGGGTGGGGGGGAATATCCCTATTACATTCTCTTCCCTGACTCTCGATCCCTTGAGCAAGGCACCATCATTACAAACAGTAAAACACACTATAGTTAATGATAGGAGCTTGCAATTTGTTAGTTTATATTTACTTGTTATTGCTATAAAGTAAATAATATCTATTTGAAGCTATAGTGTGTAACTTTTTCAAATACATGAATCTTTATATTTAAGGTTATATTCAAGCCATCGCCAAATGAGTTGACACCAAGTTGATTAAGCCTATCAGCTCCACAAAACTCTCTCTGTATTTCTCAGTATGGCAGCGTTTACAAACTGGTGTCACCCCTCCTGACACTGGCGCAGGAGCTCAGAAAAATCCCAAGAAGAGCCCAAGAAATGACAAAAGAAGTTACGCACTATAGCTTTAAGATTGCAGTTATACATTATATACATTTAATTTCAGACATGTGGTCATTGGTAAATATGAATAGATTTCCTCTGAATTAATATAAGCGAGAAGAAATTATTGTGATTATATGTGATTGTATTTTAGTTCTGTGGTAAGATGCCTTGATCTTTTGCCTGTGACATTGTTTTCACCAAATCCCATCCACACACTAACACTGCGCTCTAATCCCCATACTTCCCTACTATTTAGTATGCCAGAAAAAGATTTAGGATGTCCCAATACATGCACGTCAAGTGTAGTATGCTGAAAATACATAAATGCCTCACTAACTCCAATAGCATTTTGGAGTATTCTTCTTTATTCTTCAAAATTTCTCGACATAATGAAAACAAAAAAAAATCCTTATCTGATTTGTTTTCTCTCCTGAGGCCCTAAAACTCTTCTGTACTTTAGTATGTAGTGTAGTAAAAACTCTTCTGTACTTTAGTATGTAGTGTAGTAAAAACTCTTCTGTACTTTAGTATGTAGTGTAGTAAAAACTCTTCTGTACTTTAGTATGTAGTGTAGTAAAAACTCTTCTGTACTTTAGTGTGTAGTGTAGTAAAAACTCTTCTGTACTTTAGTGTGTAGTGTAGTAAAAACTCTTCTGTACTTTAGTGTGTAGTGTAGTAAAAACTCTTCTGTACTTTAGTGTGTAGTGTAGTAAAAACTCTTCTGTACTTTAGTGTGTAGTGTAGTAAAAACTCTTCTGTACTTTAGTGTGTAGTGTAGGAAAAACTCTTCTGTACTTTAGTGTGTAGTGTAGTAAAAAGAAAAAGTATGTGATTTGGAACGCAGGGTTTGAAGTCAATATAAGCCATTGGCCTTTTTGTCAGCTCAGTTTGTCTGTTGTTATTTGTTTGTTTTGGTTCCAATTAGCAGAACATATCCAGGGTCATTTCAGTGTTGGGGTTAGTGATGTCAAATGAGTTCAGGGGCCTGTTTCAGGTAGCTGGTTTTACATACTCTGAGTTTAATCCTGTGCTCTGAGTTGGTAAACTCAGAGCGCAGGGTTGATGAGTAACTCTGGGTTTTCGGTTTCAGAACAGTGGATCAGCGTTGGGTTTATCAACTCTGAGCGTGTTCACTCTGGGTGGAGCATGTGCGTAAAAGCCATCGTCAATGGATCGCTGATAACATGATTCACCATGGAAACAGAAGAAACAAATGCTTGATCCTCCCACTTCTCCACTTCTCAAAAAAGAAAAAAAGAAATCTCCGCTCCTCCCACTAGAGTTAGAAATATTAACGAATGAGCTTATGGTAGCCTATGGAGAAGAATTAACGCGATATTGTCTCATAACTCTGATCTAATCTCCTCGGCAATTCAGAAAAAAAACAGAGCAAACATTTTTTGTCAAGAGAATCATTTCGCTTCCGTAGGAGAGGCCATAGTCTATTTTAAAAAGTTACGCATATCAGCATTAAAGTAATAAAGCTGGCGCGGCACAGCATTGCTGACAGTTTTATATTTGCTGTATAATATGTTGGCAAGCTATAGCCTAATAGCCTACTGTGCAGTAAACAGAACAGACTGTCGCTTCTTTTAAATGGGGAGTGAAAGACATTAACGTCAAGACACTTTAGGTGACAGTTTCCATTGAAGAGCCTGATTGATTTATTACCAGATCCATTTTCCTCAAGTGATCACAGTTTAAATTATTATATAATTTTTATATTCATATTAGGCTATTTAACGAGGCTCGTCTGTGACTTTAGGATCGCAGAAGTGAACTGTAACGATCGCGTGCAGCCGCAGCGTAACATGAATCCACCTGACATAAATCTGTTCAGTGGCACATACGTTAAAAAACATACAATACAAATAGGCTAGGTTTATTAATCTGAATGTAGAGCATGTCACGATGTGTAAGGTGGCCGCCTATGAACGGACCGAGGGCTGAGAACAAGGCTATACTGATCAGATAAATGATCGGTCAAACGTAAAATCATCAGGAAATGATAAAAACATCCCGATGGAGATTTTTATGGAGTGATTTTGCTTCAACTGTACAGGGACGCGTGTGACAGTGACACTCTTTCTTCAGTTGGAGCTGCAGCGTAAAGTGAAAACAAACTCAGGGTAGGACTAACCACCTCCCGAGCAGGTTAGACCCACGGCGTATGTTGCCGCAGTAACTGACTCTCGGTTGCACTGAACCTGCTACCTGAAACGGAAAACCCAGAGTTTCCACTAACTCAGAGCGAACAAACTCTGGGTTGCCTCAAAACCAGCTACCTGAAACAGGCCCCTGGTGTATGCAATATGCAAATGACAATCTTTATTGAAGTGTGTGTGTGTGTGTGTGTGTGTGTGTGTGTGTGTGTGTGTGTGTGTGTGTGTGTGTGTGCTATGCTCTGTCAGGATGGTTGATAGATGTAATAAAACAGAGTGTGGAGACAGACTGCAGGTGATAAAAGTTAAATTTACCACTTTGCACTGGAAGGGAGGTCTCCATTATTCCATTCTGAACACAATCAGTGAACTATCAACAGCTCTGCTACGTCACTGAGCTTTTAAACATTATCTAACTCACAGTTTAAAGGTGCAGTGTGTAATATGACATCATCAAGTAAGTTCTACAAAGTTCTAGAATGCAACACTCCCTGGGTAACCCCCACCCTTTAGAATAATAACAGAAGCTACAGTGGCCTTCAAGGACAAGAACAATTCTAAATTTTAAACAATGCACCTGATGACATTACAACTATGACACTTCCAAAATGGCGGTGACAAGGCCTTGGTCCAAAGTATGGAGAAATATGGACATATATGAGACCCTTTCTAAGGAAAAAAATAATAATTCTAAAAAAAAAAAAATCGGCTATTATGCACTAAATTAAACGTACTTATGGATATTATAATTATTTTCTACAAAATCTGCTAGGAAATAAAACCCAAAATTCTACACACTGCAGGTTTAACCCTGTGAAACCCAAGCATTGATTTTGTTGATGTAGGATTTGTTTCTCCTTTTTAAAATTGCTTTAGCAAGCCTCTGATCAGGAAAATATATTTAAAAAAAAAATAAAAAAATTCCTGAGGATTTTGAGAAAACGTTGCAAAATTGCAACAACGGGTCTTAGTGGTTACAAATTTAGGGTTAGGGTTAGGGGTGGGGTTGAGGTTGGGGTTGGGGTTGGGGTTAGAGGGTTAGGGTTAGGGTTAGAGGGTTGGGGTTAGGGCTAGGGTTAGGGTTAGGGTTAGAGGGTTAGGGTTAAGGGTTTTAGGGTTAGGGTTAGGGGTTAGAGGGTTAGGGTTAGGGTTAGGGTTAGGGGTTAGAGGGTTAGGGTTAGGGTTAGGGTTGGGGTTGGGGTTGGGGTTAGGGGTTGGGGTTAGGGTTAGAGGGTTAGGGTTAGGGGTTAGGGTTAGGGTTAGAGGGTTAGGGTTAGGGTTAGTAGGTTAGGGTTAGGGTTAGGGTTAGAGGGTTAGGGTTAGGGATAGGGCTAGGGTTAGAGGGCTAGGGTTAGGGTTAGGGTTAGGGTTAGGGTTAGGTTTGGGTTAGGGTTGGGGTTAAAATGACATCTTGTGTTTTGGGTGCACAGGCCTACTGATCTGATGCTGTTGTGTTATGTGAAAGTGAAATGATAGGATGGTTGAGTGGTATAGTCTGTGGCTGGTGCTATCCAGGGAGCCAGTTCCAGCCCAGGGGTGGTGGCTCCCATCGGTGTGGGAGACCAGGACCCAGACTATTGAGCAGAGAAAGAGGCAGCAGCACAATGGTCAGTAAAATGTGGTACTTTTGTGGGATTATAACAATAAAAATAAAATAAAATAAAATAAAAATAAAAACCATAAAAATGGACATATATCAATACACACATACACAATTCCAATAATAGAAAAATAAATATGTGTACCTATTATAAAATTCCATAATCATGGTGCTAGTCTTAAAATATATGGTGAGTGGCGGGGATGAGTGGGGGGGAAAAAGGGGAAATATGGGAAGGTGGGTTATGTGGTAGATGGGGATTGTTTTTTCCGGTGCTAAACTTAGGTTCAGGTGTGAGGGGAGGGGTGGTTAGGGTTGGGGTAAAGGGTACATGGTTAGATAGCACAGATGGGAAAGCCCCGCTCTTTCCCCCGGGAGACCCGGGCTCAAGCCCCAAGCCCGACAGTGCAAAAAAAAGGGGGGGGGGAAAAAAGGAAAAAGGGGGGAACAAAAAACCTTTTGGCCCATAGACATATATATGTGTGTATGTGTAAAATATCCAGATAATTACTTAATTACATACATAAATAAAAGGCCCTAAAACATTAGCTAAAATCATCCTAAAATTAGTGCTGTACCATCAAGTGTTATTAAAACATCATTTGTCATTAAAACCAAGGGGTACCATTGTGCCGAGTTTGTCAATCCATATTTTTTCTGCTCTCTTCCTCTGCCCAATAGTCCACCTATTATTTGATTCTAGACCAGAGATGATGAGGTTTGTCGGTGAATGTATTTGGAAATGTCTGACTAAGGGTGTTGTAAGTCTACCTTCCCCAATGTTGTATGTGTGTTGTTTTAATCTGGTCAGTAATGTATGTTTTGTTTCCCCAATGTAGTGTTTCGAACAGGAGGTGCAGGTGATTATGTAGATGATGTTGCTGGAGTGGAGTGAAAATGTGCCCAGGGTGGGGTGTGATGCTCTGCTGTGTATGTTATGTATGAATTTCCGGTTTTTGTACATACTGTCGTGCTGTGTTTGTGGTGAATGTGAGTTATCTTTAAAGGTTGACCGGACTAAAATGCTTTTAAGGTTATTATTTTTTCTGTGGGCTGAAATGACTTGACAGTTTTGTAATGCTGGATGGTGTGTTTGTGTGCGGGAAAAGTTGTGTTTGAGGGTGCGGTGTAGGTTGGAAGTCCTGTGGGAAAATGTGGAGATAAATGGGATTAGCTGCGGCTGGTGCGTAGTCCGGCTGTTGGAAAAAGAGGGGGGAGTGCCTCCAAGCACTGCTGTAAAGGAAGGGGGGTAGGGTGGGTCGGGATGCAAACCCTGGTTAGGGTAGGGGAGGGAGGGGAGGCAAGGGGGGTTGGGATATAGACCCTGGTTAGGGTAGAGGGCGAGGGTTTTTGAGGATCTAGTTGGTGCAGTGGTTGGAGGCCGTCCCCCGCCCTCGGACATCTGGGGCGGAGCTTCCAAGGAGTGATTGGGAGCGAGAGCGGCCAAGGTGCTGTTTTTAATTTGGCGGAGAAAACGTTTAGAATATCCTCTGTGTCTGAGGCTACTGAAAAGAATGGAGGTGGTGTTATGGAAATCTGAAATCAGGGATGAAATACGGTGAAAACGGATGATTTGTGATTTAATTATTCCTTTAAATGTATGTTTGGGGTGGTAGCTGGATTTATGCAAAAGGGCGTGAGTGTCGGTGGATTTAAAGTAAACCTTGGTGAGTAATTTGTTTTGCGTGGGGTTTATTGCTTGAAAAAATACTGTGGTGTCTAAAAAGTGTACCTGATGTGGATCTATTATGTATTTGAGTTTTATTGATGGGTGGTGACTGTTAAGTGTGTTGATGAATTCCGGGAATAGAGCGACATCATGGGGCCAGGCCCCAATGATGTCGTCTAAGAATCTGAAATAAAAGAGAGGTTTTAAGTCACACTTGGCCAGTGCTTCTCGCTCCCATTCACTCATGTAGAGGTTGGCGTAGGATGGGGCGTATCTCTGACCCATGGCTGTCCCATTGACCTGTAGAAAATGTTGGTTATTGAATGAAAAGTCATTATTATTTAAACAGATGGTGAGTAATTGTAAGAGTTCTGTGTCCGGTCTAGTGCTGTCTGGGTACTTGGAGAAGATGGATTTTATTTTATCAAGTCCCAGTGGTGTGCTGATGTTGGTATATAGGCTGTCTACGTCAATTGTAAATAGTTGTGTATGGGTGGGGACAGCCATGGGTCTGATGATATCTAGGAAGTGATAAGTGTCCTTGAGATAACTGGGGTGTCTGCTAGAGAGGGGGCCAAGGTAATGTTCGATATACTGTGAGATGTTGTAGGAAGTGCTGTTACAATCTGAAACTATAGGTCTGCCGGGGGGAACTTCAGAGGGAATGGTCCAGGTGTGTGGTTCTTTGTGTATTTTAGGTAGTAAGTAAAATTGCCTGGTGCGTGGGTTATCTGGTCCGAATAAAAAATCTCTTTGTTTGGCTGTGATATGTTTCTTATGGTATAATGAGTTAATGATGGTTCTGAGTTGTGACTGTGTTTCTAACTGAATGCTGTGTGGTATTGGCCTGTAGTGTTGGGTGTTGTTGAGTTGTCTGTTTGCTTCCAGTACATAATGCTGTCGGTCCATGATGACTATTTTTGATCCTTTATCTGCCGGTTTTATGATTATGTTGGGATTATTGTTCAACTGTGTAAGGGCTCTGCGCTCGGCCTCCGGTAGATTATCTGAGATATCCACCGGAGGCCGATATGAACGCAGAGCCCGCCTGTCTGACTTAATGAGTGATGTTATTTTAGCGTCCAACTGGGAGTCTTTGGGTTCCCAGTTGGAGGGGTGTGTGAATGGGGTGTACTGAAACTTAGGTAGTGAGTGAAAGTAGTCATGTATTTTGATGCGTCTGTGGTATTTGTGAATGTCCCTCTGAAGTTCCTCCCAGTCGTAGGCTTTGGGGCGTGGGATGAATGACAGTCCCCTCTCCAGCAGCGCTATTTGGGGGGCAGAGGGAACAAATAGTTGGGATAAATTGAGAATGTTAGATGATGAGCTCCACCCCAGGTCCACACCAGCCGCAGGTTCCTGTACAGGGGGGTCAAGAGAGGGAGATGTATTAATTACAGGGTTATTTGTAGACAGTTGTGGGGGTACAGAATTATTAGGTATGGGAATTGACAGGATGTTTGCTTTATTGTTACATAATTGTTTGTATGATGGGGGTGCCGGGTTGGTTTCTGCTGAAATTATAAATTTAATTGTTTACACCAGTATTGGAATATGTCGATAGCTGTGAATTTGGTCCAATGAATGTTATCCTGTACTGTAATGAAGGTGTCGTGTGGAATTTCTGCAAGGAAGGGGAAGTATGTGGCAATGGTGTTGTTAATGAGTGTGAGATTGTATTTCTGTTTTGGAGTGAGGTGGGGTGAAAAATTTATTATGGGAAAGTATATGTCTGCGTTGGGGAAGGTAGACTTTGCCTGTTTGTAGAGTGCCTTAAGTTGTTTGATGGAGGTCTGTTTCGGGTCCTGGTCCTTGTTGTTTATCCCCACCGAGAAAACCACCACCTTAGTGTTAAGGTTAGGTGTGGTTTTTTCACACATTTTTTGTAAATGGTAGAAACTGGCTCCCGGGTAGCAGTCCAGTTGAACCTGTGGATTGTTGTGGGCTGGGAT
>OX442350.1:33609903-33612403 GCA_949357725.1 Hyperoplus immaculatus
GACAACATTTCTACCAAATTCACAATAAAGATATTGTCATTAAGAGCATTTTCAATAAGTAATGTAGAGATGAAGATTTAAGAAAAATCAAGACTGCTTGGATGTGGAAAGAATCTATAAAAAAATACATTCTACATAGTATTCTAATTTTAATTTAAAAAAAAATGTGATAACACTGTCTACTCCCCTGTTGGGACCAGTAAAGCTGTAGTTGGGGTATGAACACATGCACTCTTGGCTTGATCAGAAGACTGTTCTACAGGTTAACATCTAAGACGTCCCGGGCAGAATGTGGTTCACACGCCCAATGGGAGTTATACATACTCTATCGGGCCATAACACGTGGTTAAAAGCGCTTTATTGGCCTGTCGTGATAGCACGCAGAATGAACATGGAAGGGCAACTGTGGCTCAGGTGGTAGAGCGGGTCGGCCAATGATTGAAGGGTTGGCGGTTCGATCCCCGCCCTGCCACTTGTGTCATGGTTGTTGTGTCCTTGGGCAAGACACTTCACCCACGCACGAGGCAAGGTGGGTGGGTGAAGTGCAAATACACACACACACACATACACAAACGCACACACACTTACACACGCAATTTTGTTTTCCATTTTGTACATACTCTTCTGACAGACAGCTGAGGTGAATGATGTCTGATGCTTTGGGACGGTTCCAATCTGTCTGTCTCAGATCAGAGAGAGATCTGTGCGTTCTCATGACTCCTGTCAGCACGCATCAGTCTGTGTCTGTGTTGACATGAAACGGCCTTTAACTGCCGCGTAGAATTCATTTATTTATTTTAACTTTTTATTTAAACAGGCAGGTAGCAATTTTTATTTTATTTTTTTTTAACCTTTATTTATACAGGTAAATCCCATTGAGACCGAAGACTCTTTTTCATGGGAGAAATGTTTTCCTTTCCCACGTTACCATTCACACACACATTCATACACAGATAGCAGGCTGACTATCAACATTCTTACATACAGAGACATCTTGGCAAAAGATTAAAGTGTGTTGAGGTATAGTGTAGCTATTTCACATTTCACTGTGAGACTGGGTTGAGGTATAGGGGTAATCAAGTGACGCTAGGTGAATTATTGTATACAACAAAAAAATAAAAAATCAAGATAAGGTTAAAAAATGTAAAATACAGATAGACGGTCTGTCTGTCTGTCTGTCTGTCTGTCTGTCTGTCTGTCTGTCTGTCTGTCTGTCTGTCTGTCTGTCTGTCTGTCTCTGTCTGTATGTCTGTCTGTCTGTCTGTCTCTGTCTGTCTGTCTGTCTCTGTCTGTCTGACTGTCTGTCTGTCTGTCAACCAATTGTAGAGGTCAGGTCGCTATTATGTATTATGATGTTGTGGGTGCAGCCTTAGGCCCTATATACTCTGTCTTTGACGTGCCCTAAATACCTGCACACACTTCTCTCCATCCATTTCCCTAAATCATTCCCTGTGTGTGTGTGTGTGTGTGTGTGTGTGTGTGAGAGCGAGAGAGAGAGCGAGTGCGTGTGTGTGTGTATGAGAGAGAGAGAGAGAGTGTGTGTGTGTGTGCGAGAGAGAGAGAGACAGAATTCCTGCTAAGCTTGACATGAATAATATCTGTATTAAACATGGTGGAACATTCCGAACAGCTGGACCGTAGATTCCACCGTTGATTTACACCTGTACCTGCGATCCGTCAATATCACTGACTCACTGACTCTTTTCGCTTTTAAATGTACAATGTAAAAGCCCCGGAAAAAATTGAGAGACCAGTCTGGATTTTTCTTAAATCTTCATCTCTACATTATTCATTGAAAATGCTCTTAATGACAATATCTTTATTGTGAATTTGGTAGAAATGTTGTCAGTAGTTTATATTACAAAACCAAAATGTTCATTCTACTCAAACATTTTGCCTATAAAGAGTAAAACGAGAGACACTGAACATTTGGAGTGGTTCATTTTTTCTGGAGCTGTATGTTATAGTTAAAATAAGAACAGAAGGGGCGCCCTTAGCTCAGTTGGTAGGGCGCCCCCCCCCCCCCCCCCCATGGGCCTCGGCAGGGCTGTACGCTTATTTTTTTAGGTGGTAGCACTGGTGCTAGCAAGCAAAAAAAATCAGTAGCACAAAAATAAATTCAGTAGCACACAAAGTATGATCGAAAACTTGCATAACCTTAACCCTTGCATTTCACTGTAATTACCTTTGAGCCTGTTATCTTGGTCTCATTTGAAATTCTCAATTAATGTTATATCCTAGTGTGTGCAGTAATAATTGTAGAAAAATGAATAGGGGTGCACTGATTGTAATTTAGACAAAATAATCTAACCTGCCAATTGCAATTTTTTGATAATTCAGAATTATTTCTCCCCTTAAAATTAATATCTATATATTTTTTGTATATACATATCATTATTATATTCATAATAATATTTTTTTTTGGTAAATGTCCTTCTGTTAATTAAAACCTAACTTTAAAACATATAGCCTATTAAACAAATAAGTATACATATTGGTA
>OX442350.1:33619903-33627403 GCA_949357725.1 Hyperoplus immaculatus
TGTGTGTGTGTGTGTGTGTGTGGGCTTCATAACACTTCAATATAATGAAAACATATAGGCCTATATAAATCATCCACACAGTGTTATGTCTGTGCAGATCTGACTGTCAGTTAAATTGATTTCAATGTGCATCAAAACATTTTATTATATAATATTTATGCATTAACCTTATAGGGGAGAGTGGCCTAAGTTGTGCAACTTTTCACTCAAAGTGACTTTAAAGTAAGGCCTTGACAGTAAAGTCTCCAACTCAAATATGTACATATAGTTCAGGGTGTTGTGCATCCGTGGCAATACAAACTTTGGATCTGGAATAAACTGTTGAAGAAATATATATTACAACAGTAACACTGGATGTTAGGGGAAACCTGAAGTAAGTAAGTGTTGATGAAGCAAATTTTAAATAAAACATATAGTGTTGAAGATATAATTCATGGTATTGATATTAGCCAACCAGTCACTAAAATGATTGACTGCTGATGCCGACACAAAACCACTGTCATATTTCTTCTTAAAGGGACACTGTGTAACATTTGAAGTAATTTATTAGCTAAAATCAATATCCTCATTCATACATATGTCCTCATTGGTGTAAAATCACCTCTGCCAATAATCTGAATTATCCTTCTGAGCAGGGAATTACAAATATTAATATAACATTTTGTACATTGAGCAGGCAAGTCTTATGGAGGAATCCATGTTGGGTGGAATGTCATCAGGTGCATTGTTTAAAATTTAGAATTGTTCTTGTCCTTGAAGGCCACTGTAGCTTCTGTTATTATTCTAAAGGGTTGGGGTTACCCAGGGAGTGTTGCATTCTAGAACTTTCTAGAACTTACTTGATGATGTCATATTACACACTGCACCTTTAAAGGTAGAGTCAGTGATTCTGTAAAATGCTTGTTGTCAAAATAAAAAAGTAAAAGTCTCGTCATTATCCGCTACTTGTCCATACTCTTTTTGAACTGAAAACAAAGTGTTAATACACAGCCTAGGCTCTATAAGTGAGCACGTTAAGCCCCTATCTCACTGGGCTGCGTCTGTTTGCGACAAGTTGGAGACTGCATTCGCAAACGAGTCTCTAAACTGTCTCCAAACGTTCGCGGATGTCTCAATTCCCTTGCATGAGTCGCAGAGCCGCGCAGTCTTGTCGCATGAATTTTGAACATGTTCAAAAAAAGTGTGCGACAAATCTAGTCTCAAAATAGTCTCAGAGTCGTCGCAGGTGTGTCGCACGCGTCGCAAACCCTTCTCAATTTAGTCTCGCGAGTCAGAAAGTGTGAGAAGTTTGAGACAACTGTGCGAGTGTTTGGCGACATATGAAACTAAATTGCGACTGCTTTGAGACAAAAATGAGACTGACATTCCGTTCGTGCGACACTCGCCAGACGTTCGTGAGACATAAATGCGACCTCCCGGCAAGGACATTCGCAAACGTGTCGTAAGTAGCAACTCAGTGAGACTTCAAGTGAAAATTGTCGCAAATTGGCATATTTAGTCGCAATTTTGTGTCTCCAACTGGTCGCAAACAGTCGCAGCCCAGTGAGAAAGGGGCTTTAGCTACAGTGGGCCCCTTTGTTTTTTTTTTAAAGATATTTTTTCGGCATTTATATGCTTTATTGATAGTGTAGAGACAGAGTTGAAATGGGGCAGAGAGGGGAGTGACATGCAGAGAACGACCGCGGGCTGGAATCGAGGCCCATGGGGGGGACGCCCTACCAACTGAGCTAAAGGCGCCCCCGTGGGCCCCTTTGTTTACAGTGCATACCAGCTTACAGAGCCTAGGATGTGTGTGTTGACACTGAATTGTTTTGTACAGGGCACACACAGTACGGACAGGGAGCGGATCATGAGGAGATATTCACTGATTTTGACAAAGTTATTTTGACACGAAGCGTTCTCCAGAATCACTTACTCCACTTTCAATACTAACTGTAGTTGTATAGTTTTCCTCATATTGGGTTGTTATTCATTTTGTATCCCAAAATATGATCGCTCATCTTATGTATCTTGCATTGCTGTATGTATGTTTTTATTTGAACTATTCAATTGTAACAGACATGGGTTTTCTTCTGACTTGAACCCTTTTCCCTGTGTATCACATTTGTGTAAGCACATTTATGAATGTGAAGGTTTGTGTGGGTGTGTCTAATGTGTGTGTTTTAGCCTATAGTTGAATATTTTTATAGTTTTAATTTAGTTTAAAGAAAATATGTATGCATATCGGTACGTACTACCTCAATGTGATGTTTTTGCACTGAACAAGGGCTTCACTTTATTTTGTTGTACTTGTTACATTGACAATAAATATATTCTATTATTGTTTTATTTCTTTTATTTAAAGGTGCAGTGTGTAATATGACATCATCAAGAAAGTTCTACAAAGTTCTAGAATGCAACACTCCCTGGGTAACCCCACCCCTTTCGGAAAATAACAGAAGCTACAGTGGCCTTCAAGGACAAGAACAATTCTAAATTTTAAACAATGCACCTGATGACATTCCAACTATGACACTTTCAAGATGGCGGCACTAGGCCTTGGTCCAAAATATGCAGAAATAGGGACATACATGAGACCCTTTCTAAGGGAAAAAATAATAATTCAAAACATTTTTTTCAGCTATTATGCACTAAATTAAATGTGCTTATGGATATTATAATTACTTTCTACAAAATCTGCTTGGAAATAAAACCCAAGATTCTACACACTGCAGGTTTAAGATAATCTGTTTTCCTCTGGTTGGTTTGTGACTGCAGTTTTCAGAGTATGTGCTGACAGTTTGTGTGGCTTCACAAATTAGCCGTGAAATTGTGAGACATATTTTCTTTTCCTCCGAGATAACATTCTCTCTTTCACACACACACACACACACACACACACACACACACACACACACACACACACACACACACACACACACACTCTCAAACTCACACACACACTCACACATAAACACACACACACACACACACCAGAGGATGCATTCTTTCTTTGGTCAGACTTTGACATGACTGTTGAGCCGCCATGAGGTTTACATTTGTCGTTTTGAGTGAATTTTCTCAATACATTACTGAATGGACTGGCGTGAAATGTAATAACCAAACACAACCATGTTGCCCTTAGGAAGAACTGTTTTAACTCTGATGATCCACTGACTTTTCGTGCAGCGGCTTTATACTGTATTTATATCGTTACTTTGGTGCCTGAATATTTTCAATGGCGTCCTCGTCAGCCCCAGTTGCACTTACAGCTCTGGAAAAAATTAAGAGACCACTCCAAAATATTCAGTCTCTCTCTTGTTTTACTATTTACAGTGTAGGCATATGTTTGAGTAGAATGAACATTTTGGTTTTATTCTATGAACTACTGACAATTTTTCTACCAAATACCCCCCAAAATATTGTCATTAAAGAGCATTTTCATTAAGTAATGTAGAGATGAAGATTGAAGAAAAATCCATACTGGTCTCTTAATTTTTTCCAGAGCTGTGTATATATATATATATATATATATATATATATATATATATATATATATATATATATATATATATATATATATATATATATATTTAGTAGTATAATTGGCAAATATCAGCATGCTACTATCCGCCTACTGTACTGTGACTGAGTGTGTGTGAGATAGAGACATGTCCTCTTTTTTTAAGACAGCCTTTGCTTCTGTATATTTTTTAGGAGAACAGTCGCCTATCACCAGAGCTGGAATCAATTCACCCATGAGAAGGTGAGATTTACTTTATGAAACACACACGTGTGTGTGTGTGTGTGTGTGTGTGTGTGTGTTTGTGTAACTTTTGCAGTCCACAAACTGTCCGTAATGTTCCAGCACTTTGCTCAAGATTCGTTGCAGTTGTGTTCGTAACAAAATGTATTTTCCCTCTCGCTGTGTGCAAGGAGACACCTCTCAGAAACATGCGGGCTCATTTACTGGAGCTGTATTGGGTTTATGGTGACGTTTGTTGCCTATAACTAAGTGTGTGTGTGTGTGTGTGTGTGTGTGTGTGTGTGTATGTGCTCTGTGCATGACCGAAACACGATACATTTGAAGTTAAGTTTGAAAAGGTAGAATTGTCTTGCATTAGACTTACATCACACATCGAGCTAAGTGTCTAAGTGTCTAAGGGTGTCTTACTGTAAGTGGTAAATGGACTCCACTTGTATATACAGCTCCGTAAAACATTAAGAGACCACTCCAAATGTTCAGTGTCTCTTGTTTTACTCTTTAGAGGCATATGTTTGAGTAGAATGAACATTTTGGTTTTATAATATAAACTACTGACAACATTTCTACCGAATTCACAATGCAAATATTGTCATTTAGAGCATTTTCAATAAGTTATGTAGAGATGAAGATTTAAGAAAAATCCAGACTGGTCTCTTCATTTTTTTTTCGTGGCTGTAGCACTTTTCCCTGGTTTTTCACAGACTCAAAGCGCTTTACATTGTTTTGTACACATTCACCCAAACACACACACATTCATACCAGTGTTGCCACAGTTACTTTGAAAAAGTAATCTGATTACTGATTACTCGTTACTCCTAAAAATAGTAACTTAGTTACTTTACTGATTACTTGATGTTAAAAGTAACTAAGTTAGATTACAAGTTACTTTAAACGTTACTTTACAGGTTTTGAAACCCATATATCTCAGTTTAAAACATGCACACATTAAGAATCATTGAAAATATATAAAATAAAGCTTGTAGGCTAGTTTAAAAAATGCAATAAAAAAAAACCTTTTTCCCCCCATGAAAATAAATGCATTCCTCCAAAGTGCAAAGACAGTAGCAGTGTCTTTAAACTTAATGTGCTGGGCCCTTCACTCTCATGCATTAATTTGACTTTTCTCTGCGATGTCTTACGTGTTGATAGACTGGGTGTGTGCGGCCACCGGTCGCCACGTGACTATAAGTTTCCAAGTTTTAAACACTATCTCTTCAACGTCACCGTACCCGAATCCTAAATATCCCCATAGCAGACGCCAGACGCTATATTTCATGGGGGGGGACGTTTGTGTTGCGCCACAGTTCAGTTTAAACTCGGCCGTAATGCTACTGCACACACACACACAGACACCACACACACGCTGCATGTCAGAGACGAGGGGCGCTACCAAAAAGACGAGAGGAGCGGTTGGAGCAGTTGGAGCGTTTAGAGACACATGCGCGCACATTTATTTACATTAAATCGCAATCGCAGTCATTTGTGTAGTTATGTAAAATGTTTCACTAAGGAAAATGACAGAAAAAGTAACGCACAGTGACTTTGATGAGTAACTTTAATCTGATTACTGGTTTGGAGATAGTAACGCGTTAGATAACTCGTTACTGAAAAAAGAGGTCCGATGCCGGTAACACGTTACTAAGTAACGCGTTACCGGCATCACTGACTCATACACCGATAGCAGCAGCAGCTACGACGCAGGGTGCAAGCTAACTGTCAGGAGCAATTCGGGGTTCAGTGTCTCTTTGCCCAGGGACACTTGGACATGTGGCAGGGAGACGGGAGATCAAACCACCCAACCCGGTATCACGCCGAGGCGTGTAATAGACACGCATGGACCGGCGTGTCTATTACACGCCTTGCCTGACCAGGGCGTGTGAGTTACACGCCGTCCCCCGCCCCCCGCCCCCCGCCCGTCTAAATGAACGGAGGAATAGCAGCAACAGGGGCCGACATGATGTTCTCCCAGCATTTCAATACTATCCAGCTGCAGCCCCGGAGACAAACACCCTGGCGTGGGTGGTTAGGGTTAGGGCAAGGGGACAGGGAGAGGTTAGAATATAGATAGAACATTGACGGAACACCGCGGCGGCCATCTTGACTACGGCGCGTGTAACTCACACGCCCTGGTCAGGCAAGGCGTGTAATAGACCCGCTGGTCCATGCGTGTCTAATACACGCCTTACCGTGAGATCGGGTTGAACCACCGACCCTGTAACTCAGTGGACGACCGCCCTACACACTTCACCACAACCTCCAAAGTACAGACTGTGAAGCCCACTGAGGCAAATGTCTATTTCTGATATTGGGCTATACAAATAAAACTGATTTGATTTGATGTGACTCGTATACCCAAATGTATAGATGACTTCTGAAGGAACAATCAGAGCTGTTCAGTCCAGATTAATATCAAACCGGTTTTAAATAGTTTGAGGCGGCCTGCTGATATGTGGAACTCTATAAGAACTCAGTAAGACTTTGAACGGTCAAAGTCCTATAGTCCACACACACACACACACACACACACACACACACACACACACACACACACACACACACACACACACACACACACATACTGTCAGACATAAATCAGCTTGGACTTCTGCTAGATTTAACCCGAGTTCAAGGATGAATACATTATTGAAAACGTGTCAAATCAGTCATATGTAATATTTAGTTTCACTTTGATAAAGCTGCAAAACAAATTCAAAGAAAATCAAACTTTTGAACCATTTGTCTATGTGCAGATTGCATTGACCACTATACACTGTTCACACACTCACACTTGAATCTGTCCCATTGAGCAACTCCACTGCATTGAAGGGTTGAAGGCCTATAGCTTAAAGCTGGCGTATGTGATTTCTGATTGGTCAAAGTTAACATGAGCTGTACACTTTGACCAATCAGAGCGAGGCTCCGATTCTCTGTTCTTATTGGCTGTTGGGACCGTCCATTCACTTTGGCACAACTTTGTTGGTGTAGAGCGTGTCAGGGAGGGACCATAGAGGAGGGACCAAAGAGAACAAGTGGAGCGTTGAGGTATTTGGATTCTAATCTCTATCCCAACTGCCATTTTCTCTCCAAATCCTCCACCCCAGCTTTAAAGGGAGTCAGTGATTCTAGAGAACGCTTGTTGTCAAAATGACTTTTTGTCTAAATCAGTGAATATTTCCTCACGATCCACTACCTCTCCGTATCGTGTGTGCCCTGAAAAAAAAGTCCAGTGTTAATACATAGCTACTGTTGGAGCCTTTTGTTTACATACCAGTTTACAGAGCCTAGGCTGGGTATTTACACATAGTATGGATAGGCAGAAAGTCATAAGGAGATTTTCACAGATTTGGACAAAAAGTGATTTTGACAACAAGCGATCTCCAGAATCACTAGCTGTGTTCGAAATCGTCCCCTATCACGGACATAGTGGACTACATAGGGTGCTCGCCATTTTGTAGTGGTGTTCGAATTCTCAGTTGTTAATTTCATTCACTATATAGTGGACAATAAAACACCAACATTTTGAGTGAACATACGATGTTCCCTACATGTCACTCCCGTATACCACAATGCAATGCGGCCGTGTTTTTCCGGAGGAGAAGAAGAAGAAGCCGAATAACCGCGAAAAACAAAAAAACTATTCACACAAAAGATGGCACAGTCTCCGACTTTCGTCGACTATAAATGTAAGTAAAGTTTATGATCTGTTTATTCTGTGTATGACACGTTACAAGGCTAACCTTTAACGAGTTTGAACC
>OX442350.1:33632403-33647403 GCA_949357725.1 Hyperoplus immaculatus
CGGAAAAACTTGAATGTTACGTGACATATTGTCTGAGGAATTTTTTTTGTACATATTCTCCAAGAAAAAAAATCAAAATTTTCGACAGTCGTAAATTTACGTGAAATAAACTTTCTCTGAGTGAGATTAAAGTCGAAATTTTTTACTGCAAGATTTTTTTTTTCTTTTTATTAACAACAGATTTTTTTTTATATATTATTTTTTGGCATTTTCAAGCTTTATTAGACAGTACAGAGTTGAAATGGGGAGACAGAGAGAGAGAGAGAGAGAGAGAGAGGGGGGTGACCTTCAGTAAAGGTCCACGGGTCGGATTTGAACCAACAACCACTGCAACGAAGTATGGAGCCAATATGGTACGCGCTCTATCCACTACACCGCCGGAGAGCCCCACATTTGTGCATTTTTGGAAGGTTAAATTAACTCTTCAAAACCCCCAAACGTGGATTAAGCGTGTCACGGATGACCTCACAGATTATCCCTTTGACATTTGGATTGAGCAATAAGTGTGTGTGTGTGTGTGTGTGTGTGTGTGTGTGTGTGTGTGTGTGTGTGTGTGTGTGTGTGTGTGTGTGTGTGTGTGTGTGTGTAAATGTGGCAGGAGGGGAAATGTTAACGGTTTACTTCTGATTTTAAAAAACAACATAAATTATGAAACAATAAATAATCGACAGTTTATCAAACAGGTCCAGACAATGGAAGGCCCATGAATCAACTCTCTCCGGTACATCGCCTGTTTCTCTGTTCCTAACACAGTCTCTGCATGTTTTGGATATGTTTGTTATGTTAGGTGTTAAAGGCAAGGCAAGGCAAGTTTATTTCTATAGCACAATTCAAACACAAGGCCATTCAAAGTGCTTTACAGGGGCAAGATTAAAATACATAAAACACATTAGAAGACATTTAAAAGCGAATGAAAAGAAGTAAAACATTTAAATAAAATAAGAAGTACAGGTTAAAATGGAAACAGAAAAGTCTTCAGACTTACTTCACCCATACGGATACAGCGTTCTATCATCATAAAATCACTATTATAATATAATGAATGAGGTTTTTCTCCCCTCAGTCTTCCCTCAGTCTTCCCTTGGCCCAGCTGACCTGTTAATCCTAAACCTAAATTGTCCCATGTGTGATGTCATGGTAAAATGTAGGGTTAGACAGTGAGACCATAAAACACTCTTTCTGCCTTTTCTCAGGCTAGGATGAACCGATTTCTAAAATGTTTGCACATTTATACTACATAGGATCTCAGAGTTCAATACACCTTCATATTCCCACCAGTGAAGTAGGTCTTTTAACCGGAAAGAGTTGATTCATGGGCCTTCCATTGTCTGGACCTGTTTGATAAACTGTCGATTATTTATTGTTTCATAATTTATGTTGTTTTTTAAAATCAGAAGTAAACCGTTAACATTTCCCCTCCAACACACACACACACACACATTTACACACACACACACACACACACACACACACTTACACACACACACACACACACATTTACACACACACACACACACACATGTTGGTATATATGGTTTGGCTGGACTGTTTCTCCAAACCAGCCCGGGTTGTGGTATAGATGGACTACCCTTTCCAGAGGTCCTAGAGCTATGGGAGTAAGATAAAAGCACTCTAAAAAATCTGAAAAAAATTCAGCTCACTTTAGATTTCAGATACCACCTTCACAACCTACATACACACCACCATGACAAAATTGTGGTTTATACAGACATTTCCCTTTCTGACAAATATGTGACTTATAAGGACCTAAAAAACATTATCGGGACTATGATGTCACTTTTGAAAACGCCCCCTCATTAACATAAATACACCTGACAGCACACAGCATTATTGGGACAGTCATGAGTTGTTACATTGTTGATACATTTGAAACCTTGTAACAGTCAGAAATCAGCCTTTCTCACAACACAAGTGCCATGACCATGAACACAATTAGCTTTAGTCTGCCTCTTTGTATAATTTTACACTCTAATTTTGCATTAAGCCTTTTTATTTTTATGTTTCATCCATCTAAATATGAACCTTTTTTCAAAGCCAAATAAATTGTTTAAATTATAATGATCATTTTCCATTTTTATTATAATTAATCTGAAATGTCACAATTGTGACAAAGGTAGATTACGGCCTGTAACTGCTGGACAACATCCTATCACATAATACAAGTGTCATGAATTTGAAAAATAATTCTCATTGCTTTAGTACTTAATCTAAAAAGACATGTTTATATCATGGTGGCTGTATAGAAAAAACTTAAGGCATAAGAATAACCACTAGACACAATATGTCTGATTGATTATTGGTCAAATTACATCACAGATTAATGATAATCCTCAGAGAATAAATATCACAGAGGAAGTGAGACGTGAGATGTGAATCAGATATGTTACAAATATGAAGACACACGTGAGCTTTAGTGAACAAAGTAACAATAATTCATTGAAGAACAGAAGAGACGAAAAATGTCTGCTTGTGTTTTGGCTACCCATGCAACTCTTTCTACTTACAATTAGGGATGCACCGAACATTCGGCCACCAAAAATGGCAAAATAAGTCATTTTCGGTTTCGGCCCGAAACAGTTAAAAGGCCGAACAAAATTACTGAAAATTTACGAATAAATGACACTAAGGAAATATGTTTTTAAAAGAGCTGCGCGCTTGTAAACCAGGAAATGGCAGTAAAGAGAGACGTAACCGTGTATGCGAGTCCACGTCTGTTTGTGAGCGCGCAGCAGGAGCAGTCTGTAAGGTGCGTGCATGACAATGTCAGAGTCCAGTGTGGGAGCATTTTTTCAAACTGGATGAAACACGGCGAAGTACAATGCTTTATGCAGCATAAAGTTACAACTCTAGTCCAAGACTGATGTTTAATCACCTTAGAAACACAAAAGCCTTGCGCGAGCGAAGCAGCGATTCACCCGGTGAAACTCTGTGACGGTTGGTAACGCTGTCATTCACAGTGACACCTCGCCGGTGAGAGCCGGCGCGCAATTTTAATTTTATTTTGACAGCTAAAATGATAACCGGAGATATCCTGTCCGTTAGTGCTATTGGGGGAAAAGGCTGCTACGATCTGATTGCATTTCTCAAGCCTGAATACACAGAGCCATGTCGGCAAACTGACAGCGCGACTAAATATACTATGTCCAGTGAGCCGCCTCCCCCTGTTAGTTTCAGTCTACAGACGACACAATCACCTCCTAAGCATGGACATCGTTTAAAGCCTCTCATTGTTATAATCAGGGCTTTGATGCAAATTCTGAAGTCTGAACATTACGGTGGGAGCTGTGGTGCAGTTTTTTTAAAGCAACTCAACCTGTGTTTGAGGAGAACATGTGGGAGTTCATGTATGCAATGTTGAAAGAATTGACTAAATAACAAACAAAACTGCAAAAGCCTCTTTTGGTTTCGGCCTTTTGGCCAACTGTTTGATTTTATTCGGTTTCGGTTTCGGCCAAGAATTTCGGTGCATCCCTACTTACAATTTGGGATATTAAAGCAAAGCTTTTATGGAAAATTGGGAACTGACTTCTGAGCAAGATGCCCTGGAGCACACAAAGGCTTGCACGTTGGTGATCGGAACACAACCTGCTGCTCAACACTAGCAAAACCAAGGAGATGATCATAGACTTCAGGGAACACAAGGGGGAACCAGCCCAACTGAGCATCAACGGGGACTGTGTTCAGCGGGTGTCCTTCAAATTCACTGGGACACACATAGCCCAGGACCTCTCCTGGACTGTTTGTAGAATACGGAAGAAATCAAAATAAACACGACTACATCAGACAAAAGCTGCGCGATATAGGAAGGCTTTCATTAGCGATGCATGAAAAGTCAATATCTTGCTTTGAAGACGCACATTGGTGCCACATGGTCCTGATTTTGTTGGAGATCCTATTTTCCAGATTTTCGTGCGTTCCAAATTTCGTAGTTTGTTTTTGCAAGTGTCACATGACTAGTGTGGACATATGGGTGTCCGTAAAACATATGATCGCATTTTGGATTCTTTTTTTTGGTCTCCTCTAAAGAGAGATGTTGCATCGTACATTAAAATGTGTCATAAGTGTCAGTTGACCGGAAAACCGAAACAGAGCATAAAGCCAGTTCCTCTCTGTCCAATTCCGGCATTTAGTCAACCGCTTGAACATTTCATTTTTGACTGTATTGGTCCCCTCCCTCGTTCTCGTTCGGGTGCAATCTATTTGTTGATGGTGATGTGCCAGAGCACTAGGTATCCAGCAGCATACCCATTACGCACCATCACCACTTAATCTGTAGTGCGCGCCCTGACTCAGTTTATCTCTATATTTGGAATCCCCTTAATCTTTCAGTAAGACCAAGGTTCTAACTTTTCATCTGTTTCAGCATCAGCCTACCATGTAGCCAAGGGGCTCTTGAGAGGTTCCACGCCACGTTGGAGTCTTTACTCCGTACATACTGTACACAGTTAGATGGAGACTGGGAAGAGGGTTTACCCTGGTTGATGCTGGGGGCTAAGGAGTGAAGTCAGGAAAGTACAGGCTTTAGCCCAAACGATCTGGTGTTTGGACACACAGTGCCTGGCCCTTTGGCTGTTTTGAAGGATGATTGGAAGAAGTCCGAGCCACATTAAACCAAAACAACAAACTTTCAGGCTAAATTTACTGGTTCACATGCAGTTGTTTAGCAAGTTTCAGACTAATACAGTCCTTGTGGGCTCCATCCCTCATGCAGTGGCAGAGCTTGAGGAAGATGTGTTGTCCACTACTGACAAATCCCTGTTAAACGGCAGGTTGTAGAATTAAACTCCTGTTGGTTGGAACAAGCGCGGGACTTGTATTGTTGGTGAGGACCAGTGGATTGTATAGGGGCCTAAATGCTATTTGTGTTTGGTGGACTTACTCTTAGGATGAGGTCATAATTTACCAACCTTTACCACGATAGGTTCAACACATCTTCAGATTTCCATGCAAATCCTCTCCATTCTAATTTTTTCTCATTTCTAACCCTAAAGTATTATTACCCCTTGAACTTTTCCACATTTTGTCACTTAACAACCACACACGTTAATGTATTTCATTGGGATTGTATGTGATGGACCAACACAAAGTGGGCTAGGGTGTGTGTGTGTAAGTCCCATGACTGTGCTATGGTCTATATGGACAATGGTATGTAAGGACTTTATCCTAAAATGCTTTTCAATGTGTAAGTCATTATAATATCTCAGTGTATGTGTGTAAAGCAGTGATCTGACTCAAATATAACTTAGGAGGTCCTTATGGTTTATAGGGTCCTGTCTCAGTGTTGGGTTGGGATTGTATGTGATGGACCAACACAAAGTGGGCTAGGGTGTGTGTGTAAGTCCCATGACTGTGCTATGGTCTATATGGACAATGGTATGTAAGGACTTTATCCTAAAATGCTTTTCAAAGTGTAAGTCATTATAATATCTCAGTGTATGTGTGTAAAGCAGTGATCTGACTCAAATATAACTTAAGAGGCCCTTATGGTTTAGAGGGTCCTGTCTCAGTGTTGGGTTTATAGTAGCATCACTTCGGTTTATCAGAATACTTTGACCAGCTGCATTTGATCTGTATGTTTGTTGAATGTGTGGGTTTAAGTTCTTTAGTTACATGTGTTGGATTGTGGACCCAGCCAAAAGTAATAATGAAATGCATGATATTTGCCTTTACATGACTAAGGACAAGTTTCAGTGGATTGTTTAAAACGCTTACATAAATAGCCCTGATTCCTTTCACATAATGTTAACAGGGAACATTCTTTAAGATATATCTTCTTTTTCACTTTTTGCATGGTCTTGATGAGGTATTGCCCCTGGAAAGTTCAGGGGTCACAAAGCCCCCATCCACAGCTGAAATCTTTATAAAAGAAAAGTAATTTTCAAGTCTTTCCAGAGATTCTCAATTGTATTTAGGTCTGGACTTTGACTGGTCCATTCTGACACATGACTATGCTTTGATCTAAACCATTCCATTGTAGATCTGGCTGAATGTTTAGGGTGGTTGTCATGCTGGACGCGTGTGACTTATCTTGCACATTATTTTAGTCTGTTCTGAGTCTGAAGTGTTTCCAGACAACACAATTAGTTTTACCTTTCCTCTCGACCAAAGGCTGACTATCTTCCGTCTTTTAGTAATGTTTCAAAACACCCGGCGATGCGCAACATCTCCCTCCTACTCTCTGGACCAGCCGAAAGCTAAACTATCAGGTGAGGGCGGGGCCGAGTGGAGCGCACGGCTGAAAGGGTTCACTGAATTTAAAAGCCTGCATGTCACGGCGTGGGGAACAGCGATAGTTTAATAACAATTATTATTTTGCTTTCATGATTGAGGGAAGCCGTAATAGTAATCGAAATTGAAATTTGAGTTATTGCTACAAGAAGAATGAACTAAATTGGGCTCAATTTGAAAAGGTTTTAAATTGCTATATTTATTCTCAATCTTTATCATTTTGGCACTGGTGATTTTCCTTTGGCGCTGGATAAATCCTCTTTGGCGGGCGCCAAAAAAGTCTCTATGCAAGAAAAATCCTTGGTGCTTTTCTTCAACAGGGACTTGGAAGCTGGTCAGAGTGATGGTAAGATGGATAGAGCCAAATGCAGGGCAGAAAACCTGTTAAAGTCTGCAAAAGACTTGAGACTGGGGCGGAGGTTTACCTTCCAGCATGACAACTACTCTAAACATACAGCCAGATCTACTATGGAATAGTTTAAATCAAAGTATAGTCATGTGTCAGAATGAACCAGCCAAAGTCCAGACCTCAATCCAATTGAGAATCTCTGGAAAGCCTTAAAAATGGCTGTTCAGACGCTCTCCGCTATTTTAAAAAGAAGAATGGGCGAAAATGCCAGTCTCTAGATATACCCCAATAGACTTGCAGCTGTAATTGCAGCGATATGTGGTCCTATGAAGTATTGACTCAGGGGGACTGAATACTTTTGCACGCCACACTTTTCAGTTTTGTATTTATAAAAAGTATTGAAAACAAAGTATAATTTTCATTCCACTTCACAATTATGTGCCACTTTGTGTTGGTCTATCACATAAAATCCCATCCCATAAATGTACGTGTGTGGTTCTTATGTGACAAAATGTGGAAAAGTTCAAGGGGTATGAATACTTTTGCAAGGCACTGTAACTGGGCTTTGAATAAATGAAATAATCATACTTTTGAAAAAAGAATGAGGGTAAAACTTTGCTTTGAGCAGCGTTGTAAGACATATTGAAGATCATTAATGCAAACATATTAATAAAATATCATCTTTTATACAGATTTACCTCTGTACAATCTTCAGCTGTGGATGGGGACTTTGTGACCCCTGAACTTTCCAGGGGCAATACCTCATCAAGACCACGCAAATAGTGAAAAAAGAAGATATATCTTAAAGAATGAATGAATGAATACTTTATTCCGGACTCAAAGTTCCATATAAAAAGACAATACAAATACAATACAAATACAGTCAACACAGATTAAAATACATACAAGCATCGATTCCAATGTTTCCACAGCCCAGAGGAGTACCTTGTATCACTCTGTTTAGTGTCAGTGAGTGCAATTATTACTTTGTTTTTTGACTCAAGAAGTCGACACATAAATGTATACATTAAATTCCTCAACACAGCATGAAAGGTGGGGACATTACTTGTCACAAACAAGGAGCTAGCACTAGTCCACCTTGGAAGCTTAAGGAGGATCCTAAAGGCATCGTTATACGCTACCTGCAGCTTCCTCAGTTTAGCTGTTCTATATTTACACCAGAGGTGAGCTGTGTAAAATGGGGTACAGTAAGCTCTGAAGAGACTAACTTTCACATCTTCTGTGCACATATGAAATTTGCGTGCCAACATATTGGCCTGAGCATAAAGTTTACAGCACTGGCGCTGGACATCATCATCATCACAAAGATCATCAGTGATGATGTGACCTAAATAACGTACCTTCCTAACCACCTCTAGAGTACAGTCTGACAGTGAGAATGAAGGAAACGTTAGCTTCTGATCCTCCTTAGTTTTAACAATCATAATAACACTCTTCTTTGGATTGAACTTAATGTCATATTGGATGCCGTAACTAGAGCACACTTGAAGCAGTTGCTGTAGCCCGGCACTATATGGCGACATGATGACCAAATCATCAGCGTAGATGAGGTGGTTGATAATACTCTCTCCCACCACACACCCAGTCTTACACTCTTGAAGTTGCTTAGAGAGGTCATCCATATAAACATTAAATAACATAGGAGACAGAATTCCTCCTTGCCGCACACCATTGCTTACACAAAAAGGAGCAGATAAAACATTGTCCCATTTAACGCAAAAAGTTTGATGGGCATACCAAAACACTAAAATTCTTACTAAAAATTTAGGGGCACCTCTATCTAACAGTTTTACAAACAATTTTTCATGATTTATTCTGTCAAATGCCTTTGATGCATCAATAAAACATAGAAATACAGATGTGTTCAGGCTAGTGTACCTGAACACAATCTCTTTAAGAGCATAGATACACAGGTCAGTGCCATGTTTTCTTTTGAACCCAAACTGATTGTCAGTAGTAAGAATATACATTTCTAGCTTATTCAACAGTATTCTCTCCAGTACTTTAGACAAGATACTGGCTAATGCAATAGGTCGATAATTGTCAATACTGTTGAGCTTACCAGCCTTGTCTTTAAGCACAGGCACTAATATTACAGACATAATAGCATTTGGCTGGACACCATGAACCAGACAACCATTAAAACACATGGAAAGCAAAGGGCAGAGCTTATGGCTGGCATACTTGAGGTGTTCTGCAGATATACGATCCATACCGCAGGCTTTGTTGTTATCCAACATGTTAATGGCATCATAGATATCTGCTGCCCTGACTATCATATCTGGTGAGATATCACTATGTTCACGATTGATCCTAACTGGATTACTTTTAACACAATTAAAAAGGTTACAGTAGTGCTCACGCCAAAGCTCAGCAATTTTTTCTGGGCTACTAACACCTTCAATGTCAGACGGAAGAGGTGTTTTGTTATTATTCATTACTTTGACCTCTTTCCAAAAGTCAGTTGGGGTTGTTGTTCTGTAAATTTCTGGCAAGCGAGTCCGCTCTCATTGTGTTTTCATTTTTCTTAATAAACCGGAGTGCATACTTAACTCTAGCATTTGTACGTTTTTTCATATCTAGCAAAACCCCATGTCTAGGCCTACCTGCCTCTGACCAGAGTCTAAAGGCCTCTCTTGCCTCAGCGTGCTGCTCAGCTACAAACTCATTCCACCCAGGTCTGATGTTGCGTACCTTACATTTACCTTTATTAAAAGGTTCACTGGAGGCATTGAGACATTTCACAATAGTATCATACATGGCACAAAGTTTTTCAGCATGCTGTACGTCCTTACAATTCATATCAGCGCACATTAGGGCCTCATGAGGCAGAGCAATATTATTTAACTGCTTGTCAGTACGCAGTGAGTATCCAGCCACATCCTCTCTGCTCAGCTTTAACCAGTCCAGTTTACTTGAGGAAGCAGCATTATTATTTCTGGACAGCAGAGGAACATTCTCAACATTTAGCAGTGCAGCAATAGGTATGTGATCAGAGGTGGCAAGTTCATAACAAACCTCCACATTTACCAGCGAGGCATGAGCATCAGCTGTGGTCACAATATGATCTAACCAAGAAGTTGTGTGCCACGCTTCACTAACATAGGTAAAACTTGTGTCAGGCAACAGAGCTTTACTCGATAGAAATAATTTGGACTCATTGCAAAACTGCTGCAGGTGTGCTGCAAATAAAGATTTGCTATCAGACATGTCAGCATTAAAATCACCCATGACATAAACACAAGTTGAGCTGTTTTCCTCTATGAAGGACTGAATAAAAGCTAACCTATTCAGAAATTCATCCTCGTGCTCATACGATTCATACGGTGTATACACATTTAAAATGGTAAATTTCTTTTCATTAAAATTACACTCTAGCCCTATGGCCCAGTCAACATTTAGACGCATCACCTTCACCATTGAGTCATATTTAATGTTCCACAGTATAGCAACACCACCAGCTATCCTACCTCGAACCAGCCTCGTACTGAGGTCAGTAGTAGACTCTCCAGCCCCATGAAAGTTCACGTGCAGAGTGTTCAATTTATCCAGATCTTGTTTCGCCAGCCAGGTTTCTTGCAGGCACATAATGTCACATTCATCCAGTAGTGTATCCACCACCAGACGTCTTGATCTGTCAGTAGCAGAATGTCCTACCCGCAACCCGCGAGTGTTGTATGAAACAACACGCATTTAATGTGTGTTGTCGCTCCCTGCGGAGCAGCTGGCCTTCACCCCGTCTTCATCCACCAATGCGACAGGCACCCCAGCCCCGTTTCCGTGCAGCAGCCCCTCGCCCGGGGAGCGAGGGGCATCCTCTGGTCCAGGCGGGCGTCCGTCTGCTCCTCTAGGGCGACGGGGCTCATAGTAGCGTCGGACAAAAGAACCAGCGGGCCAAAGCAGCGGGTCGTAAAGCTCCGCCACATCATTACATTCAGCGGTGACACAGAAGGAACTAAATCTACTCTGTGAAGACTCAATTTTTCTACATGTCACTTCCCGATCCAACTTAGTTTTTAGGTACTCACTGAGAGTGTTGGCTTCCAAACTGAGATCAAACTTTGTAGCAAATACCTTAACTATCTTTGTTTTGACAGCCAGTATATTGCTATCCACACCAGTCCCGATTATGCCGGTTTTCTTTCTCACATTCCTTGCTGCCGGAGTTTTTAGTACTGATTGCAAGGTATAGGGCTTCGATGTGCAGAGTTCTCAGGTAGGCCTACCTGCTTCAGTCGTACTTGCTTCAGTCGGCGCCCACCCTTTACCACCATGCTCCATGGGGGGTCCTGCGTACGTCCCAGGGCTGGATCTACATACGGGGCTGGTTGACAGCCGCCGTTCCTGCCAGGCGATATTGTCAGCAATCCATTAACACCAGCGGGGGCAGCATCAGGGCCCGGCGGCTTCTCCATCACATTCGAGGAAAGCGCAGGGCCGGGTTGTATCTCCACATCAAAGAAGCAGGCAGTCGGAGACGTAGCGTCCGGGGCACGGTGCCCCTCCACAGAAGTCAGCCGGCTGTCAAGTTTTTCAGCAACCTCCCGCATAGTTTCACAGGCATCTACCTGAGTTCCCATAGTTCTTTTTAGGTAGTCAATGTCAGCATTGATTTGCTGCATTTTCCCGAGGAGCGCAGACACATCAATGTGATTAAATGATACAGGGGGTAATTCATCCAAAAAGTGCGACACAAATCTTGGAGCCTCTTCACCGCACTCATTAAGCACTTGCATGCACATTTTGACATTGTTAATATCCTTTTTCTGTCCCCTGAAGGAGATCCAGCGTTTGTTGTGTGGAAAGAGCTCTGCTAAAACTGCCTTTGAGGACTCAATCCGCTCGGAGCTGAAACTGCTCATCACAACCGCCACAATATCATCTTGGCTTACTGTTCGCATTTTGATCACAATAAAGTTCAGCAATTCATCCTCGACTATGACTCTACCGTCATCAGTATGGTAAATCTCCGGTTTAATTCGCGAAAACTCTTGTGTATACTCAGCACGCCGTGCTGCTGCTGCACCGGCCGCTGCACCGGCCGCCATGACGTGTCCTTTTCTCGAGTCTATCACTGCTGCGGTTTAGGGGCTTGACTAAGAACCATCTTCTTTCTCTGCTCTCACTTTAACATCTCCCCCTAGCTTTGTTAGGGGGATTAAGAATGTTCCCTGTTAACATTATGTGAAAGGAATCAAGGCTATTTATGTAAGTGTTTTAAACAATCCACTGAAACTTGTCCTTAGTCATGTAAAGGCAAATATCATGCATTTCATTATTACTTTTGGCTGGGTCCACAATCCAACACATGTAACTAAAGAACTTAAACCCACACATTCAACAAACATACAGATCAAATGCAGCTGGTCAAAGTATTCTGATAAACCGAAGTGATGCTACTATAAACCCAACACTGAGACAGGACCCTCTAAACCATAAGGGCCTCTTAAGTTATATTTGAGTCAGATCACTGCTTTACACACATACACTGAGATATTATAATGACTTACACTTTGAAAAGCATTTTAGGATAACGTCCTTACATACCATTGTCCATATAGACCATAGCACAGTCATGGGACTTCACACACACACCCTAGCCCACTTTGTGTTGGTCCATCACATACAATCCCAACCCAACACTGAGACAGGACCCTATAAACCATAAGGACCTCCTAAGTTATATTTGAGTCAGATCACTGCTTTACACACATACACTGAGATATTATAATGACTTACACATTGAAAAGCATTTTAGGATAAAGTCCTTACATACCATTGTCCATATAGACCATAGCACAGTCATGGGACTTACACACACACCCTAGCTCTGGGCGGACCTTTGAAGTGACGTCATGTGGGGACCGCCCACATTTTTGAACCAGCCAATCAGAAGACATCCCGCCAAATTTCGGCCGTGTGTATCAGAAATGTGTATGAAAGTGCACCTGCAGCCAAGTGTGATAGGGGGCGCAGTGAGATACACTGGGATACACAAAAATCAGGTCAAGTGGTAAATAAGGACTTTCACAGAAAATTGGAATTTATGTTAGTTAGACACTCGCAAATGCAGATACACTTTCCGAATTACGCGGACCTCGGCATAGTCCGGCTAAACCACCGAGGTCCTCGTATCCCAGGTGAGTATTCAGGTCAATTGTCCATCTATACCATGTATACCAACACACACATTTACACACACACACACACACACACACACACATTTACACACACACATTTACACACACACACACACACACACACACACACACACACACACACACACACCTCCACACACTTATTGCTCAAACCAAATGTCAAAGGGATAATATGTGAGGTCATGTGTGACACGCTTAATCCACGTCTGGGGGTTTTGAGAAATTAATTTAACCTTTCAAAAATGCACAAATGTGGGGGGCTCTCCGGTGGTGTAACTTTTTTTAGCCGCGCACCCCCTTCTATGTCCCAACCGGGTCGACGCACCCCCAATCCCCCACACCTTAAAAAAAAATAAATGCAACAACTCCAATACGTTGTCCTGTCCAGGTCTACATGCCTAGATGCATTCAGTTGCTGCCCTGAGATTGGCTGATAAGTTATACTGATCCTTTCTAGCAAAGTGCTTTTGCCTAATAATAGCTACACTTACATCAGCGAGGCATGGCACACAACCTCGTGGCTAGATCACTGTATTTGCACAGCTGATGCACATGACTCCTTGGAGTCCATGAGAATTAATTATGAATTTGCCACTACTGATCATGTGCCTATTTCTCTATCTGTAAATCTAGGCAATATACCCACTCTTGTGTCTGTAGATAACAATGTACGTGAGGGTAAAATAGATTGGTCTAACCTGTCTGAGGATGATCTTAAGGATTGTATTGATACTATTTTCGGACTGACATCTTGCTGAGCAACATTGACTTACCAAAATATTCCATTGCATGCCATGATATTAATTGTAAGAACCCTCATCATGGTATTGAGCTGTGCTCCATGTATGATAATAATGTGAAGGCTCTCGTTGCGTCAAGCAGGCCCCTGTATAAGACCCACAGACTGTACAAAGTCAAGCCAGGCTGGAATGACTATGTGGAAGAGATTCATGCTGAGGCAAGAAAGGCCTTCAAAGCATGGGTTGAGTCAGGCAGACATAAACATGGTCCCTTATTTGAATATAAGAAGCATGCAAATGCAAAATTTAAATATGCTCTACGTTTCATTAAGAGGAATGAAAATACAATGAGGTCTGACTCTCTTGCAAAGAAACTGCAATACAATAGTCCTGTTGATTTCTGGAAAGAAATCAAAAGAAGTAATAATTGCAAAACATCGTTACCAACAAATATTGATGGTGTCAGCGGCTCAGAGAAAATTACTCAGTTGTGGCAGAAACATTTTTATGATCTCCTCAACTGTGTTAAAAGTAACTCTTTCACAGTGAGTAACATTGATAGCAATGAAGACGTGATGGTTTTCCCTCAAGAGATATATGATGCTATTATGATGCTAAAAGATAATAAGGCTTGTGGTATGGATAAGATATCTGCAGAGCACTTAAAACTTGCAAGTAGAAAACTATGCCCCCTAATTGCTATTTGTTTCACTGGGTTCTTAACCCATGGTATTCTACCTGATTCTATTTTATCTGTCACATTAGTGCCCATCATTAAAGACAAAGCTGGCAAAATTAACAGCTCGGATAACTACCGGCCTATAGCTCTGGCCAGTGCTTTATCCAAGGTCTTGGAGAGGATTGTATTGAATAGGTTGGAGCATTTTCTATTGACCTCTGACAACCAGTTCGGCTTCAAACCTAAACATGGCACAGATATGTGTATTTTTGCCTTAAATGAGGTACTTGATTTGTATAACAGGCAAAATTCCACAATTTTTATGTGTTTTATTGATGCTTCAAAAGCCTTTGATCGTGTGAATCATGAGAAGCTATTCCTCAAACTGCACAACCGAGGGGTTCCCAAATATTTAGTTAGAATCTTGGCTTTTTGGTATGCTCATCAGTCTATGTATGTGAAATGGGGTAACTCTATGTCTGCCCCATTCAATGTAAGTAACGGAGTTAGGCAGGGAAGCATTTTATCTCCCTTTCTTTTTAATATTTATTTGGATGATCTTTCAAAGCTGCTAAATAACTGTGGAACAGGCTGTATGATCGGGAACACCATGATCAACCACCTGATGTACGCAGATGATCTGGTGATTCTTTGTCCATACAGTGCTGGCCTACAACAGCTGCTAAGGGTCTGCTCCCAATATGGTGCAGACTTTGATATTAAGTACAACTCCAAAAAGAGCAATATCATGATCGCTAGAAGCAGGGAGGACAATAAACTGTTGGTTCCTGATGTTCTTCTGTC
>OX442350.1:33652403-33662403 GCA_949357725.1 Hyperoplus immaculatus
GCCTTTACAACACATGTAAATAATCCAAAATAATAAAAAAAAAAAAAAAAAAAAAAAAAAAAAAGTTGGAACTTGTGATATCCTCTTCGGTCTCTGACGTCTTTGTCCGTTTTTGATCGCATAACACCGTCGTAAATATTTTGTGATGTTTTCAATCTCCGCCATTAATCAAAGGTCTTCACTCTGTCTTCTTTGCTCTTTTATGCTCTCAAAAATATCTTATCTCACCTCATTTTATTTTCTCTTTTCCAAGGACACAGGAATGTTTGAACTGTATAGGTGAACGGGTTCAACATAGAAGACAGTAAATGTTGAAACTTTCAAAGAAAAACGCTATGTTCCCAAAAGCTTTTCTGTGATTTGTCAATACTTCTATGAGACAATTACCTCCTATAAAGGCTATATTTTTCAGAATATAACCAACTAAAAACACATGTAGTTATATTTTTAAACTTGCCCACAATGTATGTAGAGTTTAGCCTTGTTTGCACTCGCAATGTGCTACAAAGAACTTTGGAATATTTTTGAAATATTCTAATTTCTCCTCTGATGATCAAAAATGACATGTAACAGCAAACTGGACCATCAGTGCAAAGAATGCTATGTTTATGTAGTTTTAACTCTATAAAAGATATAAAAACACTACTGCTTTTGTCCAAAGGGGTGCAAGAATTAATAAAAACTGACATTTCCTCGGAGCACCATTAAGTAATGTAGAGATGAAGATTGAAGAAAAATCCAGACTGGTCTTATAATATTTTTTCCGGAGCTTTTATGCTGTTATATCCTTGAGCTTCTCATGCACCAAAAACCACATGGGTACGGTGGCTCACAAGGGACTTATCTTGACATGGGATTGAACATCTTGAAATAATGTATTTTGAGGTTTGCCGATGTCCTCGTTATATTTTCATATATCTCTCTATCCATTTCTTAACATTCAACTTTTATATTGTGGGATTTCTAGGGATTTCTTTTTGAGAGCCCATCAGGGAAAATTGGTTCTGGATGATCTGTTAAATCTGCCATTTTGTATTTGGAAACCCACATTTGACTGATGGTCTAGATAATATAAAGGAACTCAAGTAATTGCGCATGATCACGAAGGATGCTGTAAACGCTAGTTCCCGCTCTTTTTTTAAAAGATAATTTTTTGGCATGTTCAAGCTTTATTTGACAGTAATGGAGAGAAACAGAGTTGAAATGGGGAGACGGAGAGAGAGAGAGAGAGAGAGAGAGAGGGGATGACATGCAGTAAAGGTCCACGGGTCAGATTTGAACCCGCAACCACTGCGACAAGGACTGAGTCTATATGGTATGTACTACACCACCGAAGTGCCTGTAACACAAGTAAGTAAGTAACATTTATTTATATAGCGCTTTTCACAGACATGGTCACAGTGCTTTACAGTGTGCAAATAAAGGCATAGCAAAAACTACATGTAAGAATAAAATGTTTTTTTTTTTTTTTTTTTTTTTTTAAAGGGACACTGTGTAACATTTTAAGTCATTTATTAGCTAAAATCAATTTCCTCATTCATAAATATGTCCTCATTGGTGTAAAATCACCTCTGCCAATAATCTGAATTATCCTCCTGAGCGGAGAATTACAAATATTAATATTACATTTTGTACATTGAGCAGGCAAGTCTTATGGAATGTCATCAGGTGCATTGTTTAACATTTAGAATTGTTCTTGTCCTTGAAGGCCACTGTAGCTTCTGTTATTATTCAAAAGGGTTGGGGTTACCCAGGGAGCGTTGCATTCTAGAACTTTGTAGAACTTTCTTGATGATGTCATATTACACAGTGCCCCTTTAATAAAATTAGCAACATATAAAGACAGAAGTTAACCCAAAAGTCTTCAATTGACCCTTCACACTTTTACCATGCATACCTCTGGTGATAGGTGTCAAAACCAGACGCAAGATTGAATTAACACCACACATGAGCTGTCGCCTAAAATATGTTAGTTAAACCCTGTTAAATAAGTTCCACTTTAACCCTTGGAATTTCAAATAAGCTAAAAGCAAACTCAGACATAAGAAAAAGGCTGTTCATCTTATACTGCCTTTTTATTCTGTTTTTTTATTTATTTTTTTATATTTCTGAAACAGTCTTATTTTTTCCTCTGATGATCATAAATTACATGTAACACCAATCGGAGCACCTTTAAGTTAAGTTACAGTAAGACACTTTATCAGTCAATTAACACAAGTAAGTAAGTAAGTAAACATTTATTTATATAGCGCTTTTCACAGACAAAAATACATCTAAGAATAGAATTAATTAAAACATTAACAAAGGCAGAAGTTACCCAAATGCTAGCCTAAGCAAATTGACCCTTAAAACTTGCATGCATACCTCTGGAGATAGGTGTCAAAACCCTTAACCCTTTGTATTTCAAATAAACTAAAAGCGACCTCAGACACAAGAAAAAGGCCGTTCATCTTATATTGTCTGTAGTCTTGCATTCAGACCAGGTGAGCTTCATTCTTCCCTGGCAGACGCTCCTTCCAAACGGGTTTCACACCAGATTATGTTTCCGTTCCGCACTAATCCTACGCAGGTGGTTTGAATATGAAGTGTTCACGTGGCTCAGTTGGCAGAGCGGGTCGGCTGATGATCAAAGGGTTGGAGGTTCGAACCCCGCCCTGCCACCTGTGTCACAGTTGTTGTGTCCTTGGGCAAGACACTTCACCCACCTTGCCTCGAGTGATTGTCGATAGTTAGTCTGCTATCGGTGTATGAATGTGTGTGTGAATGGGAATGGGAACAGGTCTCCCTTGCAAAAGAGTCTTCGGTCTCAATGGGATATACCTGTATAAATAAAGGTTAAAAAAAATAAAATAAAAAAAATATATCTGAATGTGTCTGTATGCACATTTGTATAATAGTTTTTCAGTGTGTTGTGAATGTACAATACTTACCCCATAATACCATAGGAAAAGGAGTTGTTAAAGGTGCCGTGTGTAATATGACATCATCAAGAAAGTTCTACAAAGTTCTAGAATGCAACGCTCCCTGGGTAACCCCACCCCTTTCAAATTTTTATTTATTTTTATCTATTAACCTTCATTTATACAGGTAAAATCTCATTGAGACCCAGGGTCTCATTTACAAGAGAGACCTGTTCAGGTCGGCATCAGCAGCAACACAAAGATACAGACTAACTAAACATACAGGAGACACAACACAGAACACAAACAACGAATAATAACAGAAGCTACAGTGGCCTTCAAGGACAAGAACAATTCTACATTTTAAACAATGCACCTGATGACATTCCAACTATGACACTTTCAAGATGACGGCACTAGGCCTTGGTCCAAAATATGCAGAAATATGGACATATCTGAGACCCTTTCTAAGGAAAAAAATAATAATTAAAAAAAAAAAATTCAGCTAGTATGCACTAAATTAAATGCACTTATGGATATTATAATTACTTTCTACAAAATCTGCTAGGAAATAAAACTCAAAATTCTACACACTGCAGGTTTAACAGTTGAACAAAAATAAACAAATCTCATAAATCTTGCAACCTTTTACAGATGATTTTCTTCATCCTTTGAATGTGTCTGTAAGCAATTTTTTTTCTTTTAAGATGTGTTTTGCATGTTCTGTTAATTTACACGGTTTTCCCATAATAATTTTGCCTCTAGTAAGAAAATGAGTTTGACTAAAAGGAAATATTATTGTTCAAATCCCTCGGGTCAAATTTCACGGGGCGCCAGTTAACAGTTATGCTCCAGTCAGAACTTTACTGCGCTCCCCTCCTAACCTCCAACTCACTCGTGACATGCATTCTGTTGTTTTTTCGAAAATGCACTTCAGTTGTGAGCATTAATCTGTGTGTGCGTGTGTGTGTGTGTGTGTGTGTGTGTGTGTGTGTGTGTGTGTGTGTGTGTGTGTGTGTGTGTGTGTGGATCCCTCCGCTATCTCTATCTCTCAGTGGGACGTCTTCCTAGAACAACAGGAAGGTTTTCTGTCTGCTTTAGGACGGCAGATGTTCGTATCATAATCCGCTGTTTCACTGCTGTTGCATCAGAATTGAGAAGAGTGAAAGTTTGTTAACAACACTGTCTTTTAAAGGTCTTTCTCATTGTCTTTTTTGACCAATCACCTTCTAATTTAAAGGTGCAGTGTGTCATATGATATCATCAAGAAAGTTCTTCAAAGTTCTAGAATGCAACGCTCCCTGGGTAACCCCAACCCTTTCGAATAATAACAGAAGCTACAGTGGCCTTCAAGGACAAGAACAATTCTAAATTTTAAACAATGCTCCTGATGACATTCCAACTATGACACTTTCAAGATGGTGGCACTAGGCCTTGGTCCAAAATATGCAGAAATATGGACATATATGAGACCCTTTCTAAGGGAAAAAAAATTATTTAAATTTTTTTTTTTCAGCTATTATGCACTAAATTAAATGTACTTATGGATATTATAATTACTTTCTACAAAATCTGCGAGGAAATAAAACCCAAAATTCTACACACTGCAGGTTTAAAAGACGCACCCACGCACACACACACACACACACACACACACACACACACACACACACACACACACACACACACACACACACACACACACACACACACACACATGAAACCAAAAGAAAGAAACAGTTTTTTATGTTAGTGATGAAAATGTATTTAGACATAACAGTATGCTAGCAATTTTTTAAAAATATTTTATATCCTTGGAAATCCATAGTATGATCAAACAAACATATTTCTAGTTTGACAAAATAATCTCGACTGAAAAATGCCCACTTTTCCTTCCAAGGCCGTTTGTAAACGTTCAGCTGCTTCACATTGATCTACACAAGCACACACACACACACACACACACACACACACACACACACACACACACACACACACACACACACACACACACACACATAAAACCAAAGAAAGAAACAGTTTTTGATGTTAGTGATGACAATGTATTTAGACATTACAGTATGCTAGCATTTTATTATTTTTTTTAAATCCTCGGAAATCCACAGTATGATCAAACAAACGAAATAATCTCGACTGAAAAATGCCCACTTTTCTTTCCAAGGTCTTTTGTAGACGTTCAGCTGCTTCACATTGATCTACACACACGCACACACACACACACACACACGCACACACACACACACACACACGCACACACACACACACGCACACACACACACACACACACACACACACACACACACACACACACACACACGCACACACACACACACACACACAATATAAAAAAGGCCTTTTGAGCCCAGATTATCTTGTCACAGAATGAATTCCCCTACCAGTGATGTAAAACTCACCCACCTTTTTTGAAGGGTTTTTGGTATTTTCTTGGAATTGGAATTTACCGCATTTTTACTCTGTCTTGTATCGGTCTAAAAAAATATGTTTTCGTTTTGAGAGCAGTCAAGACTACGACTACATCCACACATACTGTAAAGGGCAAGAGACAGCAGACAACGTGTTTTTTTCTGGGTATTTTTTGGTGCAGTTACCATGTTCCAAATCTCATCCAATGTGTAAGATAGAGTGTGGGACTCGGCTCCTCTAAAGTCTTGGTCATGATAAATGTTTGTTCTTGGTCATGACTTGGTATGAATTTAAGTGGTGTTTACTGCAACACTGTCCTATGCTGATAACATTCACTGTGAAAATTCAAAAGTTAGGAAAACTAAAAATTTCCCTCTTCCCCCTCTCCCTCTCCCTCTCTCTCTCCCTCTCCTTCTCCCTCTCCCTCTCCCTCTCCCTCTCCCTCTCCCTAACCCTCTCCCTCTCCTTCTCTTTCTCCCTCTCTCTCCCCCTCTCTTTTTCTCTCAGACCAAGTTCATAGTGACGAAGCGGCCCCCTCCTCCGCCGGCCAACTGCATTCCCTTGTGGGGAAGCTGTAAATCGTCGGGGGTCGTGTGCTGTGATTTCTGCGCCTTCTGCCAGTGTCGGCTTTTCAGAAGTGTGTGTTACTGCCGGATGGGTAACCCTGGGTGCCTGGAACAGAACTAAAACAACTTGACCACTTGAACATTGTGAGAGATTAAAGCTATACTGCGTATTTTTTTGTCCCAATAGATGAATAAAGGTTACATTCAAGCCATCGCCAAACAAACAGAACTAAACCTAATGTTAAAACGAAAAGCAGACCACTTGTGAACACATTGTGAGAGATTAAAGCTATACTGCGTAATTTCCTTTATATAAATTAATGTTGGTTACATTCAAGCCATCGGCCAAACGAGTTGACACAATGTTAATTAAGCTTGATCAGTTCCCACAAAACTCTCTCTGTATTTCTCAGTATGGCAGCGTTTACAAACTAAATTCACTGCATGAAAGCACTTTATCAAAAAAAATTGCCCCATGGAAAATTTCCTAAAATCTAACAGGGTGTAGTATATGCTTACAGCTAACAGGGTGTAGTATATGCTTACAGCTAACAGGGTGTAGTATATGCTTACAGCTAACAGGGTGTAGTATATGCTTACAGCTAACAGGGTGTAGTATATGCTTACAGCTAACAGGGTGTAGTATATGCTTACAGCTAACAGGGTGTAGTATATGCTTACAGCTCCGCAATGCAACAAATTAAAGTTTTTATTTTATTTTATTTTACTTTGAGCTTTTAGCACGCTTTCATATTGCTGTTTTGTTGGATGTGTGTTTGTTTTTGTACACAGAATATACGATTGTATGACGATGATGGAAATAATTATCAAATATTTTATGAAACCTGAGGGGCGCCCTTAGCTCAGTTGATAGGGCGTCCCCCCCATGGGCCTCGGCCAGCAGCGGACCCGGTCGTTCTCTGCATGTCACTCCCCTCTCTGCCCCATTTCAACTCTGTCTCTACACTATCAATAATGCATAAAAATGCCAAAAAAAAATATCTTAAAAAAAAAGATTTTATGAAACCTTGTCTGAATAAAGCCGTTGAAAGTTTTATATAACAGTGTTACTGTCTTATTAAATGTCTATTGACCCTGGGTATATACAGCTCTGGAAAAAATTAAGAGACCACTCCAAATGTTCAGTGTCTCTAGTTTAACTATTTATAGGCATATGTTTGAGTAGAATTAACAATTTGGTTTTATAATATAAACTACTGACAACATTTCCACCAAATTCCAATACATTTTTTGTTATTAAGAGCATTTTCAATAAGTCATGTAGAGATGAATATTTGAGAAGAATTAAGACTGGTCTCTTAATTTTTTCCTGGAGCTATATAAAACAATGTTATATGTTTTTAATTATTTATTTTTCCCTTAGAAAGGGTCTCATATATGTCCATATTTCTGCATATTTTGGACCAAGGCCTAGTGCCGCCATCTTGAAAGTGTCATAGTTGGAATGTCATAAGGTGCATTGTTTAAAATTTAGAATTGTTCTTGTCCTTGAAGGCCACTGTAGCTTCTGTTATTATTCTAAAGGGTTACCCATGGAGCGTTGCATTCTAGAACTTTGTAGAACTTTCTTGATGATGTCATATTACACACTGCACCTTTAAACGTCTTTCTCATTGTCTTTTTGACCTATCACCTTCTAATTTAATAATGCGTTTTCATACGTTCGTTCATCGTTTGTTCATCTTACCTTTTTCACTATTACAATGATGCATATTATGTGCATTGATTTTATGTGTACCGTTCCGGAAAAAAATGAAGAGACCTCTCCAAATGTTAAATGTTTCTTGTTTTACTCTTTAGAGGCATATGTTTGGGTAAAATTAAAATTTACTACTATTAACATTTCTACCAATTTCACAATACAAATATTGTCATGAAGAGCATTTTCAATAAGTAATGCAGAGGTAAAGATTTAAGAAAAATCCAGACTGGTCTCTTAATTTTTTTGTATATGTGTGTGTATATGATTTGTTTGTGTTTTTGTTTCCTCTGACAAAGCAGTGTGTAGACTATTGTTTTTAAATGTGCTTTACAAATAAAGTTATTTTAATGACATGACTTGGCGAACTTGCGGTGACACCGGACTACACATATTAGACCGGTCATATTGTAATCATATGGCGCATTCAGGGCCACAAAGCAATAAACCAAATAGAAAACTGAACCGTTTTCATTATTACACAATTTCTGGCGCCAGAATGACCTCCAATATTTTTCTCTGATTGCAGGTTAATATGTTTTTTTAACTGACTCAATTCCGAGGATACTTTAATCCCTTTTTTAACCTTCAAGTAGGAAGCATTTAAATCCATTTCTGAATTTCAATTCTCTATGTTGTATTCATTCGGTAGCTGGTGGTGTCCAAAACAATTCAGAATAAGTTAACTCAGCCTCTAATGTTCAATTATTCCTTTTGTATAAAAAATACAAAAGCCCAAAAAAGATTCAAAAGCAACCTCCTTAGTAACAGCTTGTCTGAATCATGGCTTGAGTTGGTTTGTTGGAAGGGTTCCTTTTCACTTTTACGTTTCACTGGCCAGATTTTACGTCCACACAAAGCACATAACAACCATTTTAAAAGGCCACAGTTCTCACAAACACTAACATTGCATTATTCTCCATTATTGACCTCAAAAGGGAACGTGAAAAAAAAACCCATGTGTTAATCGTAATGTTACAATTAGTTACTGGAAATCAGAGCCCGCAGGTCCCGAGAAATATAGTTGGTATCTGTCTTTAAAACTAAGGGAGCTGACTTCTGAGCTCGATGTACAGCCCCGGAAAAAATTAAGAGACCAGTCTGGATTTTTCTTAAATCTTCATCTCTACATTACTTATTGAAAATGCTCTAAATGACAATATTCTTATTGTGAATTTGGTAGAAATGTTGTCAGTAGTTTATATAATAAAATCAAAATGTTTAATTCTGCTCAAACAGAGAGAGAGACACTGAACATTTGGAGTGGCCTCTTCATTTTTTCCAGAGCTGCATGTTCCCTCAGGAACAAAACACAGATGTTAAGCAAGTCAAAACACTGCTAATACAAGATAATAAATGATAGAGAGGTAAAAAAAAAATTCAACAGGAGAACAGCAATTAGTGTATATATTGTATATACTGTAGGAGTATTTGTTAGTTTTGGCCTTTTTTCCTGGGATTTTTCGACACCTTAGCTGTGCTGAAGTGGGCAGGGCGGTCGTCCACTGGGTTACAGGGACGGTGGTTCGATCCCCCGTCTCCCGGCCACATGTCCAAGTGTCCCTGGGCAAAGAGACACTGAACCCCGAATTGTTCCTGATAGTTAGCTTGCACCCTGCGTGGTAGCTGCTGCTGCTGCTATCGGTGTATGAATGTGTGTGTGATTGGGCGAATGTGTACAAAATGCTTTGAGTCTGTGAAAAGTGCTACATAAGTGGAGTCCATTTACCATTTATACATACAGTATGTCAATTTGTATATCTATAGTGAGAAATTCAGAATACATTACATGTTTTATATAGCTCCAGGAAAAAATTAAGAGACCAGTCTTAATTCTTCTCAAATATTCATCTCTACATGACTTATTGAAAATGCTCTTAATAACAAAAAAATTATTGGAATTTGGTGGAAATGTTGTCAGTAGTTTATATTATAAAACCAAATTGTTCATTCTACTCAAACATCTGCCTATAAATAGTTAAACTAGAGACACTGAACATTTGGAGTGGTCTCTTAATTTTTTCCAGAGCTGTATATACCCAGGGTCAATAGACATTTAATAAGACAGTAACACTGTTATATAAAACTTTCAACGGCTTTATTCAGACAAGGTTTCATAAAATCTTTTACTTTTGACATTTTTATGCATTATAGATAGTTTTAGAGACAGAGTCTAAATGGGGCAGAGAGGGGAGTGACATGCAGAGAACAACCGGGTCCGCTGCTGGCCGAGGCCCATGGGGGGGACGCCCTATCAACTGAGCTAAGGGCGCCCCTCAGGTTTCATAAAATATTTGATAATTATTTCCATCATCGTCATACAATCGTATATTCTGTGTAAAAAAACAAACACACATCCAACAAAACAG
>OX442350.1:33664903-33669903 GCA_949357725.1 Hyperoplus immaculatus
GCAAGTGGCTGAGAACGATGACGTCGAAGTCGCACTCCAGTTTCAGTTGAATGCTGCGACCAAACGTTATGCGATTGGTTGAGACCTTCTGTACATATGAAATGAAGTACAATTGTCCGGTTGGACCAGGCTAGCATATATCAGAACTGATGATATAAAACTTTGACTTTTGACTTGTGTTTCATCAATAACAAAAAGGAAATATCACCAACAAATAAGTAGTAATGTAAATTATAATAATGATATACTGTAGCACTTTGAGATTCTAGCAATATAAAGTGCTTTACAAATAAAAAAAAATGTATTCCCTTATTTAGACAAAAAAGTAATTTTGACAACAAGCGGTCTCCAGAATCACTGAACCCACTACAATACAATACGATATTACCATTTATAGGCAAAAACATGTTGTTTTGAGGAAAGGCAGTGAGTTCTAGAAAATATGTTTATTCTAAATATGGAACAATCAGTTGGAAGAACGCATGGTGCCAAACCGATGAACTTTAATATTTTTGCTGATGCGGCAGAAAGTGTTAAATCATTGCTATAACGTATTATTTGTCTGCAAGTCCTGTGGGTGGGAGGGGGGTGGGAGGACTGCCCTATGTCTTCTTTGGTGTTGTTTGTATGTTTTGCATGTTATAAATTAAAGCTGGGGTGGAGGATTTGGGGAGAAAATGGCAGTTGGGATAGAGATTCAAATCCAAATACCTCAACCGCTCCACTTGTTCTCTTTGGTCCCTCCCCTATGGTCCCTCCCTTACACGCTCTAAACCAACAAAGTTGTGCCAAAGTCAATGGACAGTCCCAACAGCCAATAAGAACAGAGAATCGGATCCTCGCTCTGATTGGCCAAAGTGTACAGCTCATGTTAACTTTGACCAATCAGAAATCACATACCCCAGCTTTAATAAAAATTTGATAATTTTTTTTTTTTTTGTGTGTGTTACATTATTTCCATATAGTGTCAAACTCACCTACAATCAGTACAGCAGGCGGCCGGCTCTCGAGGCTCAGAGACAGAGAGTTTGATGCTATGACGTGATTGGTTGATAGTCTGTCATCAGGGATCATGTGGGCGGAGCCAAGGAGATACTCGGTAGCCGCGACGATGAAACAGCCTAGCAACAGGGCGGCATGCATCTTTCTGTGAAACAAGAGAAAAAATAACAGTATGAATTAATGGGTGTTTTGGTGAAAAATATCAATTAATTATTAGTTATAGCTCTGGGAAAAATGAAGAGAACACTCCAAATGTTCAGTGCCTCTCGTTTTACTATTTATAGGCGTAATGTTTGAGTGGAATGAACATTTTGATTTTATAATATGAACTATTGACAACATTTCTACCAAATTTCAATACATTTTTTGTAATTAATAAGAGCATTTTCAATTAGTAATGTTGAGATGAAGATTTAAGAAAAATCCAGACTGGTCTCTTAATTTTTTCCGGAGCTATATATTATGAAATAAACATACACTTAAAGCTATAGTGCGTAACTTTTTTCATATAAATGAATCTTGGTTACATTCATACAACTATTGACTTGACACTACTGGCGCAGGAGCTCAGAAAAATCCCAAGAAAAAAAAGAAAAATCCCAGGAAACTCCAAAGAAAGGTTTCAGTTGTTGATTCCACTGCTCAAAAAAAAAACCTGGACGTACAGCACAGCAGAAGGTATGAAATCAATGCGCGATAACTGAAGGCTTACCTCATGTAGATGCGCCGACAGTGTAGTTATAACACACTATAGTTTTAAGTATAGCCTTTGGCTTCTTGCGTCTCCCTTCGGACAACACAAAGTATGATGTATGAATATTTCCAAGAGAAAATTGTGTATTGTGTGGAATTGTCCGAAAGAATAATAAAGAAAGAATAATATCAATTTTCCCCAAACAAACAAGCGAGTATGGTGGGTGCGTTCTCGTCCAATAGTTTTTCTTGGAATGTAGAAGCAGCTTTACAGTGACAGTCTGACTTTGAATGGCTCCATCTGCACAACACCCATAATGAATGCCATGTGCTACTCTGGTGAAAAACTCAGGCCCTGATGTTGCCTTTTCCAAATCTGACACATTGCTTCTCAATCCTTGTTGTATAGGCCTAGATAACTGTGTGTTCAAAGTAGCTGTAAAGGTCTACTAAACCTAGACCTTGACATTTGTTGTCAAATATATATATACAGCCATGGAAAAAATGAAGAGACCACTCCAAATGTTCAGTGTCTCTCGTTTTACTATTTATAGGCATATGTTTGAGTAGAATGAACATTTTGGTTTTATAATATAAACTGCTGACAACATTTCTACCAAATTCCCCCAAAAATGTCTCATTAAGAGCATTTTCAAGTAATGTAGAGATGAAGATTTAAGAAAAAGCCAGACTGTTCTCTCAATTATTTCTGGAGCTGTATTTACAGGCGAATGTCTGCCTAAAAATCCACACCAGTCTTCATCTTACAGGTGCAGCTGCTGAAAAAAATGGCAGCTCAAAGTAGAACAATAGTTTCTGCTCTTACTGTCTTTGCTGGCAAGGCAACACTCGTCAGTTTTGAAGGCAAAATATGAAATAAGATATTTTTATATGTTTTAATAAGCATTTATTAAGCATTACCTGACTGTTAATACATGCTCAGCACATGCTTAATTAATTAATAAATAAATTAATAAATTAATAAATATATTAATTAATTAATTAATTAATTAGTTGATTAATTACTTAATTAATACATTAGTTAATTAATTAATTGATTGATTAATTAATTGATTAATTACTTAATTGATTAAGGAAACATAAAGAAAGGATTGTCTTAAACTGGCTTTATTTTATGATAAGTGAACTTGAATAAGTTTTTCTGGGTTTATGTAATATTTGGGTTCGGCCCTATACTTCTACGGACACTAAGTCGTATTTGTTTTTGATAACTGTTCAAGAATCGCATAAATACATAGTAATAAAAATTCTTCTGGTGCTATTTTTTTAAGGTAATTTTTTTGGCATTTTCAAGCTCTCTTAGACAGTACAGAGTTGAAATTGGGAGACAGCGAGAGAGAGAGAGGGGGGATGACCTGCAGTAAAGGTCCACGGGTCGGATTTGAACCCGTGACCACTGCAACGAAAGCCGGAGCCGATATGGTACGCGCTCTACAGTGACGTGCGGTCAAGGTAGGCAAGGTAGGCAGTGCCTACCCTGGTGCCGTGTGCAAAAAAATTAAAATAAAATAAAATGTTTTTTTTATTTAATAAACTTATATTTGTATTATTACTGTTAATTATTTCGATCTTTACATGTAATCCGCGATTACTTTAAAAAAGTGTAGACGTTTTGATTAGAAAGGTGGCAGTTAGTAAGTTACGCCAAAGAAATATTGTGCCTTTGCTGTTTCCCATTCATTGTGTACGGCAAAGAATCAGTGCTTTTGCGCCTATTCATTGTGGACGGCAAGAAAAAAAAAGTTTTCGCGCATGCGCACTTGATTCTGTATTATTTAACATGTACGCAAATAAGCAGAATTCCTTGTGCTTTTTTTACGTAAATGGTATGCCACATAAGCCTTTACGTTACATATCATTCATGGACCAATTAAAATCGAGATATTACTAGACATTTACGCAGCTTAGGCCAACGTCATTACGTTGGCTATGCTCATTCACGTCGCGTTACCCCCACGGATTTTTAAGTCAACATTGCCTCTGCCGTGTCCGTGCCCGCAGATATTTCAGACTGGAGGAATTTTAACAAATTGGATTATAATTTAAAAAGGAGCAGAATGAATAGCAAGAGAAAGGCCTGCGCCAGCCTTGGACGGTGTACAGCAGCAACAGGGATAAACAATGTTGAGCATTTCAAACGGACAGGTAGCCTACATGAACGGAAGGATGCTAGCTAGCTGTGCTGTCAGTCAGACTGTCACTGGATTACTATCGTCTTGCTTATTTCTACAGCCAGGGAGTCAGATTGGTGAGTCAGAAACTTTTTTGGGGTTTATTTAATAATAAAGTTGGATGAATTGATACCGAGTGCAATCCATTCTGCATTTTATATTAAATTGAGCAGTTGTGTTTTCATTGTTACTGACGGACAAACCTAAGCTCTGCAATGTGGATAAATGGTTACATTCTGATGCTGGACAGGTCCATGGGGCATATGCTACTGGTACTTTATCTATTAAGATAAAGTTTATGGAGTGGAGTTGCCATCAGTTATGCTGTAGTCCTACATAATGATGAATGCTGTCTTTTATTTTTAAGTTGAATAGAAGTAGTACCGGTAGTTTGAATCGGCGAAGGTTTGACTTGTTGCCTTACGTTTTTTCGGTGTGAGGGACGGGTCCGTTAAGTCGATGGATGCGATGTTTAGACCAAACTACAGTAGGCTACGGGCAAACCTGAAGTCACCGTCGTGACATTTCATATACGTCCTGTGTGAGTGAGTGAGTGAGTGAGTGAGTGAGTGAGTGAGTGAGTGAGTGAGAAAGAAAGAATGAAAGGGAGGAACTTATTTGAAATCGGCCCTGCGTGCCTGTTTGTTGTTTATTGCTTTTGATTTAACAATATATAGGTTTAGAGAAATCTGGTTTTCAGAACTCTGAAAAGTGCCTACCCACTCACTGACCTCACCGCACGTCACTGGCGCTCTATCCACTACACCACCGGAGCACCCCTTCTGTTGCTAGTTTAAGGCCAATAGGAAAGACTTTGAAGTGCTCTGTGTTATTTATCTCTCATTTTCTTTATTTGCTGTTACAGTTTGTTGCGACACCAGATGGTCTGCTCAGTGTCACAGCGTTTGATCTCCGGCCAGATTCTCCAATGATACAAAAAACGTTATGTAGTGTTTGGTTGTTAATTTTCCCTCTCATGTGTGTTATGTTTCTGACCGAAGACACACACACACACACACACACACACACACACACACACACACACACACACACACACACACACACACACACACACACACACACATAAAAACAGGAAATCCTGCACTCTGCTCT
>OX442350.1:33674903-33832403 GCA_949357725.1 Hyperoplus immaculatus
GCATTTATCGTAATTTTTCAGACTCGGTACAAATGCAGTAATATTCGTAAGCATGTTTTAAACCTGCAGTGTGTAGAATTTTGGGTTTTATTTCCTAGCAGATTTTGTAGAAAGTAATTATAATATCCATAAGTACATTTAATTTAGTGCATAATAGCTGAAAAAAAAGTTTTTAATTATTTATTTTTCCCTTAGAAAGGGTCTCATATATGTCCATATTTCTGCATATTTTGGACAAAGGCCTAGTGCCGCCATCTTGAAAGTGTCATAGTTGGAATGTCATCAGGTGCATTGTTTAAAATTTAGAATTGTTCTTGTCCTTGAAGGCCACTGTAGCTTCTGTTATTATTCTAAAGGGTTGGAGTTACCCAGGGAGCGTTGCATTCTAGAACTTTGTAGAACTTTCTTGATGATGTCATATTACACACTGCACCTTTAATAAGTGTAAAATCTAATGAAAATTTAAGTGAATTTCATTAACTTAGAATGAGCCTTTTTCTACATACTGTATATACAATATCTACAGGTACATAAATCAGAACTGACGATAAAATACTTTGAGTTTGGGGTTAGGTGAGAAAACTGCTTGAAGAACAGGAAACTCAAACACATGGAAACACTCTCGACTAATAGGTCTCTAAATAATTGTTCAGCAATTTTGTAATTTGTCTAATGTGATATTTCCAAAACTAATTATAGGAATACACACACTCACACAAAAAAAATACACACACACACACACACACACAAATACACACACACAAACACACACACACAAAAACACACACACACACACACACACACACAGAACAAAGTTATAACATGACAATTTTTTAGGAAAACAAGGTATTTATAAAGTCCATCCATCATGATAGCTTGACAGGTAATTTAACTTTATTAATTTTACTTATGTTACGAAACAATCTTATTTTAAAAGACTTACAACACATCTGAGTTGCAACGGTTAGAAATTGATATACACACACACACACACACACACACACACTTATTAAAAGAGACTGCTGTTTATTTTCTAACCCTGTCTAGGAAACTGTTGGAACTGGAGAAAAAAACTAACATCAGAGCTCAGGGGCCTCATTTATAAAGCTTTGCGTGGGATTCACGTGGAAGCTAGCGTACGGAAGAAATGTAGGATGTACGTGCGAACAAAAATATTCTGATTTATAAAACAGTGCGCACTCACGTCCTACGCCTGTTTCCCTTTATAAATCACAATCAACTCTAAATGTGGCGCAGCCTTTGCGGGCTTCACGTAACGCCCATATTTACCCATACATAGTCATTGACACGCCCGAATTAATATAATTTACTGAGTGCATGAAGGCGGGCCCTGCGATGGACTGGCGAACTGTCCAGGGTGTACACTGCCCTCGCCCAATGCAGCTGGGATTGGCTCCAGCCCCCCGCGACCCCTAACGGGACAAGCGGTAGAAGATGGATGGATGGATGGATGGATGAAGGCGGTAGTGGCAATCGCCGACTGAAAGGGAAATGGAAAAATAGACTCCACACGGTGTGGATCACTGCGGTCACGCCGAAGTACCCGTTGGAGAAGTGGCGACCAGGGAAAATTTAGTTTGGTGGCACAGTGTGAGGGTAAAGGCGTCAGAGTGCAGCCTGTGGCGATCTCTGTGAACGCTGTGGTCGAAATAAAAAGAAGCGATCCGACATAAAAGTGGACGCAAAAAAGTGCATATCCTCACACAGCAGTGTTTGTGCCACGAGCGGGGGACACTGAGACCCCCCATGAGATACAGATTGGGAGAATTCATCCCGGTGCAGTGACGGGCGGCAGGGTTAATAATAAACTTCACAGTCCCTTTCAAAACACAGTTACGACGTGCTTAAACACAAAGAAAAACACATAGATAAAACGGACTAAAAGCCGCGAAAAATTAGCACAGTAGCCTATGTGATGTACAGTAGGCTTGTGATTAGTGTATGAAACTGTGCACTCCTGTCTGCCTGACTGAGGCATCGAGAACAGCGTCAGTGTAAAAGTAATAGGTTGTATTCCACCCAGGGCCGGATCTAGGCATAGGCATTCTAGGCACGTGCCTAGGGCCCATTTCCAATAGGGGGCCCAGTGAGAAGGATAAAAAATATATACATATTTTTTTTAGTATGTGTGTTTGATATTAACATCATATTATGCAAATGTAAGTTATCGTACAAAAAAAGGAATACAATGTTTTGGTCTGGATAGTTAATAGCCTGATAATTGAATCAGTTCATCCGAGGTTAACTTATCACTCGGTATTGAGTTTATTTAAAAAAATTGGAAATGGGGCTGCCCTCAGTTGCCCATGCACTGTCTATAGTCTAAAGCCTAGGCTACTATTTTCACTAAGCTGGACATTGGAGGCACTAGCGATGAACTGGGTGTGTGAATGACATTTAACAATAGTCAATCATTTGGCCACGATAACATTGGAGAGGGGGGCCCTAATCAAATTCGGCTTAGGGCCCCATGAAGGCTTGGGCCGGCTTTGCTCCCCGGTTATTATTAGTCGTCAAACCAGAGATTTTCTGTGCGGCGGCTCACACCGGCGATGTCTCACTGTGAATTTTGCCGTTACCCACCATAGAGTTCCACACCAGGTTTCACCAGGTGAATCGCTGCTTCGCTCGCGCAAGGCTTTTGTGTTTAGATCAGGCTTGCACGAGTGTTTTAACTTTATGCTGAATAAAGCATTGCACGGCACTGTTTTTCATCCAGTTTGAAAAATTGCTCCCACACTGGACTCTGCACACACCTTACAGAAATGCTCCTGCACTGAGCTCACGAACAGACGTGAACTCGCACACTCGGTTACGTTTCTCTTTACTCCCGTTTACAAACGCGCAACTCTTAAACAAATGAATGAGCATAATACTCTTGTGGCAGTTCAAATGTATGTAGTTTTTTCACCAAATTGTGAAGTATCCGTTTGGAGGCCTGAAAAAATGTGGCATACCTAGTGTAATCTTTCCTCTTAATCCGGGCCTGATTCCACCTCAATATTATCAGAATGAATCCAATAACATGCAGAGCTTATTCAAACTTTTTTTTTTTTCTTCTGGGCGTACACCACGTTTATAAATGAGGCCCCAGAGCGTTGCTGAGGCCCGGTTCTCATTATGAAATAATTTTGCAGTAATTTCCATGAAAATTGGCAATAAATGCTGTAAATGCATTGGGATCCTTTTTTAAATGTATCCTCTTTGTGCAGATATTGCTGGCTCCACACACACACACACACACACACACACGCACGCACACACAGACACACACACACACACACACACACACACAAACTCACAAGGGCATGCTATTTGACTTAGCAGAAATAGCAGACAACCAAAAATCTTAAATAAACTTTTTTTTTACAAAATAAAACAAAACAAATTTAATATTTATTTGTAATAGCAAATGTAACAGAAATGTAAAAGAGCACAAAACACTTCAAACTGATATTACAGAGTTTCTAGAACTTTCTTTTTATGTTTTCATGCATTATTTATCATTATAATGATTCACTTAAAGGTGCAGTGTGTAATATGACATCATCAAGAAAGTTCTACAAAGTTCTAGAATGCAACACTCCCTGGGTAACCCCAACCCTTTCGAATAATAACAGAAGCTACAGTGGCCTTCAAGGACAAGAACAATTCTACATTTTAAACAATGCACCTGATGACATTCCAACTATGATACTTTCAAGATGGCGGCACTAGGCCTTGGTCCAAAATATGCAGAAATATGGACATATATGGGACCCTTTCTAAGGGAAAAAATAATAATAAAAAAAAAATTCAGTTATTATGCACTAAATTAAATGTACTCGTGGATATTATAATTACTTTCTACAAAATCTGCTAGGAAATAAAACCCACAATTCTACACACTGCAGGTTTAAACCCAAATGACAAAGCGATATTTCGGGATGATAGTGCACATATTCTCCTCATCTTTGAACATTTTTGTTTGCTTTTGTCAATTAAATCTACTAGTACAAAATCCAGATGAGAAAAGGGTTATCGTAGTAAAACATAATTAAACCTGCAGTGTGTAGAATTTCGGGTTTTATTTCCTAGCAGATTTTGTAGAAAGTAATTATAATATCCATAAGTACATTTAATTTAGTGCATATTAGCTGAAAAAAAAATTTGCTTTGCTTAATTGACCAAACCCCATCATTCTTTTACTAGTCCGACATTAGTTCTGGGATGTGTGGCTAGCTTTCAGGATTCTAACTGTTACAATATGTGTTGTTATGGTAGTTTCAGAGTGGAAAAAGTAAGTGGATCAGTTTACCCCACAGATGGGGTAAAGTGAGCCACATGACAACTTTTTTTAAAACAATCATATTCTCACTGCCCTTTGTCTTGAAAAAAATCTGCTAATGCCCATTTATAGGAAACATCCTGAATAAATGGGAAATGTGTACATTTGAGTGATAAATAATTTTAGCTCGCTTAGAGGGGAGCAAATGTAAAAAGTGGCTCAGATTACCCCGTTCTCCCCTACATTTAATTTAGTGCATAATAGCTGATTTTTTTTTTTTAATTATTTATTTTTCCCTTAGAAAGGGTCTCATATATGTCCATATTTCTGCATATTTTGGACCAAGGCCTAGTGCCACCATCTTGAAAGTGTCATAGTTGGAATGTCATCAGGTGCATTGTTTAAAATTTAGAATTGTTCTTCACTGTAGCTTCTGTTATTATTCTAAAGGGGTGGGGTTACCCAGGGAGTGTTGCATTCTAGAACTTTGTAGAACTTTCTTGATGATGTCATATTACACAGTGCACCTTTAAAACATCATTAAGATATTAATGGTATTAAAAGTACACTTTTAGCAAAATACAAAAGGTGAAATATTACCGTACATAGTGTATACACATTATATTCTGCTATAAATGTAATGGTTTAACATGACATGTTTTACTGTTTATAAAGTGTAGAAATGAATAAATGCTTGTTAAACTGTACAATATAAACGTCATATTCCAGCAGCTATTTTTTTTATTTTTATTTAACCTTTATTTAACCAGGCAAATTGCTTGAGGTCAAATGACCTCTTTTTCGAGCAAGGCTCGTCTCTTTGCATCTGTATATTTCTCCTATTGAACCATCTTTAAAGGCTATTGACTTTAAAATATTTTTCTCAAATACTCTGAACCAGAAATCTCAACTTCTAAAGCACTTACATCAACTAAACCTTCCATGATCCTTTAAGCACTGAATGTTATTACAGAAGAATTTGCTCATACAGTATGTTATAATTTATTACCTGATTAGTCATAAAAAGAGGTTACACCCAAATTATATTATGTTAAAACTTTGTAACACAATAATTTCTAAGAATGACATAAAGACTTTAATTTGGGATTTAATCAACGTCTATATATTCAGCTTCTAAAGCTATCCAAATTCACATATTATTAGTTATAAATTGCATAGTAAATCAAACATCTTTCCAAAAATTGTAAAATAAAATAAAAATTGTTTTAATACAATTGATAAACTGGTTAAGTTTCATGATGATTTAATATAAGTTAAAACGTTTACCCTATTCATCTGCAGGGTGTCTCGCCTTAACTGTACTCTAAATGAGAAAGCAAGTACAGACGCTTTGCCTTTAGCTGCCTAGAAAACTTGAGGTCTGCTGCAACTCTCAGTTCTTTTAAATCGAGTCTGAAGACTTTTTTGTTTCCATTTTAACCTGCAATTTTTATTTTATTTGCTTATTTTCATTTGCTTTTAAATGTTTTATAATGTGTTTTATGTATTCTAATCTTGCCCCTGTAAAGCACTTTGAATGGCCTTGTGTCTGAATTGTGCTATAGAAATAAACTTGCCTTGCCTTGCCTTTAATACGCCTGTGATTTTGGAAATAGAAAGGGTCAATACATGCTAGTAAGTGAAGATAAAAAAAATTCTAGCAAATTATCTAGGAAAGGGTTACAATGGGTTCAATCACAATTCTTCATTGTCGCTTTTTCTCGTTTGCATTTTGACATGTTTAAGTTAAGTTCCAAGTCCCATTATACGGGATAGACCCAAACTCTAGACACACTTAACATGACCTTGTAGAGTGTAATATGTGTGCCACAGACTGCACTTTACAGGCCACAGCTGAAAGGGAAATACTTTCAAAGCCGCCGGCACACAGGGAAAAAAAACCTTAACGATGATTATGTCCACAAACTTTCTCTGATATACAACATCCGAAGCGCCGTAAAATCATGAAATCGGGGAATGCGTTGACATTTTTTAAACTTTTCTGGAGTGTTTGAGCCCTAGACGCCATTGTGTGTGTTGTGCTTTTGCTCGCTGCACTTTCTTTCCATCGCCCAAGCTCAAGCCATTTCCTACAAACGGTTTTGAAAATGACAAAATTAGCAACAAAATAAATAAACATTTCGCCTTACCTGTGTTTTTGCCGGGAAGCAGTCTTTCACACTGTCAAGTTCTTTCGTATCTGCTGTATGGTGGAATGGCTCTCCACTATTCCTTCCGGCTCTTTTTTTGTTGTTTTCGTCTTAATTTTTTGCCTTTTTTGGTGTACAAGAAACCCAGTCTACTATCCGACCTCTCTCTTCTCACAATTCACCTTTAATTTTGTCGGTTTTTCCTCAAAATATCTGTTTTTTTTTGGGGCTTTTTTTCACCCTAAATATGTTTTCAGCATTCTCCAAAACTCCCTTGTATCGGCGAGCGCTCCGATCCTTTCCGTCTTATATCCCTTAGCAGTTTTACCTTCTGTTGATAATGAAGACATACTGGGAGGTTTACACTAGTAGGCGGGACTAATACTGTAGTGGGCTGTGTGTGTGTGTGTGTGTGTGTGTGTGTGTGTGTGTGTGTGTGTGTGTGTGTGTGTGTGTGTGTGTGTGTGAGTGTGAGTCTGTGTGTGTGTGTGTGTGTGTGTGTGTGTGTGTGTGTGTGTGTGTGTGTGTGTGTGTGTGTGTGTGTAACGGGGAAAGGTCAAATAATGCCCAAGGATGGACAGATAAATGTGAACCAGACCCTCCGCTGAACTGTTTTCTGCTTGGTTTCAGGGTTTTACATCTGGTGCTAATAGAAAGAAAAAACGATTATTGCCTTTTTTGAGGGAAAAATCCTCCCTCGTATGCTATCCCCTTCACCTGTTGTTGTGATGCAAAAATGCAATGTACTCTAGTAAACCCAAATATGCCTTATGTTGCTTCTCGTTGACGTAGTGTGTGTGTGTGTGTGTGTGTGTGTGTGTGTGTGTGTGTGTGTGTGTATGTGTGTGTGCCTGCGTGTGTGCCTGCGTGTGTGCCTGCCTGCCTGCCTGCCTGCCTGCGTGTGTGTGTGAGTGCCAGAAAAAGAAGCATGTCAAATGCAGTACGCGCCAAAAATACCGAGATGCCCCACTTTAAATCCAATTGCATTTTGCAGTATTCGACTGTATTCTTGACATTTCTCGACATAATGATTAACCACAACTTCTTTGTCTATTTTTTTCTCCCCCTTGGCCCTAGTGCTCTTCTAATGTATATATTCAGAGTTTGTTTTGGACTGTATGTTGTATGTTGAGCCATGTCTAAAATTATTTTATTTTTATTTTTTTTCAGCTATTATGCACTAAATTAAATGTACTTATGGATATTATAATTACTTTCTACAAAATCTGCTAGGAAATAAAATCCAAAATTCTACACACTGCACGTTTAATATGTGAAGGTTAGTATAATGTTTCCATATTCACTGTCTTAGCTCAGCGTGTTAGCATGGTGTTATTTGAGAATATAATAATTGTGCAGGTATTTGGTCATATGCCTAAAAGGTGTTGGAGAAATGTACACTTTGTCTTGACTATGACGTAAAATTAAAAGTCAGAGGATCACCAAAGTTATTACAAATCAATTTCTGAGTATTTGATCCAGTTGTTTGGCGAGATATTTGACCCACAGCACACACACGTCAATGTGCTATTGGCAGAAGTAAATAAAATGGATCCTCCTTTCTGCTTTATGGAAAACAAATGTGTGAAGAGAATTCCATGGAACTCTATCTGAAGGTTATTGAGATATTTCAGTCTGGACCAAAGTGGTGGATGATCCGTCATAATAATAATAATCACATAATAAAAATGTCTCTCTCTCTCTCTCTCTCTCTCTCTCTCTCTCTCTCTCTCTCTCTCTCTCTCTCTCTCTCTCGCTCTCGCACACACATACACGCACACACACACACACATACTACCACACACACGCACACACACACACACGTCACACACACATACACACACACACACTACCACACGCAAGCACACACACCTCATACACACACACGCACACATACATACACAATAATAAAAATTATAAGTCAACACATAATAAAACTTTAAAAACCAACTTCTCTCTCTCACACACACACACACAAACACAAACACACACACACACACACACACACACAGACACACACACACACACGCACACACACACACACAAACAAGCACGCACACACACACACACAAACACGCACACACACACACACACACACACACCCGCCCTTGCATGACACCCCATAAGCACCACCACATGCACTGAGGCATACAGTAAATGCTTTCACACATAATTGAATGACACCTCCTGAAACTATTTATTGTAAGCAACACATAACACAAGTCAGTTCAATTCAGTTCAGTGTATTTAAAGGAATACTTCACCCATACGGAACCAGCGTTCTATCATTATAAAATAACTATTATAATATAATGAATGAGCTTTTTCTTCGCTCCGTCTTCCCTCAGTCTTCCCTTGGCCCAGCTGTCCTGTTAATCCTAACCCTTACTGTGATGTCACAGTAAGGACAATGTAGGGTTAGACAGTGAGACCATAAAACACTCTTTCTGCCTTTTCTCAGGCTAAGATGATCCGATTTAAAAAAAAAATTGCACATTTATACTAAATAGGATCTACGAGTTCAATACACCTTCATATTCCAACCGGTGAAGTAGGCCTTTAAGAAGGGGACAGTGCAAATTAATAAAACACTTGATCATACATGGGTTAAAAATGACAGAATTAGCCAAAATGAGCTATTTTTCATCTGTAGTCCCCTGACATCAATGTTAAAAGAAAAATACAATTGAACAAGATAAAAAAAAAAAACATAAACAGAATGGAACCCCAGAGCACAAAACAGGGCATGACAGAACAAACAGAACTGAGCCATTAAAGCTGAGGTATGTGATTTCTGATTGGTCAAAGTTAACATGAGCTGTACACTTTGACCAATCAGAGCGAGGCTCAGATTCTCTGTTCTTATTGGCTGTTGGGACTGTCCATTCACTCTGGCACCGACGTTGTTGATGTAGAGCGTGTCAGGGAGGGACCATATGGGAGGGACCAAAGAGAACAAGTGGAGCGGTTGAGGTATTTGGATTCGAATCTTTATCCCAACTGCTATTTTCTCCCCAAATCCTCCACCCCAGCTTTGACACATAAAAAAAAGCTTGCAGTGAGTGTGAAAGCCGAAACAGATGTCAGAGGATAGATTTGAGTGACACAGACATTAGGATGACCCTAGGGCCGGTTTATTTTACTCTAGTAACACCTCGCAAAAACCCTGCCAGACGTCTGTTGTCTTTCAAAGTTACCGCGCTGATTGAGAGACTGATGAGTGACGGAGAAAATAACCAATCGTTCTCAAATAACATGGACTGACGTTTTGAGGATTTGTTTAAACAACGAAGAGAGGTCGAGCTAGTGTTACTCAAACTTGACCCTGTGATGTCTTTAAACAGGCTATGAGGAATTTTCAAACACAAAAGTTTGTGTTCATTCTTGCACCCCCTTTGGACCAAAAGCGGTAGTGTTTTTACTACGCCAGCTGTTTTTCCTGGGTGAGCGTACCCGGATAAAGGCAATTTGAAAAACTATATAAAAATAGCATTCTTTGCACTGATGGTCTCGTTTGCTGTTACATGTCATTCATGATCATCAGAGGAACAATTAGACTGATGTATTTTCTTTGTTTATACTATTTCTCAAATGCAATTTCTAATGTCTAATCTAGATGTATTGTATGCCTATGTAAAGCACTTTGAATGGCATTGTGTCTGAATTGTGCTGTTTAAATAAACTTGCCTTGCCTTCCTAATTGCTAGCATGACTAGAATATTGTGAGTAGAAAATAAAGTATAGTGGGCCTACATCCAAGAACAGTAATTCTGCAAAAACAGGAAACCGTTACCATAATTGTAAAATCACTGTTGTTAAATGAAACACATTATTACCGGCCTTTAAAAAAAATGTTTTAATGTCTTAAGAAGAGCGCATACTGACATAGCGTGGCACTATCTAATTACTATGCATGCACACAAGATAAAGCAAGCAGCATAAATGTCGACCTATTTACGCAGATACCTAGGTAACAAAACAATAACGTATTGAAGGGCCCATAGTCAGGGTGCACTGGTGGTGTAGTGGATAGAGCGCGTACCATATTGGCTACGGCCTTCGTTGCAGTGGTCGTGGGTTCAAATCCGACCCGTGGACCTTTACTGCAGGTCATCCCCCCTCTCTCTCTCTCTCTCTCTCTCTCTCTCTCTGACTCCCCATTTCAACTCTGTACTGTCTAATACAGCTTGAAAATGCCAAAAAATAATCTTAAAAAAAAGGGGCCCAGAGAAGTGATGTACTATCTTATGTTGACATTGTGTATTTGTCTGTTGCAGAGGATGACTGTTTTGTCTTACCAGGTTATTAACCCCTTTACATACTGTTAATTCACCAGGATGATTAGACAGAGCGGCTGTGGTGAAGTGTGTGGGGCGGTCGTCCACTGGGTTACAGGGTCGGTGGTTCGATCCCCCGTCTCCCCGCCACATGTCCAAGTGTCCCTGGGCAAAGAGACACTGAACCCTAAATTGCTCCGATAGTTATAGCTTGCACCCTGTGTGGTAGCTGCTGCTGCTATCGGTGTATGAATGTGTGTGTGATTGGGTGAATGTGTACAAAACAATGTAAAGCGCTTTGGGTCTGTGGAAAAAACAGGGTAAAGCGCTGTATAAGTGGAGTCCATTTACCATTTACGATAGACATTCCAACATTACATTTAAAAATACCATAAAGTCTCGTTTTTATTGCTTGTTGGATCCACGTAATTTTCAAGTCAGCTCTTAAACAACATATTCTCCTGTTGCTTTTCTCAGTATGGGTCCATTTGTTTTTATTTTGCATGAGGGCACATGAGGACTTGCCACTTATGATTTAATTGTCTAATACCTACTGTATGTGTGTCAAAAGTCATGCAGTGTTCCACAAATTACTTTCATTCAGTCTGTGTGTGAGGACATGTTACATCAGATAAATGCTAGACAACAACAACAAAAGTAGTTTTATCTCGTTTAGACCCAAAACAAAGTTCATATAGTGTGAGCGTGTGCGTGTGTGAGCAAGCATATGTGTGTGTGTGTGTGTGTGTGTGTGTGTGAGTGAGCGAGTGCGTGCAAGTGAGCGACTGTGTGTGTGTGTGTCTGTGATTATTGTGGACAATAGGCCTACTGTGATGCAATAGCCTATAATTCATTAATGGTTATTATTAGCCTACTTGCTTGATTTCTTTTTAAATACAAAGGTTATTGGTCGTTTTGTATTTCCCAATTCAAAACATAAAAATCAAGCAGCATTGAAAATTCAGAAACTAAATCTTGTTGGCCTACACTAGCATGCTGTTCTACAAATAACTCAATAGTTGAAATAATAAATACAATTCGTTTTCCCCTTAAAATGTCTAAATGCATTTCAAAGGCAGTAACAGTGTGGCACTTCTGTAAACTTACTGAAACTTGCCTGGGCCATCACTCTCATGCATTCATCAAACTTTTCTCTGCGCTTTCTGAGCTGATAGATAGGTTGTGTTGCCACAGTGATGTGGAGTCTTAAACTGTTCTAGCTTTGCCAGCACTTATATCTGTACAGCTAAATATCCCCATAGAAACATCGCTGCATTTATTTTCGCCACCAGTTCAATTCAATGTTGGCTTGCTCCTGCTTACTCTCCCGCACACATGCCTTAGTCATGCGCAGGCCCCTGATCTCCTTGCAAGGGTCAGGGGCCTATCATGAGCCAGTTATTTATTTCTTTTTTTGGAATGGCATTGTTCAGGGCCTTCGAAGATCGGGGCCCCACATTCAGCTTAAAAAAAAAAAAAAAAAAAACAATTTTTTTTTTTTTTCTGATGGGCCCCCTCTGCCTTGGGCCCCCCCGTGACTGTCGCACTTTCCCCCGTAGTCCGTCGGCCCTGGTTATTTTGCCTGTAATGGCCAGGATTCGAAATTAACCAGATGCCCATTTGGCGTTATATAAGCTTTTTATGGACAATAGCCTAGGGTAATTGCTTAGAACTAAATTCTGGATTGCAGGAGCTGCCAGTTTGATAATTGCATTGGCAGCTACTATTATTTCCCCTCCTGAACTAAATTAGACCGTTAAAGCAATAGTGCGTAACTTTTTCATAGAAATCAAGTATGTTTTATTCAAGCCATTGTAAAATAAGTTGACACAAAGTTGATTAACCCTATCAACTCCACATTATCTCTGTATTTCTCAGTGTGGCAGCATTTACAAACAAACAAACAAAAAAATTAAGAAATCTCAGGGAGAGTCGACAGAGTAAGGGATCCCTCTCCCAGGATGGACATGCTGCAATAGATGTCACATGTACAGAAAATAATAGAAAATCACAAAGGAGTTTAATCATTGACCAGATGTTTACATGGTAATACTAAAGTGAGATATGAACTGTGAATAGTGTGGATGCAGGAGGACTTCAGATGCTGCCAGAGGGGGGACCTGATCCACACCGTCTCGTCTCCACCGACAGACAGACAGACAGACAGACAGACAGACAGACAGACAGACATACAGGTAGGCAGACAGACAGGTACACAGACAGACAGACAGACAGACAATGAGCAAAGCAAAATGAACATAAAGTGTGAAAAGGCATGAGAACACATACTGCTCACAACAACAGTTAATCTGCACTAAAGCAAACAAACCCTGCGTTCCAATTCACATACTCTTTCTTTTTACTACACTACATACTAAAGTACAGAAGAGTTTTTGGGGTCACAGGAGAATCAGATAAGGAAGATTTTTTTTCATTATGTCGAGAAATTTCAAGAACAAAAACAGATACTCCAAAATGCTAATGGAGTTAGTGGGGCATTTCTGTATTTTTCAGCATACTACAATTGATTTGCATGTATTGGAACATCCTACATTTTCTGGCGTACTAAATAGTAGGGAAGTATGGGGATTGGAATGCAGGGAAAGAGTTAAGGCAAGGCAAGGCAAGGCAAGTTTATTTATATAGCACAATTCAGACACAAGGCCATTCAAAGTGCTTTACAGGGGCAAGATTAGAATACATAAAACACATTATAAAACATTTAAAAGCGAATAAAAGAAGCAAATAAAAAATGAAAACTCGATTTAAAAACATTTAAAAGCAAATAAAAGAAGCAAATAAAATTAAAATCACAGGTTAAAATGGAAACAAAAAAGTCTTCAGACTCGATTTAAAAGAACTGAGAGTTGCAGCAGACCTCAAGTTCTCTGGGAGTTTGTTCCAGAGATTTGGTGCATAATAACTAAAAGCTGCTTCTCCTTGTTTAGTCCTAACTCTGGGGACTGTAAGTAGACCTGTCCCAGACGACCTAAGGGCTCTGGACGGTTCATAACGTATCAGCATATCAGTAATGTATTTTGGCCCTAAACCATTTAGTGCTTTATAAACCAACATCAGTATTTTGAAATCAATTCTTTGAGTGACTGGAAGCCAGTGTAAAGACCTCAGAACTGGGGTAATGTGATCTACTTTTTTGGTCCTAGTGAGGACTCGGGCAGCAGCGTTCTGAATTAGCTGAAGCTGTCTGATAGATTTTTTTGGAAGGCCAGCAAGGACACTGTTACAGTAGTCAAGTCTACTAAAGATAAATGCATGGACACGTTTTTCTAAATCTTGCTGAGACATAAGCCTTTTAATTCTTGATATGTTTTTTAGGTGGTAGTAGGCTGATTTATTAATTGATTTTATGTGTTTCTTGAAATTCAAGTCGGAGTCTATAACAACACCAAGATTTCTGGCTTGGGGTGTGGTTTCTAACATAATGGATGTGAGCTGTGCGCTGACTTTTAATTGTTCATCTTTGGCACCAAAGACAATTACTTCAGTTTTATCGTTGTTTAATTGAAGGAAATTTTGGCACATTGTTGTAGATTTGAATAGCCTCTATTTCAACAGTTGCTGAGTGTGTATATCTAAAGGTTGGGTCACGGGTAAAGAGATGAAAACAATCCATGTAAGGACATGTGCTTGACTTGTTGTGATGAAACGATCTATCTATTTGTAGAAGATTAAGACACGTGATACACCCTAACACACGATATAAAGGAGTCCTGTAACTTTAAGGAGAGTGCCATTGCGGCCTCAGCCCGCTGCTATCATGCTCACTCTGAAACCCTCTGTATTGTCTGATGGAATCTCCTTCTAAATAAACCTGAACACCTGATTTAAGAAGTCTACAGTCTACTACCTCTCGTCTTTGTCAAGCCATGGGGAACAATTCGGCTACCACAACATCCAATCATTGATTTGTTCAATGCACTTACTCAGTGCCTGTATCGGACTGTAGTCTCCTGGTGATATGGTTATGTAAATTGGCGTGTCGTCTGCATAATTATGGTAGCATAATTTGTTCTTATTCATAATCTGAGCTAGTGGGAGCATGTAGATGTTAAATAGAAGAGGGCCAAGAATGGAACCTTGGGGGACCCCGCATTCAATATTTGTCCGCTCAGATGTGAAATTGCCTATTGACACATAGTAGTCTCTATCCTTTAAGTAGGATTCAAACCAGCTTAGTACAGTTCCAGAAAGTCCAACCCAGTTTGCTAGTCGATCTAGTAATATGCTGTGGTCAACTGTGTCAAAAGCGGCACTGAGATCCAGTAAAACTAAGACAGAACTTTTGCCACTGTCTGTGTTTAAGTGGATGTCATTGAGGACCTTAACCAGAGCAGTCTCAGTGCTGTGGTGTTGTCGAAATCCTGACTGGAAGACATCAAAGCAGTTATTCATTGCTAAGTAGTTATTTAGCTGTTGATAAACAGCTTTTTCAATGATTTTACTTAAAAATGGTAGGTTAGATATGGGCCTATAATTGTTCATGAGTGATGTATCTAGATTGTTCTTTTTTAGGAGTGGCTTGATGACTGCTGTTTTCAGGGCCTGTGGGAATACACCTGTCTGAAGGGACATGTTGACAATTTGTAGAACATCTGAGGCCATACAGCTAAAAACTGTTTTAAAGAAGCCTGTGGGCAGAATGTCAAGGCAACAGGATGAGGAGTTCAGGTGTTGTATAATGTCCTCCAGGTTTTTGTGGTTTATAAGATAAAATTCTGTCATTGCATTTGAATTGATTTTAAGAGGGAACACATATGTTGAACTTGGTATTGATGCAGTGACAGCTTGACTAATTTTGTGAATTTTCTCAGTAAAGAAGGAGGCAAATTCATTGCAGGCCCTCGTGGAAAGATGCTCAGACGCTACTGGCACAGGAGGGTTTGTTAATCTGTCGACAGTAGCAAACAGGGCACGTGCATTGTTGTTGTTTTTGGTGATGATGTCAGAAAAGAAAGAATGCCTTGCATTTCTCAGTTCTGAGTTAAACGTGCACAGTTTCTCTTTGAAGATGTCATAATGAACCTGGAGATTTGTTTTTCGCCACCTGCGTTCTGCTTTACGGCACTCTCTTCTTTCTATTCTGACCTGCGGGGCATTTCTCCAAGGAGATCTTTTCTTACCAGAGACAACCTTCATCTTAGTGGGCGCAATAGCATCTATAACACTTGTAAGTTTGCCGTTAAAGTTGTCTAAGAGCTCCTTAACTGAGTTACAGGGGAGGGGTGGTATCGAAGAAAATGCTTGAATGAATGTTTCACTGGTATTTTCTGTAATATACCGCTTTTTGATTACTTTTGATTGATCAATTGTGTGCACAGACATTTTACTCTCAAAAAATAAACAGGAATGGTCCGTGAGGGGACCCATATCTGCCACTGTTATGTCTGAAATGCTCATTCCTCTGGAAATGATAAGGTCCAGCGTGTGCCCTTTGTTATGAGTTGGTTTGTCAACATGCTGATTTAGTCCAAAGTTGTCAAGGACACAGCACAGTTCTTTCGCACATCTGTCCTCTGGTTTGTCAGTATGAATATTGAAATCTCCGACGATTAATACACAGTCAAACTCAGTACATATTACAGACAGCAGTTCAGTAAGTTCATCAAAAAAGCTTGCATTGTATTGTGGTGGCCGGTAGATATTGATGAAAATAGCTCTAGAGGCTGAATTTAACTGAAGAGCCACATACTCAAATGAATAAAAATTTCCATAAGACATCTTTTTGCATTGTAGAGATTCTTTAAACAGAATAGCAACCCCCCCTCCTTTTTTATGCACTCTGGATTCACTCACAAAATTGTAATTTGTGGGGGCGGACTCTATGAGAACAGCTGAGCTGTTATCTTGGTCTAACCAAGTTTCAGTTAAAAACATAAAATTAAGATTGTGCCTAGTAATAAGATCATTAATTAAAAATGTTTTACCTGCCAAGGATCTGATGTTTAATAAAGCTAAATTTAGTGTGTTCGAAGCATTGTCAGCCCGATTTATTTCAGCACACTGTGGCTGAAGAGGAATGCTTATCAGATTTGATACATTTACAGGATTTAAGAGTTTCCTGTTACTTGAGATACACTGAGAAACAGGGCCCCAGCTTATCCTGTGAGTCGTAGGCGTTAACTAAGTAGCCGCGGCCCGGCACATATCAACAAGTGCTGACATCATCAGTCTCCCTAGCCTGATGATGATGACGTCGCGGTGGGATCGGAGGGATTGTGCGTGGAGGGGTGAAGAGCCGGGCACTGTGGCTTAGATTGGCGAGTTAAGGGGGACGTTGACTGCTGGGGGTATATATGATTTCTTTAAATCCCAGATCAGGAGAGGATGGAGAAAGGGTGGTTGAAGGAGAGAAACGAGGAGAGAGAGGTCGGCTTGGTGATGACCTGCGGGATCCAGGGAAGACGGGGATGGGTGGAGCCCCCTCCTCTCTGCCCTGATATCTCTCCTGGTCTGAGCTGTCATCTGGGGCCGGCAGTTGTCCTTCGGCGCTGCTGCTACGCTGTGTTATCTTCTCCTCCTGGGCCTTGTCCTTGGCACGAACAGATTGGTGACGTAGGACGTACATCACGTTGGATGTGAATAGTTTGACTCCAGCCTTATTTAGACAAAGTCCATCTGTCTTAAAAAGCTGTTTGCGGTTCCAGAAAATATTAAAATTGTCAATAAAATGCACTGAGTGGTCAGGGCACGCAGTTGAAAGCCATGTGTTCAGTGCTAACAGTCTAGTGAATCGCTCAGGTCCTCTTCTGATTGGTGGCAGAGGACCACTGATAAACACCTCAGTATTCAGTGAGCTGACCGTGTTCAGGAGATTCTTAAAGTCCTGTTTCAACATTTCAGACTCTTGTCTTACAACATCATTTGACCCGATGTGCAGAATGATGTTCTTTACAGTTGTGTGTGCAGCTGCAATTTCCAGGATTCTCTCTTCTAGGTCCGACACCATATCATTGGGAAAGCAGAGTACTTTGGTATCAACACTAAACATGCTTTTCATATCTCTAACAGAAAAGTCTCCCGCAATCAGATTTGCAGGCTCGGTCGTTAGCTTGGTTAGCCCGGTTGTTAGCTCTCTCTGTGGCTCTTGGCTTTCGGGCCTTACCTTGTTGTGTGAAGGCGCTATGCTATCTTGGTCATCAGAGGGAAATCCAGGGACTTGTATCAGTGGAGTAAACCGGTTCGACACTTGCACACTTGTTTGCTGTGGAAGTTTGTTGTTGTTACCTCTCCCCCTTGCAGTAATCCATTGCTGCGGCCTCCGAGGCGCGGGGGTTGAGGAGGCACCGTGCCTGAGTGATAACGCAGGCCAGCCATCCAGATCAGTCATCTCATGGTGCTCGGCCCTGCCGGTTATCCGTCCTCCCTGTTCCAATCTCTTTGGCCTTCCACCAAGACGATTCCAGGGAGGGTTATCACTAACCTGGACACGGCCCTTTTGTTTCTTCATAGCCTTGTCGGTGCTAGTTAGCTGTGCGTTAGCTCGATCTTGTCCACTGTTTAAAGTCACTGGTAGAGTGTTGTCGTTCCCACATAGTCCATTCACTTCAATGTTCATTTCTATTCGATTAATTTTTGTTTCCAGTGCTGTAATCCTCTGTAGGAGTGTTTGATAGTCCTCGTTAGATAAGGGAGGCATCTTGCTGCTAATTAGCTTTAGCTTAGCGCCTCGCTTCCAGTCACCACAGGCTTGTCCTGTTGTTAGGCCCCCCCTCACGTTCTGTTGAGAAGGTCGTAAAAGTGTCCAAAAATGCCTGCAGTATCTATAAAAGTAAAAATATATTATAGTCCCTTTGATTTGTATGTATCCAGGAGCTGCTGCTAAATTTATTATCGAGGAAAAATAAGAATGTAAGCAAAAAGTGCTAGAGGAGGAGAGAGCAAGCAGAAAAGCGTCTGCACAGTAGGAAAGCACGAAGCATGGTTGCCTCCTTCTCTCTTACTCGAACAAGCTAACAATATTAATTCACAAACCACTCTATACATCTTTAGATTGCGCTGCCAACCATCTTTTTTTTTTAAAACAGTTTAAGATGTTTCATGTTTCCTTTACCTAATTTCTTACGGGTAAAAATGTATTGGCAGAAACTTGGGTCATTTTTTTGGACATCCGACCACCGCGGAAAATGTATTTTAATAGTGGTCCATCATTGTTCTTTAAAATGATAAACGATGTGCAAAGAGACAAACGATCTGGAAGTATTCAAGTGTATTTTCTCAAGCTTTGTTCCAGGATGGAGGTTAAGTAGTGTGTGTGTGTGTGTGTGTGTGTGTGTGTGTGTGTGTGTGTGTGTGTGTGTGTGTGTAGAGACATACAAGGTTTTTGCAATAGAGTAGTAGAACGTAAATGGAATTTTTATATCTCTTGTGGCAGTTAGAATGTATTAAATTACAGGCATGCTCTACTTGCAGTCAAACCACCAACTTATTAATCTCGATTAATCAGTAGGAACATAATGCAATGCGAGACATATTTTTCCTTTAAACTGCAGCCTAACTTGTTGAAAAGCCTTGAACCTTTATACTTTTCTTTAGTATCATAGACAAGATCAGATATAAAACAAGTTCGGCTTTACCTGCGACATTTGCAAAATCGGCTGTACAATTATTCATATGCTGATTCCCAGTAAGTAATTCTGGCTATTTTTGAGACTCTCTCTCTCTATTAAAGGTGCTGTGTATTTTGGTGTCATCGAGTGGTGAGATTCCAGATTGCACAGTCCCTTGCTAACACCTCCATTTGAGAGAATTTGAAGAAGCTACGGTGGCCTTCATGGACAATAAGCTATAGTTACTAAAGATGGCATCATCCACCACTGCCTCAAGTCTTTCCTACAATATCAAGTGATGAGGTGAAGATGTATTTAGTTATGTATTGTATGGTTCTTCTTCTTGGTCTTCCAACAGGTGCATTTCCCCAGGACGTCCACTGTATATAAAAACGTGTGAGGCCGTTAAGTTTGTCCATTCTGTGCTACTGTAGAAACATGGCGGTGCGACATTGCGGCACATCCTATGAAAAATAAAAAATAAAATAATTTATGAATATTATATTCCATTTCTACCAAGTCTATTCTAAGAAACTGTCTATTCTTTTTACACACTGCACCTTTAAAACATTCCAAATCACATACTCTTTCTTTTTACTACACTACATACTAAAGTACAGAAGAGTTTTAGGGCGAGAGAGAGAGGAGAGAAAAATAAATCAGATAAGGAAGATTTTTTTTTATTATGTCGAGAAATGTCAAGAATAAAGACAAATACTCCTAAATGCTATTAGAGTTAGTGGGGAATTTAGATATTTTTGGCATACTACAATTGACGTCCATGTATTGGGACATCCTAAATCTTTTTCTGGCATATTGAATAGTAGGGAAGTATGGGGATTGGAACGCAGGGTTGGTCTTAAAGGTCACATATTATGCAAAACGCACTTTTTCAATGTGTTGGAACATAACTATGGGTCCACGGTGTGCCAATATACTCCAGTCAGAATTCTCGCCGACTATAACGTCACAGTCGGCACAGCCACTTCCCCATATTTTCTTTATGTGTTCATGCTTCCCCCCCACATTAGTAACCAGAAACTTCCATGGACATATAAAGAAATTTCAACCAGTGTTCTATGATAACTCCCCTCCCCCCCATTTCTTATTGGTCCACGGCCCCGAGATCCTCTGGAACATTTTCCGAGCAACAGCCATGTTGTTTTCCCTGGTAAGCGACAAGATGCCCGTAGTACAGCAAACCATGCAGAGTGTTGCATAAACCAACACAGAGGCATTCTGCTCATAATCCACTAATTTATCTTAATCACAGCAGTCTTAATAATGCCGCGTTTATAACGAGACTAAGCTTAGGGAGCTACTTGTGTAGTAAATCCATCGGTGAAACTGAAAGGAATCTCCTCAATGGTTGTCTGTTATTTACCTAGTGTAGCATGTAGCTTCGGGAGTAGCACCCAACGTTTGCACCTATTACACTAACTTAGCTTTCCCATTGCAGTTTAATAATGCCTCGTTTTTAACACCACAAAGGGTGGGAAGTTATTCCTGTAGAAATCAAACTGTGAAGCTACTGTTTTCACTGGTTTTAATCATGTCAGGTCATGTCAAACTGTTCAAAGTATGGCTTCGCTCCGGGTAAACACTGTGTTCGCAGTCACGCAGTGTCTCTCTAGTATCACGAGAGCACGGCAGAGACGGTGGGAGGGCCCGGCAGAGAGGTGGGAGGGGCCAGCCAGATCGCAGGCTGCAGACACCAATATAGGTCATCCGGAGACCAGAGGAACATCAGGGTATAGAGGCTTGCTACAATAAATGATCTGAACGGGTTTTTCAGCAAACATTTAAAAAAATAAGTATTAGGGACTACTTGGATCATATAAAATTGACAGCAAAGTGCATAATATGTGAGCTTTAAATAGCTCACTAGATTTGAGACTGCTGTTCTTAAGCCTGTACTTAAAAACACAACTTATTCCATGGTATATTCATTATATATAGGCCAGTCTCTAACCTTCCAATCTTTTCAAAAGTAGAAATAAAAGTTTTGTCCCAGTAATATTTGGCCCACACGATCCTCTTTAACCTTTTCAATCTTAAATCAAGGCCTGTCGCTCCTTTGAAACCACACTTACCGCAATGGTAAAATGTTTAAAATACCTTTCATTCAAAGTGCTTTTATTACTCAATATTGGTGCTGAATCCAAAACAATTTGGCTTGCTAAAATGGTTAAATACCTTGCTTTTAAAGTTCAAGGCAAGGCAAGTTTATTTCTATAGCGCAATTCAGACACAAGGCCATTCAAAGTGCTTTACAGGGGCAAGATTAAAAGTCTTTTTATTACTCAATATTGGTGCCAAATCAAAAACAACCTGGCTTGCCTCTTGTATTGTTAAAGTGCCTACATATCTTTAAAGAACACAGTGTATCCCTTATAATAAGAAGAAGTATGTCAATCATTTCTATAAAACATTTGGTGAAGGAACACATCGTTTTATTTTGAAATTGAAAGTTGGACCAATTTCACCAAACTCCGATGTGGATTAATCCTGCCATGGATGACCTCACAAATTATCCTTTGACATTTGGATTGAGCAATAAGAAAATACTTCTGATTTCATCCCAAAAATCAACAGTGTAATAAACATGTTCAAGAGACATTGCCACTGGGTGCACCGGTGGTGAAGTGGATAGAGTGCGTGTACCATATTGGCTCCGGCCTTCGTTGCAGTGGTCGCAGGTTCGAGTCCGACCTGTGGACCTTTACTGCAGGTCATCCCCGATCTCTCTCTGTCTTCCCATTTCAACTCTGTACTATCTAATAAAGCTTGAAAATGCCAAAAAATTATCTTTGAAAAACATTGCCATAAACTGGGCCTATTCAGGAGAAAACGCCACACTGAAGGGAAGCTTTTGTGTAACCAGTCAAATTATGTAACGCAAATTAATGAAATATCAAAAATATTGAGCTGTTTTCTTAAAAAATGCCCCCGTCCCACGGTTTAAAATTAATTTTTTTTACATTTGCCCTTATAGGCTATCATACCTCTGGGCACTGCTCCTGCCCCCTTGGCTTAATTCTTTATAGATTCAGCCTCACATTCTCTTGACGTTTAAAATTGTGAATTGGCTCGCCCCTTCATATTATACTATTATAAAATAGAATTCTGCAAATGTACAAGCCAAAACCCTAACAATGCGGTGTCGCAGTGGGTGAGGGCGACCCGGGTTCGAATCTCGCCCGGCTCAGTTCTCTGCATGTCATTCCCCTCTCTGCCCCATTTCACCTCTATCTCTACAAACATGTCTAATAAAAGCAAAAATGCCATAAAAACAACAAAAAACAACAACAATGCATTGCTGAGCTCTGCTCACCAACCAAATAGATTTGTGTCCTCTCAAGACAGGTTCACACAGCTGTTGGTAACACACAAACAGGTAAAGGTTAAGCATAGGGGCAAGGGAATGCATTTGGTCAATGTGGGTCCTCAGAAGTATAGAAAAATATTCTATAAATAAATTGACCATGCGTTCCAATACCCATACTTCCCTACTATTTAGTATGCCAGAAAAATATTTAGGATGTCCCAGTACATGCATGTCAATTGTAGTATGCTGAAAATGCCTAAATGCCCCCACTAACTCCAATAGCATGTTGCAGTATTCGTCTTTATTCTAGGGATTTCTCGACACAATGAAAAAAAATCTTCTTAATCTGATTTTTTTTTCTCTCCTGTGGCCCTTAAACTCTTCTGCTCTTTAGTATGCAGTGTAGTAAAAAGAGGAAGTATGTGATTTGGAACGCAGGGTCAGTGTGACCGGTCAGATGAGGTGTCAGGGCGTATTGATGTATTTTTTCAGAAACAGCTGGTTCTCATAAAATTAAGCTTTACCTTCTCATTTTGAGGGTTAAACAGACAATTATGACAATTTAGTCATAACATGCCATTATAATTTGACTGTAATCATACTGTCAACTATGATAAATGACTAGTCTTTTCTGGTGTCAGTTTCAGTTTTTTCCACGTTTGAACTCCAATGTGCACGTCTTTAAAACATCATTGTCATTGTTTCTGATCTGTTGTTATGACTTAATACTTCAACAATGCACAACATATTTAGTAAAAGACATCACTACGTATAAATACGTGGCATTCAAGTGAACGATGCTTGAATTCCACATTTTTATGAGTTTTGTTGTCTTTTCCTTTTTTTTCTTCAGTTTGCCAAATAATTTGTCTTAATGGAACTCTTATTATTTATATATATATATTTTTTACCTTTATTTAATAAAGGTAAATCCCATTGAGCCCAGAATCTTTTTCAACGGAGACCTGTTCCCATTTACACGTTACCATTCACACACACACACACACACACACACACACACACAGCAGACTAACTATCGGGAGCAATTTAGGGTTCAGTGTCTTGCCCTTTGTCTTGCCCTTTGACATATGGTGGGGAGACGGGGGGGTCAAACCACTGACCCTGTAACCCAGTGAACGACCAACCTACCCGCATCTCCACTGCCACATGTATAGGATAAGGTGTCAATAAAATCCCGGGAAAACAGGACAAGACTTACAAATACTCCTACAGTATATCCACTAATTGCTTCTCTCTCAAATTTGTCAAAAATAAATTATTTCTTCAATCCAGAATTTATTTATACAAAATTTCATAGCGGTAAAAAATCCCCCTTCACTTTTCCCCAGAGCCTAAGGAGACATCTTTCAACGTCTTGTTTTGTCCGACCAAAAAGCCCCAAGCTGAAACATTTCATTTACACTGATGTAAAACAGAGGATAAGTCTATCATTATAGAAGCCAGGACAAAACAGTAATCATTTCAGGTCACGCAAATGCATTTAACACACTCACACACTCTCTCTCTCACACACTCTCTCTCACTCAAACACACACACACACACACACACGCTCGCATGATGAAACTATTGTTCTTTGGAAAAATATGTTTCTGAGGGGAATTTCACACAGATAGGGCTCACTCATTGTCTTAAGTTTGTACTTAAAGCTATAGTGCATAACTTTCCATATAATTTAAATAAAAATAATGTCACAAATCGCCCCTCCCCAACCCCCCTAATAAAAGCAGTTAGCACAACTCTGGGGCAGTAGCTCACATCTACATTTTTTTAATCATTAATAATTTTTAATCTTCATATAAATTCGTACAGGGATCATTTTTAATCTACATATCTCTATTCATATATTTATTTCTAAACTATTTTTTGTCATTAGGTCTTTGTTGTTGTGTCATCGTTTTATTTGTCAATTGTCTTATTAAGTTAAAGGTGCAGTGTGTAATATGACATCATCAAGAAAGTTCTACAAAGTTCTAGAATGCAACGCTCCCTGGGTAACCCCAACCCTTTAGAATAATAACAGAAGCTACAGTGGCATTCAAGGACAAGAACAATTCTAAATTTTAAACAATGCACCTGATGACATTCCAACTATGACACTTTCAAGATGGCGGCACTAAGCCTCGGTCCAAAATATGCAGAAATATGGACATATATGAGACCCTTTCTAAGGGAAAAAATAATAATAAAAAAAAATCAGCTATTATGCACTAAATTAAATGTACTTATGGATATTATAATTACTTTCTACAAAATCTGCTAGGAAATAAAACCCAAAATTCAGACACTGCAGGTTTAAACACTCACTGCTGCCAGAGTGCCACACTGTATTTCGTTGTGTATTACAATGACAATAAAATCCTTGAACCCTAGAAAATAACATACACACAGGCACACACAAACACGGACAGACAGACAGACAGACGGACAGACAGACAGACAGACAGACGGACAGACATGATGATGAGGAAGAGAAAACAGTGAAAATGGGTGTAAGAGTTCCTTCACAATAAAAGCCCAAACAGGCAGTAGATTGACTGACCTGTAAAGTGGCACAGCAGCGACTGCAGGTCGTTGAACTGGATTCTGTCGGACATGCCCTGCGTTCCAAATCTCATACTCTTTTTTTTTTGTATTCTACATACATCCGACGATAAAAACGATCTAGTTAGGATGCAGTAGGCATACTTTTGGGACTTACTTTTACTCTCTTATTTCATCATAGCATTGCGCCTTGATCTTGCCTCTTGCTTTTATATCCGGCCTATCCCCGTTTGTTTTCATATGGAGGCTTCGTCGATGTGACGTCACTTCACGTGCGCACCGGATTGTGGGTCAGAATCGGCCAAATAGGATGCAGTTTTCAACACTAACAATCTTGGCCGCATGAAGTAGGAAATCCGGGTACTTCTAACCATCCTAAATCTGGCCACAAGAATCGGGACATCCTAAATCTTTTTTCTACCATACTATATAGTAGAAAGTATGCGATTCGGAACGCAGGGATGCTCTGGATGTGAGACTGCAGACACAGGGACAAGACGCATGAATAAAGTGAATGCCTTTTCAAAATAAAAGTTGATTTTAAGACAGCAATACAATTTAAAGCTGGGGTATATGATTTCTGATTGGTCAAAGTTAACATGAGCTGACACTTTGACCAATCAGAGCGAGGCTGTGATTCTCTGTTCTTATTGGCTGTTGAGACTGTCCATTCACTTCGGCACGACTTTGTTGGTGTAGAGCGTGTCAGGGAGGGACCATAGGGGAGGGACCAAAGAGAATGCTATTTTCTCCCCAAATCCTCCACCCCTTTGAACGTTTGTTGTAATATTAAAAAGTAGCGTTCTATACTCTGTCAGTATCACAGTGTGTCGAGAGCAGTAAAAGACTGTGAGCTCTCTCCGCGTTCACTGTTTGTTTGCACACCTGCAGACAATTACTGACCTGATTACAAGGCTTTGCATCACTACCACTGGTCAACACCAGATAGAGGCATTTCTCATCCATTTAAACTCGACCAGTTGAGAACTACTTCTTCAGTGTGTGTGTGTGTGTGTGTGTGTGTGTGTGTGTGTGTGTGACGCCAGACAGTAATGAGCTGTTTGAGAACACTGAACAGCTCTGAATGGATCATTGAAAGTCCATTTGGGACTTTGGTTCACATCCCTGGACACATTACAGACCTTTTCCACTCCAAGTGAAATATAGTGAGCTTCATCTTCTGAAGTTCTCTCAAGGTCAGATGGGGCCATATCTATCTATCTATCTATCCATCCATCTATCTATCTATCTATCTATCTATCTATCTATCTATCTATCTATCTATCTATCTATCTATCTATCTATCTATCTATCTATCTATCTATCTATCTATCTATCTATCTATCTATCTATCTATCTATCTATCTATCTATCTATCTATCTATTAGTACAGGCATTTTGTGAGAAAATAGGGGTGGACACCTCAAACAAATTGCAACAGAAACCATTCCAACTGTTTTTGACTCATGAATATGTAAATAATAACATACTAAAAGTCTTAAGGAATCCATGTGGTGGAAAGTACTTTTCTAAGGGGTTTCTTAACCATACCTTTATACCAATTTTCGGCTTCCTTAAGTACTGTTTTGTGGTAGAGGGGATATGTGCCAAATTGTTAACCTTTTCAGAAAAGCTTGAAACTTGGTACACTTATACAGTTTGGGGCCCTGAACATTTTCAGATATTTAGCCATTGCAAAATCAAATCATGGTTGCCGTGGCAACCATTTTACTTTCCGCCATAGCCTAATTATGCATTTTTCATCATAACTCCAGAACCAAACATAATAACACATAACTAGTGATGTCTACCCCTATGTTTTCATGGTCAGGGATTACAATGATACCACATACAACATCAGAAACTATTCAGGTGAATAGTTAAGGGTGAATTCAATGATTTTGCGTTAATTAAATCAGTAGTCTTAGAACATCAAAGTGACTATCATTTAGGAGGTGCAAAGATTTCTAAGTAATGCTGTGATATCGCATGGAACGGACATAACTGGCTTCTCTGGGGGGTTTGTCCAATATGCCGCAGACAATGTGGACCACAACATTCGAACCTTGGATGGCAACAACACCTTCCATGGCATGGGGATGATGGCTGCCATAACACCAGCTAGCAAGACTAGCAATCCCATCCTAAGAGCAAAGGTTACCCCAAGTGACGTAAACTTGGTGGAAAGAGTTCCAATCCTGTTCCACAGGGTAGAATGTCGTGAAACAACTGCAGTGACTTACCAGAAACTTGTCACTATGACAGCACAGGACCCGACAGCCGACCTGGACCTCATATGGAAAACAGCCATCATGTTTGCCTCACAAAGGCCAGCATGGTCTGGTATGATGCAATTTGCACAGCGTGGCACTCACCCAGGGAAATCATCCTTTGTCTTTCTCCCAATGATTGATATGAGCCCCAATGACCCCACATGCATCTACTCCACATTGAAGTTTATATGTGAACATGCCCAGCGCCACAATACCACCCCCATCATAACATTCGATCAACCACTCTGGTGGAAGGCCCTTCTGATCATAGAAGCTGAGCCAGAGGGAAGTGACTTGGGCAACATAGTCCTGTGACTTGGGGGCTTCCACACTGAGATGAGTTTTTTGGGGTCCATTGGGCATCTCATGGCTGGTGCTGGGTTGCAGGAAGTGATGGAGCTTTTCTATGCAGCCAATGCTGTTGTGCACATGATGACAGGGAAGGCAATTGCACGGGCTGTGCGTGCACACCTCCTTATTGATGGCGTTCTGAATGGCCTGATTCTGTCCGATGCACTTGGTATGGCTCCCTTCCAGCTGCAAGGAGATACAGAATACCCATTAGAAAACTCTGATCTCAATGAAGTTGCTGACCTTTACACACAGCTGATGGAGGGATCTGTGTCTGCAGAGAAGGTTTGCAATTCTAATGTGATACTCAGAATAAAGGATCTACTCAAAGACAAAACTGAATCCTTGAAATCCTCTAGCAGGACTGCTGCCCTCTGGTTGCAGTACATGGACATGGTTGACATACTTCGCAAGTTTCTGAGAGCTGAACGTACTGGGAATTGGGAACTGCACCTTGAGGCAATATCAGAAATGCTTCCTTACATGGCAGCATCTGGGCATAATCTGTACACCAAATCCGCTCACATCTATGTGCAGCGGATGTTCAAGCTCCAATTGGAACATCCTAATATTTACAAGAGATTTGTAGAGGGATTCCATGTGGTCAGACGGAGTGATCGCCTATGGGCTGGCCTGTCAATGGATCTTGTCATTGAGCAGGTTCTAATGAGAAGCATGAAAACGAGTGGTGGCCTGACAAGAGGGCGAGGGATGACAGAGCCGCAACGTCTGACATGGCTTCTCTCCATGCCAGCTTGTGCAGAAGTCAACAGCGCCATGCAAGAGCTAACAGGGGTGAATCACAACACCGGAGAACAGAACAAGGACATGACGGATGCAAGACGAACACGTGACTTAAAGGATACACTCACAGTTCAGAACTACATCAAAGAAAGATATCCTTTCTGCTCGGATCAGAGCTTGCGTAGCATCTCTTCTGGGGTCCATGCACACCTTTCTGTAAATGTTGATGAGGCAAAGGCAGTCGGTAACACCATTTTGGCCAGCATGGATGGTCAGACTACAGCTGAGTACAAATTCAAGAAGAGGGCTCAGGCGATAACAATGAGTACAACATCCTCAGTAAAGATTGATGGTGAAGCAGTGCAGGTGGATCCTCACTTACTCTTCCAGAGACTAACAATTGCTGCAAAAGGGTCACAAGACCTGGAAGCCACATTTAAATATGAGCTATGTAGTCATCCTCCAGCACTGTTTGACAACTTCTTACTGCTTCGACAGCCACAGAAGCCAGTATTTGCAGCTGCTATTTGGGCGCTCCACACACCTCAACATCAAGGAGTCACAGGTCATGTTCAGTATGTGCTGGATGGTGGAGCCCTTGTTCAGCGCATCCCCTGGACACGTGAATCCACATACAAAGAAATTAGTAAACTGTACAGTGATTATGTGAAAAGGAAGTATGGAGAAGCAATTGTTGTGTTTGATGGCTATCAGGGCATATCGACCAAAGACACGACACACTGTAGACGAGCAGGTGGGAGGACCGGAGCAACCGTCACCATCGGTGAGGACATGCTGGTTACAATGAATAAAGATGAGTTCCTCTCGAACAAAATAAACAAGCAGCAGTTTATCAACATGCTCAGTTGTAATCTACAGAAAATGAACTGTCCAACCCACCATGCCACAGGTGATGCTGATTTACTGATAGTTCAAAAAGCAGTGGAGTCTGCCACCACAACAAACACTGTGCTCATTGGTGATGATACAGATCTGCTCGTCCTCCTCATTTACCACACCAACCTCAGTTCCCATGATCTCCTCTTCAAACCTGAGCCCAAGAAAAGCATGAATAAACCACGTGTCTGGAACATCAAGCTCGTTAAGCAGCAGTTGGGTCCCAGTGTGTGCAACAACATCTTATTCATGCATGCAATCGCCGGGTGTGACACTACATCTCGTCCTTATGGCACTGGAGAAGGAGCTCCTCTTCAGAAATTTACAAGCAGTCCTGATTTCCGAGAGCAAGCTACAGTGTTTGACACACAGTTATCTTCTGCAGGAGATGTTGTGTCTGCAGGAGAAAATGCTTTGCTGTGCCTTTATAATGGGAAGCCTGGGGAGCGACTCGATTCACTCCGATACAAGCGCTTTTGTGAGAAGGCGGCCTCAAGCACTTCTCATGTACAGCCACAGAGTCTCCCACCTACATCAGCAGCAGCAAAGTACCATAGTCTTCGTGTGTACTATCAGGTCCAACAGTGGAAGGGAACAAAAGGTGAACTCCTGCCTCACGATTGGGGATGGAAAGAGAGTGATGGGCTGCTTGTTCCAATCCAAACCGACTTACCACCAGCTCCACAGGAACTGCTAAGGGTCATAAGATGCACCTGCAAGACAGACTGTAGCAGCCTGAAGTGCACATGCAAGAAGCATGGCATTGAGTGCTCTGTTGCATGTGGTAACTGCAAAGGATCAGGGTGTGCAAATTCATCTCAGGCTGGATGTGATGATGATGAAGATGATGAGGAAAAATCAGACAATGTCTGAGTATAACTTAAGAGTTAAAAGCACTCCATTGCTTCATGCAACTATTAAATAACCTTAACAATGATCTGAAAACTCATGGTGTACATCGAATTACTACTTTCACATTTAATTATTATTGCTCTGGCTAACCTCAAATTAGTAGTACGGCTGTGCACTGAAAAATGTAATATACAAATGTATGATCATCAATACACATCGATAGTAATGTGTCCCATTTTGGCATTCACAACTATTTTGGTGGCATATAAAAAGTGGTTATATATTAATTTTATCATTATTTATTATGGGTCTGGGTTAATGAACAACATTTGAGTTTATAAAAGTCTACACAACATTCATGCAACATAGAAAAAGTCACTTAAAAAGTCACATAAATATCTGAAAATGTTCAGGGCCCCAAACTGTATAAGTGTACCAAGTTTCAAGCTTTTCTGAAAAGTTTAACAATTTGGCACATATCCCCTCTACCACAAAACAGTACTTAAGGAAGCCGAAAATTGGTATAAAGTTATGGTTAAGAAACCCCTTAGAAAAGTACTTTCCACCACATGGATTCCTTAAGACTTTTAGTATGTTATTAATTACATATTCACGAGTCAGTTTGGTGAGCCTAAACTGACCTGGTTTTATCTAGTGCCGCCCAATTTCTTCCCTAAAGATCTCTCATTACATTGGTCGATTTCATCACTCGATTTGGCCCATCTGATTGTGTTTACCTGCTCGATTTAAGCAATGCAGCTCAGGGTTCACCAGTTTTTGCACATACAACATTTGTCAAATAATTTGTTTTATCTGTTTTAACAGTTGACTTTTGGAAAATAAAAATGTTGAATTGATAAACAAACATCTATTATTTCATATAAAAATACTGGTATTGATAAAAATGAATTAATAATGGTTAAAATAAATAAAATGCCAAAAGGCTCAAGGGGTTCACAAACTTTCACACAGCACTGTATCTATCTATCTATCTATCTATCTATCTATCTATCTATCTATCTATCTATCTATCTATCTATCTATCTATCTATCTATCTATCTATCTATCTATCTATCCATCCATCCATCCATCCATCCATCCATCCATCCATCCATCCATCCATCCATCCATCCATCTATCTGTGACAGAAAATGTGATGTGAAAATGCTGATCATAAATTACATGTAACAGCAAATGAGACCATCAGTGCAAAAAATTTAATTTTTATAGTTTTTCTTCATGCCTTTGTCATGGGTATACGCTCACCCTGGAACAACAGCTGGCGTAGTAAAAACACTACCGCTTTTGTCCAAAAGGGGGAGCAAGAATGAACAAAAACTGAAAGTTCGGGGAGTAAGTGAGTACAAGACACTGAATACGTATGTTTCACATTTTTACTGTATATGCTCTTTGCAATTCTACAGCATTGTGCAAAAGAAAAATACACTTCAGTCACTTATTTAGAACAAACATAAAAAACATCCTTTTGGTAGAGCTGTGCACAAATGTGAACAATATAACAGGACATATTGTAAATGAATATAGGTAAATCATTCTGGCACATCCAGACGTTCCTGTCTGTCTGGCCACATATTTTCATCTACATCACAACGGATTTTATCCCTTGCAATGCAGCGAGGAAAGTATCTATGATAAAGAAAAGGTATAACATTTGCTTGACAGAATTTGATAACTAGTTCAACAATTTTGTATGTAATGACTCAAGCAATGAAATGAAGACTATCAGTTTTATTTGGAACGATATTCAGCATCCATAAGTATAGTTCATTTTGAGTGACATGACATAAGCAAATGACAATGTTATAAAACAGCAGAGAATTGTATGAAAGCAACTAATACATGTCCAAAAGCATTTGCAATTTGTTCAGAGGAAGGAGAAATTGCTACTATGATGTGCTCAAATGACTAAATGTTGCGGAGGTTGAACTAATAGTTATGAGAATGTTCATTCTGATCTGAGAAAAGCACCAAAGCAACTGAGAAAAACTGTAATTTAATTCTAAATTTAATTTTTAGATCATCCTTATTGGTTTATATTTTTATGATTTCCTGGTCTCCAGCTAAACTAGGTGGCGTTGTCTGGCAAAGAGTAAACAGTGACACACACACACACACACACACACACGAGGAGGTCAAACTCTTTTGCAATGAGTTTACTTGCATTTAGTATGACAGCCTTACAAATACATTTGACATTTGAATAAAATTAGTATTTGCTGCAAGCAGGTACATGTTTAGCCTCTAATATCTTGATTCAGAGTGTTCAGACAACCCAAGTATTCCAATTCAGGCTGCAAAGCAACAAGTAATTGCTGAAGAAATTCCCGTGCCTTTTCCCCCTGCAGAGAGAAATGTGCAGCTTTTGGTTAGTGAGCAGGGAAGTGATGAGCACAGTTTAATTGACATTCAAAACTCTGTTCAAATGATGTTCAATTCTAGGACCGATATCACTCACATGTTAGGACATGTAGCCCACTGAAAAAAAAAATTCATTGGATTTACTTGATTTTATTACAGACATCGGTCCCACGTGATCAGAATGTGGCCAACTAATGAGATATTGCTTGTTAATCCAACTTATTGTTTTCACTTAAAACTGTTTGAAAAAATCATGTTGATTAGACACATTATGTCAAAGTAACCTTAACACTAAAATATTGTGTAATGCTAACATGATTTTATCACATCAGGGGTACCTGATTTTCAAGTATAAATCCAACTTGATTTCTTCATGTTTATATTATCCAATATTTATGTAACTTTTTCAGGCAATTTGATTACGTCTTTGGTAGCCAAGTAATGTATATGAATCTAACATGATTTGTTCAAATAAAATCTAAATGTATTGTAGAGATCAATCCCATGATTTAGTGTGTGCAAATACAAAATTCAGGACAAAAAGGCAGTCAGGCATGTATACTCAAATTTTCTGTATTGAGCTTTAACACATTCAGCAAACGGACACATGTAGAAGGCATGGTAATAAAAAAGGAAAATGAATAAATAAAAAAAATAAGCTTTTCCAAATCCATGCTAGAGGTTTTCCACATGCACATATGGTATTTTCAAAATGTAAATTATACATTATGGTAATTCACAAACTTAAACTTGCCTCCGTACAAAATATGGCGAGTGCAGATCCATTCACATACTAGCAAGCACATTGCCTCTTCCATTAAACTGGATAACCATCAACAGCAGTGGCTCAAAACAAAACACACTTTGATCACTGTATCAATGAATAGAAACCCAGAATACCTAGAGCTACACATGTTTATACACTGAAGAAGGCACAGAAATGAGAACCCAAATTAAAGCCAGTGGCCATCTGGGGTTTGATGAGCAGGCGCAGTGTTTGACCGGTTCATTCAAAGAGACAATTTTTCAGCGTGAGTACTTTGAAAGTTTACCCATGTATCCAAAAAGGCATGGTAGTAAAAAAGGAAAATGAAAGCTTGTGCCCATTAAGAAAAAACAAAAATAAGCTTTTCCAAATCAATTATAGAGGTTTTCCACATGCACATATGGTCTTTTCCAAATGTAAATTATACATTATGGTAATTCACAAACTTAAACTTGCCTCGTACAAAATATGGCGAGTGCAGATCCATTCACATACTAGCAAGCACATTGCCTCTTCCATTAAACTGGATTACCATCAACAGCAGTGGCTCAAAACAAAACACATAATACACTCATGACTGCATCAATCAAATCAATAGAAACCCAGAATACCTAGAGCTACACATGTTTATACACTGAAGAAGGCACAGAAATGAGAACCCAAATTAAAGCCAGTGGCCATCTGGGGTTTGATGAGGCAGCGCAGTGTTTCACCCGTTCATTCAAAGAGACGGTTTTTCAGCGCGAGTAGTTTGTTTGAAAGTTTACCCACGTCCATGTCCATTAGTATCTTCTGTACTACCTCAAAGGTGTACCGGAGGTCAGGGGGATAGCTGATGTTCAGTGCATACATCAGTCCAAAAAGCATAGCAACAGCTAATGCTATATTGTCTACATCTCTTAACACCTTCGAGGACAACTCCAATGTCCTCAGATTCTTCGCTTGCCTCATGCTCTTTAAGAACATAAATCCCGACTGTGGTTTGTCCAATAGCAGCATTGAAGGTGTCTCCATCCATGCCCTGTACAAAACAGACAGACAGGTTGGTAAATTAGACCTCAACTTTGTCTATTTATCATGAACAGCATATACACGGGCAGCAGTTGGAAATTGATTTTAAAATCTCTTGCTTCCTCGAGCAACACAACCTGTATGCATTAATACACAGGATAATCTACAACAAAATTATGCTATTGCAAATTCGCTATAGTGCAAAAAAAATAAATAAAAATTGTGGACAAGATGTATGAACTAGAATGAAATATAATGTAGAAATAGTTTTTCACTACTTACTATTTTCAGCCCACTATTTACCATATTAATCTTTGTAGTAACAGAAATGCTTGTCAATGTAGTAAGATGAAAAAGAGTTTTGAAAATGTGTTACGTTTATTTAACCAGCAACTGAGAAACATAATGATTTTAAAATATATCTAACCGTATTTTATCTGATATGGAAAATAGGGGAATGAGTAAGTAAGCACTGATCCATGTACATAGCGCGTATTCTTGCACAAGGTTTTCTGGATTCTCACCCATGTAGATGCAGACTCCCTTGATGATGCACTCTCGTCCAACATCGACATCATCACACTGAAAGGAAATTAAATGTTCTTCATTAGTGTCAGAATTCAGTCCGTTAAAAAAACAAAACAAAAAAAAACAACTAGCGGTGGTAATGGCAGTTACTCTCCAAAGGAAGCCTATGAAGAGTCACACCCTGCAGTTACAAAAAAGAGTCACTAGATGGCTAGTTACCTCTATGATTTATTCAGTTTAAAACTTGTTATTTTAAGATTAATATTTTTAATAAATTATTGTAATATGAAAATAAGGCCTAGATGCAGCACATTGAGATTATATCACCATGTAGAAATTTAAGATAATAGCACCAGGCTTCTTCACATGCCTTGCTGTGAGACAAAAAAGATGAACAAATATTGGAAGGAGAAGATGAAAATTAAATGCACTTATTGTCGCCCTGGATTTGTCTACAATTCATATACCCTACTTGCCAATCAATTATGTGGCAACTAAAACATTCTATGGTGTTGCATAACATCTCCACAATAATAAAAACGCATAATGGTTGTCAATTTTTTTATTTTTTTTTTTAATGAAAGTTTGACTCCCGTATAACTTACATCTGCCATTTGTGCAATGATTGTTTTGAGCCTTTGCCCTAGGCGTCCTCCTCTCTTTTGGAACAGCTTTGTTAGTTTGTCAGAGTGAACGTCCAGCTGAGACAGGAACCTGGATTGAAGTGGGATGGTGGTAATTCTCTTGAACTCAGCGTTGATCTAAATAGTAGTAAGCACAAAAAAGCACAACAGATTCAGGTTTCAAACTTATTATCAGAGAGAAAATACGTAACACATACAGCAGAACAGGACAATCTAAGAGGGATAAAGCATAGAAGAATATACAATTATGTTCATCTGCAGTTTGCCAGGGTACCATAACTGTCCCTAGATCAAAAACCAGAACAAGATGAATAACCAACTATGGAGATAAGCCTTAGCTCATTGACAGCAAATAGAGCAGGCCACCTTGCCATGAATTCCTCCACCATTGGCACATCACGGACGACCTCATGTCTTCTGAGTGCGAACGTCTTCTCCATTTTCTTTTTCACGACCTCTTGGTTGTTTCTCTTCTTTAGATCTGAAAGTAGTTCTTTCTGCATTTCCTCCAGGCTCACTTCAGTTTCTGCTGACGGGTATGTTGGGCAAAAATTCACCTCTGCTCTCTTTGCCTTTTTGACACCAAAGGCTGCAGTGTGCTTTCCTGCAGGTTTGTTTTTTAAAGAGTTCACCGTTACCTCTGGGCAGCCCAGTTTCCTCAGCTCTGTGCGGTAATTAGAAACTTTCCATTTAACACTGTTCTTCCATGCGCCATATCCTGTGCCTGATCCTTTCTCGGTCAAACATGGATGCTTCTTGATGAGACTCTGAGCTACCTGATCGATCTCCTTATCACTGACATAGACTTTGTACTGTACAATTTCCTGCACTAAACCGTCAAGGATGCACAACTTCAATTTTGGATCTGGGAAAAATACAATGCCATTTTTAGCATAAGCTACATTTGCCTTCTGAAGTTTTAATTCAGCATCGTAGGTGAACTTTGGCACATGAAACACAACAGGCCAAGAAGAGCGTGAGCTGGTAGACTCGCATGATGAAAGTATATCTGTATCCACAGATCCACCTGACAAGGGCGAGTCATTTACAGAGGAAGGACTGAACGCAAGGGGATTCACTACTGGATTGAGAACAGAGAACTCGTCATCATATTGCATAGTATTGGGCCATGACATATCAATGACTTTAACAGTACCTTTGTCTTCTACTTCTGAAATCGAGGTAAGGTTAAGGAACTCATTTCCAAACAATACATCCATAAATTGAAGTCTAATAATGCCCTGAAGTCCACACTGTTTCTTCACTTCAACCAGAAGTTCATCAATTGATGCAGGAAGTCCATTGGAGAGGGTCAACCTCTGACAGCTGCCATCAGGCAAGATGATCTTAAGTATGAGAGGAGTCGACATCTTTAAAGGGGACATATTATGCAAAATCTCGGTTTTAAAGGTGTATTTCCAAGGTCTACTAGAAAAGGTTTTCATGGTTTATTGTTCAAAAAACCCAATAGTTTTCTACCATTTTCCATTTCTTCATCGCCTTTTCCAGCCTTCTTTTGCCTCTATCTCAAAAGGTAGGTTTTGACAGCTTACCCCCCTTCGCAAAATACTAGTCTGCTCTGACTGGTCAGATCTAAATGGGCGTGCATGCCGCCCTGCTCATTTACTCTATACCTACCTACATGGGCATGGCACACGCCCAGCTGTCAGTTTTGTTTACTTTTGGCCAATGCAGCATGGAGACCAATGTAAACATGTTTAGCTTCATTTCTACCACAAATATCAGCACACTAACCAGTTCTAAACTAAAAGATGTACAACTGAACCTGTTCAGACAGAAGTTTGAGCTGAAAACTGTGAAAATGGCATCAAGATTTCTGATTTCCCTGACATTATCCTCAGGTAAATACTATTTAATTATGTCACAGTCAATAACATAATTTGAGCTAAGTATTTATGCATAAACTCTCTAAACTGGTAACATACACCCTGTTTTACGTTTGTCTTTACAGGTCTGTGGAATGATCTACAGCCCAGTGGAGTGAAAAAGCTTTGGTTGTGAACCGATACTGAGTTGACATGTAAAAATGTACAGTAACCATAATGGAAAAGAATGTATCCTGAATCATGTCAAGATTCACTGGAAAGGCATTATCTTTTGTAAAATGTATGGTTGAAATAATTATGCTTTAGGTTTGTCAGAGCTGCAAATTATCTGACAACATTTCAATATCTAGGAGATAATGTATCATTTGTATTGTGATCACTCATTCATAATAAAGTTACCGTTAAAAAATGTATTGTGTTGCTTACTGTCACTGTTTGCTACCTGTAGTAAAGGATTACTTGAAACTCACATTTCATCTCGCTGAAGATTTTCTCTGATGAAACAGTATCATTACATTTTAAAAAGACCAAAAACATCCTTAAAAATAAAGCAGTTTATTCATAGCCAGTGGAATGAAAATATGAAGTGTACATATCAAACAGAAGCAAAGCCATAACTTTTATGTAACTGTCCAGTTGTTGTTGGGCCCTGAAGAAGACCACCTGTCCCACCCAGTGAAAACATCCTCCTCTGAAGGAACGGATAGTGTGACGGTCTTGGTGGCTCCGTCCGGCTCCATCAGGTCACTCAGACACCTGTAAAACATGGCACATTCAATGTTACATCATGTAGCCTAGCTGACATGTATAGGCCTACATCATACATCTGTTAAGGCAAAGCTACAACAAATTCAGTATAGCCCTGGCTCGATAAGCAACAAGTTCTGAGTGATACTGTGTGCTTTTTGAAATATAATGGACAGGAAACAAACACCAGCAGAGGCAACTTACAGTATTCCTGTCTATGTGTACATTACACTGGAGATCATGTAATAGGCCAACTGCTTCTTGTACTACAGGTTTATTTTGCTTAAAAAAACGGCACTTTGTCCCGCATTCTCCCGCACAAACGTAGTCTTTGTCCCACATCTGGTGAATTGGGATCTGGTCACCCTAACTACACACTGTCCGCAGACTTATTGCGGTGTGTACTTGAGCTATACAATCAGACAGCTAGCAGATAGCAGGATTAAGCTATTTAAAAAATACTCTTCAGTTTCCAACACACCCTACAGTTTCACCGTCTGTTTTTCACTCAGGGGCTGTCACGATAGGACAAAAGAGCCAAATAACAGTCACTGCAAAAGACTCACAGCTCTAACCGTTAGCATAAAGCTAACGGTAAAGCTAGCGGGCGCTAATGCTAACGACTAAACCCCGCATTCTCTCATTTCAGTCGGTGTTGGTTATTATAGGAGGGATAAAATAAAGCACATTACAGACATTGAACTAACAAACGGACAGAATTATTTTTAAAATAGGACTACTTACATTTCGGACGGATGGTGTCTCTCAGTCTTCCTGGCAGTCTCCTCCACACTCCAGTAAAAAGGCTTTGATCACACTAACAGATTGCAAACCTTTGCTGGAGATAGCCTAACAAAAAATTAAGTAAATCCATTCAGCCCTAGTGTGCTTCGAGGCTGGGGTGTGATGGTAGCTTGAGGTTGAGATCACACTGCAGCTTGCTTCTCCTCTGTTGTTGCATGAGCGAGTAGAGGCTCAGCCAGGTGTGTGTGGTTACCAACGGGGCGTCTTGATTTGCCAATCAACTGCCGAGTTTCTGGTGAGCTTTCCCGTGGGAGTATTTATGATAATGAAAACCGACCGATTTCGTCATCAGTCGGTGTTTTTTGGAAGAAACCTTCACATCCCCCCTTTTTCGAAATAAGTGTCCCAGAAGAAACTGACATATTTGTCTTTCTGAAGCTTGTGTGTGCTGTTAGGGACGCCAATAACCTAAACAGTGTGCCCAAACACCGGCAATTTTTGGTTTTTCATAATATGTCCCCTTTAAAGCGGTTCACTCTGCACAGACACACAAAAAAAGACAAGACGTTAGTTTCATGTTCCTAGTTTTAAGTTTCTTAATCATATGCATAACAGGAACAGGCAGTCATTTTAAATTTAATTTGTAAATATAGGGCTCCCTCCAACAATACAACATACAAAAAAAAAATATTAAGACATAGGTCACTTTATTTCAAACATTGTAGCACTGCACCTTTGATTTCAATATGCCTTTTCAAAGTCACCATGCGTGCTGATCCAATGTTGTAGTCGGCTAGTGGATAAGCATCGAGGAGTTCACCAGAGTGAAAGTTCGTGTGGGTGCTGGGCTGAGTTCAAATGCCCTATAATGTTCTCTGTACCAACCACAGAGCTCTTTGACAATGTAGAATACACTCTTGTGTAAAATGATGATTTGGTCAATTTCACTAAATTCAGGCAATCCACCTACTACTCTGTGGGCCAGTATCATTCCCTTCCTGTAGGTTATGCCCTTTGTTGTCACACACTGTGCAAGGTGAACCTCGTGTGTGTCAGAGAACCTTTGCCTGATTTCTTGTGCAATGTCCTCTTTGAGCAAGTCTACTGGTAGAGTGGATACAGCTGAGACCTCTAGGTCAGACTTGGTCAAACATGGAGAGCTCAGATGGTAAGCAATCATCATCTGATGCTTTGAGGCTAACGACAGGGGCACATTCTTGTAGCAACTAGTGTGTCTGATAACCTGCTTAAAAAAGCTATGCTTGGCTTCAAAGCGCATCGTCCACTGCCCGACAACTGGACCAAACAGCCTTATCATCTTGGGGTAGTGCTCCAAATAATGGTGTTTTGGTAGCAGCCTGATGTCAGGAAACAACTCTTTGTATCTCTGCCTGTGCTCTAGGATTTTACCTTCTAAAAAAGCCAGGGAATCATCACTATGCACAGGGGCAACAACAAGCTCTGTGATGTCCTTCAAATCCATGAGAAGGAGCCATGCAGGCTCATCTTCAGGTACAAGGGATCCAACCAAAAAAGGTAAGAATCGGAGTAAGCTCCAGTTTTCATGAGCGTTTCCCCCTACTGTTTTCCTGCTAGAGAAAGTTTGTGACACTACATGAGGTTTGTTTGCCCTGTCAGTCCATTTGTAGGGAAACTTCAGAATGGCATTGTTCAGGTCAGCTAATGTGAATAGCTTTCTGGATATAAGCACTCCTAAACAATGAGCTATTTCTGCTGGGATTATACCCTCAAAAAGATCATGGGCAAGATCAGGTGGATAGCCAAAGATTACATGGAAATGTGACAGGTTTTTTGAGAAGATGCATTCCCTTTTCACTCCACAACAACTTGTACCTGTATCTTGGGCTTGTTTGACATGGGTCTGATGAAGCTCCTTAGTTCTCAGACTGAAAGCACCAGATGCAACAGGATGTAGCTGAATGTCACTGCTACTTCCTGTGCAAAATCTGCAATAGTATTCCACCGAAAAACTCTCCATAAATCCTGCAACGCTGTGCGCTCCCAGGTTGTCAGCCACTACACTCAGTACTGTACCTTTAACTGACTCACCTAACAGTGGGACATAAACACCCAGCTCCTTTAAGAAGAGGTTCAAAGACTTTATCAAAACCATAGGTTTTGACATCATCTGTTTTGCACAAAACAGCTAGGTAGATGGTTGATAATGAGGAGTGAGAACCTGGAGGCAAGTTAGCCAATACCCAATAAACAGCACAAAGCTTGTGTTTCTTTCGTGAGGTGCCATGGGGGTTACAAGTTTCAAAGTCATCCACATACAAATTTAGGGTAATCCTTGGACTTTCCCCAGTGAGAAAACCATTTTCCTTAAATAGGGAACCATCTCTTGAGGACTTGAACTGATATGACTCTCCAGAAGATGTAACATTTTGGCTTTGATGGCTCTCAACAACTTTATCAATGATATCGCTTCTACTTAACAGCTGCTGTAAGGACTTCAATATTGGGACGTATTGGAAACTGCGTTTGTTTTTAGCATCAAGAATGTATTCAACTGGCTCGACAACACTGAAGTTCTCCTTATAATACTTCTTACGTAGATATGCAGTACTTAGAGGACCACCTTTTTGTATTGACATTCGCACAGGATTACCAGAACAAATTGCATCAACAGTTTCTCTTATATTAAGTTCATCAACAGGAAGATTTCTCTGAAGAAATATGTCCCTCACAGTGTCACAAGATAATGGAGCAGGTGCAGAAAAAGTCAAATCATGGAGCTCCCCCAAAAACACATCAATGGCTGTACTTGGCACATGGATCAAATGTTCCAACTTCAACAAACTTCAATCTTTGCTCTATGACTTTCTGCAAATCCTCAGTATGAAAATGGCTATTTGAAGGAATGACACTATATGGGTTCTCCACACACTCCTGACTATCAGCCTCCAAGTCATTTACAGATGATAACCTAGTTATGACTACTCCAGGTTTAAAATCATCCAATGTGTGATTGCAGTGTTTTCGGTTTTTGTGTGATTTAAATGTACAATAAACGTTTGTTTTAAAATCACAACCTAAAAACATGCAAATGACCGTCTCATTTGTTTTGAGATGTGTATTTACATGAGCAAAATAACACTTCTCTGATGTTAAATCACTACAAGCACAAATGTGGCAACTGAATATTGCTTCCTCTTTGTGAGTGACCCCTGTGGAGTGAATTTCACTTTGGTGGACAATAAGGGCATTCCACGTCTTAAATGTGCATGGGCATCTCAGGTATGTGCATGGAAAGCGAGAACTACGTCCAAAATGTGGATGCTTTAACTTATAGTGACGCAAAAGCTCGGACCTACTTGATACAGTTTCTGTGCAGCTTTTGCAAGTCCACATTACTGCCCCCAAACCCTGTAACATACATCAAGATTATTATTAGTAACTTCATCAAAGCTCTTATCTTCAATTCAGAAACAAAAAGGTCTGCAGTACTACCAAAATTCAAAGCACATGAAAATCAGTTATCACTTTCAAACTACCCGATTAATTAATGTGTTTAAATACAAGGACTAACACATGAAAACAAATATTAAAAGGTGGAGTCACTGATTCAGGAGAATGCTTGTTGTCAAGTATTGTTTTTCAAAAACAGTTAATATCTCATGATACGCTGCCTGCCCATATTGTGTGCACAGGGAGAAAAGAAATTCAGTGATTATACACAGCCTAGGCTCTGCAAACGGGCATGTTGCTAGCCACAGTGGGACCCCATTGTTACATACTAGTTTACAGAGCCCAGGGTGTGTATTAGCACCAGATTTTGTTTTAGTGCACAGTACACACAGGTAGCGGATAATGCGGAGATATTGCATTTTTATTGTAATAAATGATTGTGAATTCCAGAATCGCTGACTCCACTCTTAAAAAGAGGTTATGTTTAAAAGAGTATATTTTCAATTATATCAACTGAGAAAACAGAATTGATATCTTCTCTAACTCAAACTCTTAAATTATTTTTTGGAAATGTACCTTAAATATACAAGAATGCAAATTAAAGGATTTGCCAGGTATTGCAAAAGTAAAGAAAATATGACAGCACTTACCACTATCAAGCCTTTGTTTAAGTTGGGCAAATATGATGATATACCTTTTTAAAAGAAAATATGTAGAATTAGGGACATGAACTCAGTCAATCCTGTCAATTAATTAAAAAGACCACAAACAAATGCTATAACAAAAGCACAAACATATGCTACTGATGGATTATGATAGTTTTTTTTTCACTTTTTAATCTAGAGATAAACAGGCAAAACAAAGCGCAGGACAATGGACCATAGTTTGCATGACGGTGCCACCACTCTCTCTCTCACTCACACACATACACGTGAATGCACACGCAGTCCCCGCATGCAATGACACTCCCGACAAGGACACGCATACGTTTATTAATGCACAAACTCCAACATAGTTCACCACTAGCGTTAGCCGATTAGCTGGTTAACTCTCACACAAGCGGACACAGGCTATAATAATTAGCAAGCTAAGCAGGCACTCACACATGCGGACACAGGCTATAATAATTAGCAAGCTAAGCAGGCACTCACACATGCGGACACAGGCTATAATAATTAGCAAGCTAAGCAGGCTCTCACACATGCGGACACACACTAGTAATTAGCAAGCTAAGCAGGCTCTCACACATGCGGACACAGCTAGTTAGCGAGCTAAAAATAAAATATAGACAATATACATAGCCTACACACACACACACGAATGGACTAAATATTTAAATAGTTACACAGTGAACCACAGCAGTCTAGTTCAAATATTTCCAACTTAACAAACTTACTTTATCAGTAGTTGTGCTGGTGTCCGTCAGGTGGCTGATGGGAAATGTAACTGCTTCCAGAATCTTCGCGGTCATGGGTCAAAGGCAGTTCTTCTTCTTCTTTTTTTCCTCAGCGCAATTTGAATCCGGCCTATGGGCGCACTACTGCCACCTTCTGCTCGCAATGCAAATTATTTTTTGGCGCCAGAAAGTCACCGAACTCGATTACATCAAGATGAGTTTTTTAATTAAATCAAGTTGAATCAATGTGAAAGATATTAGTGCATTCAACATTCTCCAAAAACACTCAAAGTTGACATGATTAAAGCATGTCCACAAGAAGAATATACATTTATCATGTTGCATTTACGTGCTTAATTTTTGTAAATTGAAAGACCTGCTATGTTCCTTTTTTTCACCCCTATGATTCTCCTTTCTAGTATAATGGAGGAAAGAAATATGCGGTGTAAGGGAGCTTTCACAGCTGCCGGTTCTAGTGAAACTAACTCTTTTGCGCAGGTGAGAACACAGCAATTGTACTCGACACCAAAAGCGGACCAAAAAAGAGACCCAAGACCTTGTTAAAGAGGTTGTCTTGGTTCGCTTCCAAACCAACTCTGGTGCAGTCAGGTTGCTGTGAGTGTGTAGAACGTTTGGCATTTTTCAGAACAGACTCACACTCTCATCACACAGACTCCACTAGCAATGTAAAAGACTAAAGGCCAGGACACACCAGTCCGACACGTTCCGACTACCCAAAAACTGGAGTCGCCGTTTCAGGAAGCTCCAGTCTTCCCGTCGCGGCCACAAAACACACCGAGACGACTGCTTATTTTTCCGTACGCTCTGCGCTTGCGCGGGACGTAATGTCTCCACAACAGCAGGCGGCGCTAATCTGTATTGTGGCCCGAAAAAATACGAAAGCCGGAAATGATGGGACAGCTCTCTAGAGCATAAACATAGATAGAAATACGTATTTATATTTATGGACCATAAGAGCACAATTTTTAGCAGAGTGTCGAGCATGGTGTCGAGCAGTCAACAAGGGTTGATGCATGTGAGTACTCGCAAAACGAAACGAACAAACACATTAAAACGATGGCTAGCTGTTGTTAGCTATTTGTGCTACCCGCCTCACTTCCGGGCTTCACTGATTCGCTAGCCCTCCACCAATCAAATTGCTCCAAATGAAAGACGGTCGGCCGCCGATTGAACATGTTCAATCGGCGCAAAACAAGCCCGACGACCTCTACGTCGGCCGACGTCACGGCACACACCAAACAGATTCGTGTCCCGACCCCCTACCGACACTACGACGGCGATTATCTGGCCGGTGTGTCCTGGCCTTTACACAGATATATATGTATCAGTGTACCCACCTGTTCAGACACTCCTTTTCCATTACTCACAGTTAGAATTGAGGACGGTCCGTGTATAAAGTGTTATTTTGTTTTAAGGGCTGAGTCCAAACTGACAGAAAGGAATATACCGCTCATAATTTCGTTTTACCGTTTTCCAGCTGGAATGCAGAAACGAAAATTCCATCCGAATTTTCCTTTCTTGTTTATTGGTACAAAACGAAAAACGAATATAACAGAACAAGGAAATGGGTGAACGGAGGGTTTTGTTACTTTGTATTAAGAGCTTAGTCCCAATTATATGAAAACAAATAAACGAGCCTCATTGGCTGTGCCACTGAGAGCTTCCTGCTTCTGTATTTCCAGCGTAAAAGTAGCCTTTATGATAGGATCATAGCATACACTGACCCATAGCCTATACCCTATTGAGCACAATCTGTAAAATGTATAGCCTACATGTTCGAATAAAATAATAGGCCACATATTATTTTTATGTAAGAACACGTTCTCACTCCCAACCACTCAACATTTCTCCCCAACTCGTCCTCATTGACGCATGGTCATTGTCCCTTTGAGTCACTTTTCCACGTGCAATAATATAGCCTACCGCTATAGCCACTACTTTGGCAAGACATGTGCCAAGTGTGCCACCGCACAGGCAAGGACGGATTAACATGTCCACGGGCCCTGGACACAAACCAGTCATGGTCCCCTACCAACACGCAATCACACACATTATAATGCAGCGCGCAGCCGAGAGAGAGAGAGAGAGAGAGAGAGAGAAAGAGACACTCTCTTTGCGTCGGAGCCTACACTCAAAGCCCCGTCTGAGAACACAGCGTTTCACGCCCGGTGAAACACACACACACCTGCCGCCCCAATGGCTTTTTTTCCATGGGAAATTATTATTATTTTTTTTTTTTTTTTTTTAACAAATTTTTATTATTTTCCAAACAAACAAGACAAACAAACAACAACAACGAAAACATAACAGAGACACACAAACCCCCACCCCCCCACCCCTCCCACCCACAGGACAGGAAAACAGATCATACACTACAACAATAATTTGACACTTTCTGCGGCATCAACTAAAATGTTCAAGTTCTTTGTTTTTGCACCATGAAATTTTCCCACTGATTGTTCCATGTTCAGAATGTCCAGAAAGGCAAGCAACCATTGTTGTCTGTACAAAGAATGTGGGGCCTTCCAACGTAATGATGGGAAATTTCCATGGGAAATTATGAATTTTACCTAGCAATGGCAAGACCACAGGTCTGTTTTTATAATATTGTTAGCGAGAAATATGCATTAGGGTATGATCGCCCGATCAGCGTTGGGACAATCAACTCTGAGCGTGTTCACTCTGGGTTGAGCGCGTGCGTAAAAGCCATAGTCAATGGATCGCTGATAACATGATTCACCATAGAAACAGGAGAAACAAATGCTTGATCCTAAAACACTCCTGTTAATAAAACAAAGAATGATATATGCCTATACAACTAGGTGTATTAATCTGAACGTAGAGCATGTTCACGATGTGTAAGGTGGCCGCCTATATGAACGACAAGAGGGCTGAGAACAAGGCTACTGATCAGATACATTATCGATCAAACGTAAAATCATCAGGAAATGTTAAAAACATCCCGATGGAGATTTCTATGGAGTGATTTTGCTTTAAACTGTACAGGGACGCGTTGTGACAGGCAGTGACTCTTTCTGCAGCTTAAAGTGAAAACAAACTCAGAGTAGGCCTAACATCTATCCAGGAGGTTGTAGTCACGGCGTATGTTGCGGCTTTGGCGAGGTGTTCACTCCTGTTGCTATGGACGCTATTGAAGCAAAACGTGACGTTTAAAAAATAAAAAATAAAATCTGGAAAAAATCATATTCACATGAAAAAATGAACAATTTTCCGACCTTTTATTATAGGCTATGTCCAACCACGCATTTTATTTAGAGGTTGATTATAGCCTATTTAGGGTTATTATGTGCTGCTTTCTGAGTTCCCTACTTTCTTATTGCAAGCATTGATCACAATCTGAAGATAAATGTATCAGTTTTCGATCCTTTTATAAAGGTTACTTTTACGCTGGAAATACAGAAGTAGGAAGCTCAGTGGCACAACTGACGGAGCGCTGCAACCAATCAGGAGAAGTCCGCCCACAGATGGAAAAGCCAATGAGGCTCGTTTATTTGTTTTACTGTCAGAATTGAATGTAGGAAATAAAACTTCTTAAGTGGTGTTTTAGCCGACACCCCTGAAGTGAATCCAGTGATATAGCAGATCAGCACGGTACATTCAGCAGTTTCCTCTACTACTTTTGTTGAGAACAAAATAGGCTAGGCCTACTTGAAGTGCAGGATAAACCTCTTGCTGTCTGTTGATGTGCAATAAATATTGAAGGTTATGTAGCCTACAAGTAGGCCTACCTGTCTGTTCTACTCATTTCAACTGACTTGTGAAAACTGCTCAGAAAAATCCAAATTTGTTGACATACAGCAAATTTCTTTTTTTTTACAGTAGGCTAATGCAAATAGTTACTTTCCCTGGTAACTAGTTATTTCTATTATACAGTAATTCAGTTACTAACTCAGTTACTTTTTGGAACAAGTAGTGAGTAACTATAACTAATTACTTTTTTAAAGTAACGTTCCCAACACTGCCCATATGTAACCAGCGTTCAATCATTATAAAAATCGCTATTATAATATAATGAATTAAGGTTTTTCTTCCCTCAATCTTCCCTCAGTCTTCCCTTGGCCCAGCTGTCCTGTTAATCCTAACCCTACATTTTACCATGTGTGATGTCACACATGGGAAAATGTAGGGTTAGGCAGTGAGACCATAAAACACTCTTTCTGCCTTTTCTCAGGCTAGGATGAACTGATTTCTAAAATGGAATTTTTTATTTATTTGCTCATTTATACTACATAGGATCTTAGAGTTCAATCATCATCATCATCATCATCATCTTCAACAGCTTATCCGAAATCGGGTTGCGGGGGCAGCAGCTTGAGCAGGGAACCCCGTTGTGTATTACAATGACAATAAAATCCTTGAACCCTAGAAAATAACATACACACAGGCACACACAAACACGGACAGACAGACAGACAGACGGACAGACAGACAGACAGACAGACAGACAGACGGACAGACAGACAGACGGACGGACGGACGGACGGACGGACGGACGGACAGACAGACAGACAGACAGACAGACAGACAGACAAACAGACAGACAGATGAGGAAGAGAAAACAGTGAAAATGGGTGTAAGAGTTCCTTCACAATAAAAGCCCAAACAGGCAGTAGATTGACTGACCTGTAAAGTGGCACAGCAGCGACTGCAGGTCGTTGAACTGGATTCTGTCGGACATGCCCTGCGTTCCAAATCTCATACTCTTTCTTTTTTCTATTCTACATACTACATCCGATGATAAAAATAATCTAGTTAGGATGCAGTAGGCATACTTTTGGGACATACTTTTACTCTCTTATTTCATCATAGCATTGCGCCTTGATCTTGCCTCTTGCTTTTATATCCGTCGCATCCCCATTTGTTTTCATATGGAGGCTTCGTCGATGTGACGTCACTTCACTACATATTAAATTGAATAACCTTTTTTTAAACCTTTATTTATACAGGTAAATCCCATTGAGGTGGGGATTCTTTTACAAAGGAGCCCTGTTCCCATGTTACCATTCACACACACATTCATACACCGATAGCATGCTAACTATCGACATTCACACGAGGCAAGGTGGGTGAAGTGTTTTGCCCAAGGACACAACAACCATGACACACTTGGCAGGGCTGGCATCGAACCGCCAACCCTTCGATCATTGGCCGACCCGCTCTACCACCTGAGCCACAGTCGCCCCCCTTCCACACAGCTCACTGGTTTCCAGCCGTTATCATGATTACTCCCTCACACCAGAGCCTGTTCCAATACCTGCCTTCAATTTTCATTCAGGCATTTTTGTTTTCCTTATAACCAAATGAAATACATTGCTTTGCTCATTGACAGTAAGTACGTAAGATGGCCAAAACATGAGGAAGAGTGTGTGTGTGTGTGTGTGTGTGTGTGTGTGTGTGTGTGTGTGTGTGTGTGTGTGTGTGTGTGTGTGTGTGTGTGTGTGTGTGTGTGACGCCAGACAGTAATGAGCTGTTTGAGAACACTGAACAGCTCTGAATGGATCATTGAAAGTCCATTTGGGACTTTGGTTCACATCCCTGGACACATTACAGACCTTTTCCACTCCAAGTGTTGAAATATAGTGAGCTTCATCTTCTGAAGTTCTCTCAAGGTCAGATGGGGCCATATCTATCTATCTTTCTATCTATCTATCTATCTATCTATCTATCTATCTATCTATCTATCTATCTATCTATCTATCTATCTATCTATCTATCTATCTATCTATCTATCTATCTATCCATCCATCCATCCATCCATCCATCCATCCATCCATCCATCTATCTGTGACAGAAAATGTGATGTGAAAATGCTGATCATAAATTACATGTAACAGCAAATGAGACCATCAGTGCAAAAAATTCAATTTTTATAGTTTTTCTTCATGCCTTTGTCATGGGTATACGCTCACCCTGGAACAACAGCTGGCGTAGTAAAAACACTACCGCTTTTGTCCAAAAGGGGGAGCAAGAATGAACACAAACTGAAAGTTCGGGGAGTAAGTGAGTACAAGACACTGAATACGTATGTTTCACATTTTTACTGTATATGCTCTTTGCAATTCTACAGCATTGTGCAAAAGAAAAATACACTTCAGTCACTTATTTAGAACAAACATAAAAAACATCCTTTTGGTAGAGCTGTGCACAAATGTGAACAATATAACAGGACATATTGTAACTGAACATATATAGGTAAATCCTTCTGGCACATCCAGACGTTCCTGTCCGTCTGGCCACATATTTTCATCTACATCACAACGGATTTTATCCCTTGCAATGCAGCGAGGAAAGTATCTATGATAAAGAAAAGGTATAACATTTGCTTGACAGAATTTGATAACTAGTTCAACAATTTTGTATGTAATGACTCAAGCAATGAAATGAAGACTATCAGTTTTATTTGGAACGATATTCAGCATCCATAAGTATAGTTCATTTTGACTGACATGACATAAGCAAATGACAATGTTATAAAACAGCAGAGAATTGTATGAAAGCAACTAATACATGTCCAAAAGCATTTGCAATTTGTTCAGAGGAAGGAGAAATTGCTACTATGATGTGCTCAAATGACTAAATGTTGCGGAGGTTGAACTAATAGTTATGAGAATGTTCATTCTGATCTGAGAAAAGCACCAAAGCAACTGAGAAAAACTGTAATTTAATTCTAAATTTAATTTTTAGATCATCCTTATTGGTTTATATTTTTATGATTTCCTGGTCTCCAGCAAAACTAGGTGGCGTTGTCTGGCAAAGAGTAAACAGTGACACACACACACACACACACACACACACACACACACACACACACACACACACACACACACACACACACACACACACACACACACGAGGAGGTCAAACTCTTTTGCAATGAGTTTACTTGCATTTAGTATGACAGCCTTACAAATACATTTGACATTTGAATAAAATTAGTATTTGCTGCAAGCAGGTACATGTTTAGCTTCTAATAACTTGATTCAGAGCGTTCAGACAACCCAAGTATTCCAATTCAGGCTGGAAAGCAACAAGTAATAGCTGAAGAAATTCCCGTGCCTTTTCCCCCTGCAGAGAGAAATGTGCAGCTTTTGGTTAGTGAGCAGGGAAGTGATGAGCACAGTTTAATTGACATTCAAAACTCCGTTCAAATGATGTTCAATTCTAGGACTGATATCACTCACATGTTAGGACATGTAGCCTATGTACCCCTATGATTCTCCTTTCTAGTATAATGGAGGAAAGAAATATGCGGTGTACGGGAGCTTTCACAGCTGCCGGTTCTAGTGAAACTAACTCTTTGGCGCAGGTGAGAACACAGCAATTGTACTCGGCACCAAAAGCGGACCAAAAAAGAGACCCAAGACCTTGTTAAAGAGGTTGTCTTGGTTCGCTTCCAAACCAACTCTGGTGCGGTCAGGTTGCAGTGAGTGTGTAGAACGTTTGGCATTTTTCAGAACAGACTTGGTAGAGATGAAATATAATATCCATAAGTATGTTTGAATTAGTGTGTAATCGATTGAAAATAAAAGTTGTTTTTTCTTTTAGTCCTTAGAATTAGCCTTTTATATCAAAATGAGAGTGAGGCTTGGCACCATAGAGCCTGCCATTTTGCACTGCAATTATTCTACATTTGCACAGAATGGACAAGTTAATTGCTAAAATAAGGCCACTGCAGCTTCTATTGTTATTCGAAGGGAGGGGTTACCTAAGAAGCCTTGTATTCTAGAACTTTCACCACTAGATGCCACTAAATATTCAGATATTACAAACAGCACCTTGAAAGGGTCACTGTGTAATATGACATCATCAAGAACGTTCTAGAAAGCAACGCTCCCTGGGTAACCCCACCCCTTTTGAATAATAACAGAAGCTACAGTGGCCTTCAAGGACAAGAATAATTCTAAATTCTAAACAATACACCTGATGACATTCCAAAAACATGGTTGCCTCCATAAGACTTGCCCGCTCAATGGACAAAATGTAATATTAATATTTGTAACTCTCCGCTCAGGAAGATAATTCAGATTATTGGCAGAGGTGATTTTACACCAATGAAGACATATCTATGAATGAGGATATTGACAGAAGTGTGCTCGTGATACATTTTTTTTTAGTATAAATGAGCAGAGACATTAGTATCTGTATCTGTATTCGTATATGAAAACGAAAGTGGGTGTGTCTTATACATAATCAAATCAACAAATTAACTTTAATTAAAAGAAATCACACCACATCTGGCAAAAGTATTTTCTAACATTCATTGGCAATGCAATTGTTGTTCCTTCAGAGCATCAAATTGATTTAAAATTGCATGTGAATTATTATTTTAAAAAATTATGAAATATTTATAAATATATTAAATATATTTCTACCTTCTCATACTGTACTTGTCAGGTTTCTCTCCTTAATTGATGAAGTTATAATCGGTTGCCACACAACCACTAACACTTTTGGGTTTTGTCACTTTGTGCAAATAAATCTAAACTTATCTCATCACACAGACTCGAATATATATATATGTATCAGTGTACCAACCTGTCCGGACACTCGTATTCCATTACGCAGCCTTTTTACAAAGTGCTCACAGTTAGAAGTGAGGATGTTGTACTCCTGCTCTTTGCCGACGAGCTTTAAGGCATCCCTCACGATGCGGTCAGGCTGCCGGGGATCGTGCTCTCCATCCAGACTGTTGTTGACTCGCCAGCTGCATTCTTGCTCCACATCACTCAGCTTCTCTTTCTTCACTATGGCCCTTTTAGTGCGTCTGAAACCCAAACTGCCGCTGCTTGAATGCTTTGGATCAGCTATGAATAAAAAGGAAGAACAAAAAGAGAACGAGAAACAGGCGTAATTACTACAGGATTTCTTTGAGTTGCGTTTGTTGTTGGATTGGGAGGGGGGAGGACTCACCTGATGTCAAGTGAACAACGAATCCATTGCCGACATACACGGCCCAGTGCTCATAGAGGCCCCGGTCGAACTCAATCAAGTCCCCTTTCTGAAGTTGCCTCGATTTGAACCAGAACCAGAATCTCTGCCAAATCTGGGTTAAACAAGGATTAAATGACATTAATATGGCACTCACTCATGGCTATCCTTACTGTGCCTTACTGTCATTTCTAGTTTGTTTGATCAGTGTACTCAAGATTACTTACCCAATGTGCCGTGACCATGTCGATGTTTGTTTCGTCTGTAAAACTGAAAATGCTTTTGCTTTGACTGGTTTAAGATGACTTTAAGTAGGCCAACCTGTGGGAACAACAGCCAATAAAACACACCTCTTTCTCTACACAAAACAACCCCCCCCCCCCATCACATCCTGTCAGGGGCGCAACTACCCACTTTCTGGGGGGTATGCAGATCATAGACATATATTATGTCTATGGTCTGGGGGGTATGCAGATACTTAGCAGGCGCCCCCTCCCCCTCCCGAATTACAGACTTCCATTTTAAATTACATATTAGAGCAGGTGATCGGCTCAACCATCTCATGTCTGCCTGCACTGATTAAAAGTAAAGGACACAGTGAAGAACAGGTTGCTCATCAGAATTAAAACCATACTGGGCATTAGGTTTTTGTGGCCTCACTAGTGTCAGGCATGCAAACTCATAAGACATGAAAAAGGTGACATGTCCGAAAACACACCCCTGTAGGGGGGTCTGGGGTTTTCCCACCCAGAATTTTTTGTGATTTGAACATGTAAAATAAGCAATTTGGTGAACTCTGGTGAAGAGAATTAAAGACAAAGAAAACTTTTATTTCAGTTCAAATGAAAAGTAAAATGAGCCAAACAAGTTAGTCAGCCAACCGTCTTGACTTTACCCATACAACGTGTTGCCACAGAATTTTCATTATCATTGCTACACAACCATCAATCAGACACATATATCTCTCTGTCTCTATCTATATCTCTCTCTCTCTCTCTCACTCTCTCACACACACACACACACACACACAACTCAGTCGTGCGCTGGAACGGTGCAAAATATGATAATAGTGGGAAACAGAGCGTGTTGTTTGGGCGCTGACCTGCTATAATCACTACACTACCATTCAAAAACTGTGAAAACAGCAATAGTCAAAAATTTGAAGTGACACGTTAATCTGCAGTGACAATCCGCGAGTCGCGGCCGATAATCAGTTTGAATTAATCAATACAATCGGCCATATGCGTACGGTGAATTCAACCACTTTGAAAATATTTTTTCATCCATGCAATCTTTCTCCTTCTCAATCTTCCCGTTTTATTTTGTATGCCCCGCGAGAGCTTTCTTTACTGCCTAGCCATCTGTAGGTCCCTGTCCCTGTCATCAGATGACAACACGATTCAAATGAAAGCTCTCGCGCACTGTAGTGTGTGGGGAGGAGGAGGCGAAGGAGCGGGGGGTGCCTATTCAGTGACGTAGGGGAGACCAGGTACAGTTGTAACACTTTTTGCAATTTTTTTAAATCCAAACCTATTTAAACTAGAGTAACCAATTTGTTATATTATAAACTTCAATCTGTTAGCTACTGAAACAATGTATTTAAGTGGTTTTATGAAATGTGTAAAGGTTGCAAAATGAATTATAATACAGACTCTCTATTGTTACAACTGTCCCTGTATACAGGGACAGTTGTAACACATGTCAGGGACAGTTGTAACACATGTCAGGGACAGTTGTAACATGTCTAAAATATTATTATTATTATATTATTGTGACTATTCATTTCTTGTTTTTAAGTAATCATTACCTTTTTTCATACTGCATAACAAAAAAAGAAGCCATCAAATTACAATGTAAGACATTTTTAATAGAGCATACATCCTCAAACATGAGATTTATTAATGATTATAACACAACCTCAAACATGAGATCAAGGCCAAGACTCACTACCTCAAACAGGTATATGATGAAGTTATTTATTTGTGTGTGTTAATTGTAATAGGGTGTTACAACTGTCCCAGTATCACCAACCATGTTTTCATCTCATGTGAGCTAGTTTGAATATTAGTTTGACACTTGTTAGCCATTTTTACTTTTAGCTTACAAAACAGTGATTCCAATAATACTTGTTTGGATTCATAGACATTTGATATAAGGACAGAATCCAAAAAATTGTTTTTTACCTCAAAAACAGACTTTTGTTGATAACTTCTTCTTGAAGTATCTGATGTGGCTCTCCTTTTGAAAGAAAGGAGAGCCACATCAGATACTTCAAGTATCCAGTATCCAGTCCGGTACACTGACTTTTCCACACAGATACATGCAATTAATGGCAAAAATATATTAAGGAAGTCAGTGTTTCCCACAGGATTTTGGGATACTGTTGGAGGGACCCTGGTCCTTTTGGCATGCCCCCCCGGATTTTGTTTAACCTTTTTAAAGTAAAATGCATCAATCTGGTGCACTTTGAGAGGACGTTTTAGAGGCTATCAAATCCTGAGATGCAGAAGGAACATTATTTTTCAGATTTTTCTTAATCAGGCAGCACTCTTTACTCTGCAACTGTAAAAACAGTACAGTAGAGTGGTCTGCAGACCCATGTTGTATGATGGAGGGGCCCATTTCAATAGATAAAGGGTGGATAGCTACTTTTTATGAACAATTTAGAATTCACACATAAAGCTTATTTATGTACGTGTGAGGGGGCCTTCAAGGCCCATCATGGAGCCCCTTACACAGAGCTACTAATGCTGTTGTTTTAACTTGCTTTTGTATTTCTCCCCTACTAGTTGAGGGGCCCATGATGATTTCTATCTTGTTAAATTTGAATGACTATCCTTATATATAGACTTTTCCTTTTTGGACCCTGTTATTGACATGAGTGACTGAGCTCTTTGACTATGCGACATGAAAAGTTACTATCAGTATCTCTGGCTAAGGGCCCCCCTGAGCCCTTGGGCCTGTGCCCGGTGTGCCCGTGCAGTAATCCACCCCTGCCCCCACCCCCTGTTGCAGCTTTAAAGGTGCTAAAAATAAGCGCACCTTAGTGGTGGCGTCATGTCACACACGGACATGTGAATGAACTGATTAGCGGGGGTGGGGGTTATATAGGGACCTTCTGAATTGTTTGAAATGTTGATTGTTGATGATATGCGACCAAGTGTCATGCGTAAGAGAGACAGTAAATGAAAACAAAAGAGAGTTCCAGTTTCTGTCATCCTTGATTAAATGTCCTTGATTAAATGAGAACAAGTGCTTTCACTGGTCTCTGCTGAAGTCAGTCTCTGGCTGCCGGAGCCACAGTCAGCCGTCATGTGATATAATGTATGAAATGTTATTCTGTTACAATCCCCCTCTATGGACCGACTGTTGTTTCTGGGTGACCTGCAGCAAATCCTGATTTTAGCCTTTCAAACAAAGCATCAGTCATGTTTAAGCTTGAAGTGAAGCCACATTAGACTGTGGAGACATTTGGCCCTGTTCACACACTATACTAATAATGTTTAACTTTTCAGATTTTTTTTTCTCTTACTGGTAAATAATCCTATAGAGAGCCATAGTATTCCAGGTTTTTCCTTTGCGCTTAAACTTAAACTAAATACATCACAGCTAACCTTTTTTGTTATGAGTAGCTTACTGTGTTTTAGATAAGGTGAATTTATATTTCTGAGGTCCCATTTCACCACTGGCTTTTCTTGTCCACATCCGACTGTACTGTTAGAAAATCTGTCATCACCTGTATCATGTATCATATGTATAGAGCTCAAGTTGGTTAAAAGGTTTGTAAGAAAAAAATATTACTGTACAAGGTTTATATGGCAGTTGATAGGGAGAGGTTATTTTGTTCTTAGAGTCATGAGTGTTATAAAAGAAAGTTAAGGACACACAAGGGTTAATTTTTTTACAGAAATGTAATTGAAAGTATACATAGTTTATAAGCGTATTTTCCACTTCCTTCTCTCCTCTCGCTGCTACTCTCCTTATGTCCACAAGATGTCCACAGTCTGATAAACACAACAGAACGTTTTTTGAATATGCATTATATCAATTACCTTTATAGAAAGTATTACCAGAAACTGCAAAAGATTTTAATTAGTTCAGGATATTTTTCAGCCCAGGACACTCAGAACATCAACAAACTCTTAGAAAGTTCAAATGAAAGCACATTTATTTTCTGTCATGTGCAACCACTTGTCAACATTCATCATATTAAGTTAAATATAACTGTTGGGGGGCGCCCTTAGCTCAGTTGGTAGGGCGTCCCCCCCATGGGCCTCGGCCAGCAGCGGACCCGGTTTCGATTCCAGCCCGCGGTCGTTCTCTGCATGTCACTCCCCTCTCTGCCCCATTTCAACTCTGTCTCTACACTATCAATAAAGCATAAAAATGCAAAAAAAAATCTTTAAAAAAATATATATATAGGGGAGAACGGGGGAATCTGAGGCATCGGGTAATGTGAGCCACCCCCTGTATCTAGGCAACGGAAAACATTTGTGGTCATGTGAGATATATGTTTTCAAGCCCCTCTCATTTCCCCTTGGCCCTGAAAGAAAGGACCTCATGGTGCTGTTTTTTTCACCAAAATAGGTATTTTGCATGTAAAAGTTAATTTTCTTGCTGTCAACTTAATCAACTGTTGTGCCAAAGCAAATGTATTCACGTAGAAAAACTTCTATCATACGTGTTGATGAACTACCAACATATGAAACCATGTGATGCTGATAACTGAAGAGTAGCCTGAAATACCAAGAGAGGTACTTTTTTCTCAAATTGTGGTGGTGGGGGAAAGTGAGCCAAATGCTGTGGGGGAAAGTGAGACAGTGGCTCACTTTCCCCCACCATGAGGCACAAGTTAAGTTTAGTTAATGTAATATTACATAACATATGTTTTATTTTAATGTCATACACATTGTAGAAAAGCCATCATGCCAAGGAAATACACCAGGAAGACGAATTGGGGCAACCACAAGGAAAGAGCACCTTCTCACCTTTCCCTGTAACATTCAGGGCTGGAATCTAGAGTAGGCCTATAGTTGAAGAGTATGACAGGCTGATGTTATAATCCAGTTGGGTCTTCGCCTCTGTTCTGAGTCCCAGGCTGTTCTCGCTGGTTCTGATTTTCCTATGCTTTGACCCCCAGACAAGCTGAATCTAAGGGTCCTGTGTTCTGACCCCGAGACTGTGTTCTAATCTAACTGGTTCTATCTTTCATTTGAATCTTATTAAAACCTTTTGAATTATAATATGTTGTATTTGATTTTGTTCAGAGTTACTTTCAAGTGTTTAGAAAATTTGCTTTGCTTAATTGACCAAAACCCCATCATTCTTTTACTAGTCCGACATTAGTTCTGGAATGTGTGGCTAGCTTTCAGGATTCTTACTGTTACAATATATGTTGTTATGGTAGTTTCAGAGTGGAAAAACTAAGTGGATCAGTTTACCCCACAGCTGGGGTAAAGTGAGCCACATGACAACTTTTTTTTAAACTATCATACTTTCACTGCCCTTTGTCTTGAAAAAATTCTGCTAATGCTCATTTCTAGGAAACATCCTGAATTAATGGGAAATGTGTAAATTTGAGTGATGAATCATTTTAGCTCCCTCAGAGGGGAGCAAATGTAAAAAGTGGCTCAGATTACCCCGTTCTCCCCTATATATGAGTATATAACTGTTGGAAAGTGCATCAAGTATTGGTTATTAAGAATCACTATTTAGACTCCAGAGGCATGTTGAAGAGATGAACAAAGCCCATCACCGCCATTGGCAGAGTGAGACATGGAATATAGCGCATGGCTTTATCTAGAAATGTGGACTTTCTTTCCTCGGTAACAGGGCTGAATTTCAAACCTCTTTTATTGTGTTTCTGTTATGTTGTTATTATAGTATTGTTTAGTTTTAGTTTTTAGAGCATCCGTTCTTATTGGTTTACATATTTTTTTCATGATTATCTTTTACTGTCTGCTTTTATCTAGTAGAAAATAAATCATTGCTGTATCATATCATCCTGTGATCTCGTTCCTCAGGTCACCTCACACTGGCGTACTGGAGAGATCGCCTCTGGATTGCACGGTTGGTGGTTCGATCCCCCGTCTCCCCGCTATATGTCCAAGTGTCCCTGGTCAAAGAGACACTGAACCCCACATTGCTCCCGATGGTTCAGAGAGCGCCTTGCATGGCAGCTACTGCCATCGGTGTATGAGTGTGTGTGTGAATGGGTGAATGTGGTAAGAAATGTAAAGCGCTTTGGGGCTGAGAAAATCGGCTAAAAAAGCAAAATATAAGTCCATTTACCATGTACTTCCCTTGTAAAAAGAACCATCAACATAGTCGTATTGGATTTTAAAGGAGTTCCTGGTCTCCAGCAAAACTAGATGGCGTTGCCTGGCAAAGAGTAAACATTGTCACACACACACAAACACACACACACACACACACACACGCACACACACACACGCACACACACACACATACACATACACACACACACACACACACACACAGGAGGAGGTCAAACTCTTTAACAATGAGTTTACTTGTATTTGTATGACACTATTACGAATACATTTGACATTTGAATAAAATGTGTAGTACTTGCTGCCAGCAGGTACATGTTTAGTCTTTCAGAATGGAATCAAAGAGATCATCGATTATCAGTCGAGGACTCAAAACATAATCGAACACCGGCGTAGAGATGTTCAATGTCTTCCGCACCTGCAGAGAGAAATGTGCAGCTTGTGGTTACTGAGCAGGGGTGTGATGAGCACAGTTTAATTGACATTCAAACTACATTCAAATGATGTTCAATTCTAAGACCGATATCACTGAAGCCCCTATCTCACTGGGATGCGAATGTTTACGTCAAGTTGGAGACTGCATTCGCGAGGGAGTCTCTAAACTGTCTTGAAACGTTCGCGCAGGTCTCAATTTCCTTGCATGATTCGCAGAGACTCGCAGTCCTGTCGCTTGAATTTTGAACATGTTAAAAAAAAATTGCGACAAATCTACTCACAAAATAGTCTCCGAGTCGTCGCAGGTGTCCTGAACAAGTCGCAAACCCTTCTGAATTTAGTTTCCGCGAGCAGAAAGTGCGAGAAATGTGAGACAACTTTGCGAGGGTTTGGCAACATAATTATGAAACTTAATTGCGACAAAAATGAGACTGACATTCCATTCGTGCGACGCTCACGAGACATAAGTGCGAGCTCGCGGCAATTGCTGGCCAGGACATTTGCAAACGTGTTGTGAGGAACCAACTCAGTGAGACTGCGAGTGAAAATTGTCACTAATTTGCATACTTTATCGCAATTTTGCGTCTCCAACTTGTCGCAAACTGTCGCAGCCCAGTGAGATAGGGGCTTAACATGTTAGGACATGTACAGTATGTACTCATGATTCTCCTTTCTAGTATAATGGAGGAAAGAAATATGCGGTGTAAGGGAGCTTTCACAGCTGCCGGTTCTAGTGAAACTAACTCTTTTGCGCAGGTGAGAACACAGCAATTGTACTCGGCACCAAAAGCGGACCAAAAAAGAGACCCAAGACCTTGTTAAAGAGGTTGTCTTGGTTTGCTTCCAAACCAACTCTGGTGCAGTCAGGTTGCTGTGAGTGTGTAGAACTTTTGACATTTTTCAGAACAGACTCACACTCTCATCACACAGACTCCACTGGCAATGTAAAAAGACTAACACAGATACGTATCATTGTACCAACCTGTCCGGACACTCGTTTTCCATAACGCAGCCTTTTTACAAAGTGCTCACAGTTATAAGTGAGGACGCTGTAATCCAGCTCCTTGCCCACGAGCGATAAGGCATCCTCCACGATGCGGTCAGCCTGCCGGGGATTGTGCTCTCCATCCAGACTGTTGTTGATTTGCCAGCTGCATTCTTGCTCCACATCACTCAGCTTCTCTTTCTTCACTATGGCCTTTTTATTGCTTCCAAAACAAAAACTGCTGCTGCTTGAATGATTTGGATCAGCTATGAATAAAAAGGAAGAACAAAAAGAGAACGAGAAACAGGCGTAATTACTACAGGATTTTTTGAGTTGTGTTTGTTGTTGGGTCGGGAGGGGGGGGGGGGGGGGGGACTCACCTGATGTCATGTGAACAATGAATCCATCTCCGACATACACGGCCCAGTGCTCATAGAGGCCTCGGAGGAACTCAATCAAGTCCCCTCTCTGAGGTTCCCTCTGCTTGGACGAGAATAAAAGGAAATATTGGACATGGCAACAAAACATATCAATCAACTACATTTAAACCAGAACCGGAATCTCTGTAAAATCTGGGTTAAACAAAGATTAAATTACACTAGAAAATGCATTTCCTGCTGAAAATGCGTGTGAATGCTGAAACAGCTTACGCTAAACTGGATAGCTAAGTATGAAGATATGAAAAAGTTTAAAAAGGTTTCTTTAGTATGAAATAAGTTAAAAAGTTGAATATATAAAGGTTTGAATAATATGTATGCTGAAATTATGAAGAAGTTGAAAGACATGGATAAAAAACGTAAAATTGTGAAATAGTAATTGAATGGACCTGGAGCTAAACTACCTTGATGGCTTCAATTTATATGAATCAGCTAAAGGAGTATGAAGATGTGGAAAAGTAAGAAATAGTCTTAAGGATGAACGGTAGTGAATTGTTGAACTCTAATAGGAATGATGTTGAAAATTTAAAAATGTCTAGATAAAATTATAATTGAAAGACATGAAAAAAAATGAATGTGTGAAATAAGCCTTCAAAGAGCATAGGGTTTGCCCCATTTCAACTTTGTCTCTCCAAACTGTCTAATAAAGCGAGAAAAAAAAAAAAAAAAAAGTGAAATTGCCCTTTAATGGGCAAAGTGAGTCACCAAGGTGAGTGTATGTCTTATTGAGGGTCTGTGATCAGAGGCCTTTAGAGGCCTCAGAGAGGTCATTTCATCCAAAACTTCACCTCAAACCGCTGCCTCTAACTAACAGACTGTGAGTCTAACTGACAAAATTATTTTATTGTTAGAACCAGAAGAATCTGAAGACACAGTGTGAACATTGTGTCTGTAATGTGAAGAATATGAGAACCAGAGCATTTTAAAAGTGTGGTACAGGCTGCCTTCCTCCAGAAATGTCATGTCTCAGTTATCAAGGGAGTCTATGCGGCAGTTGGTTGGACACCATTTAGCTTGGAAGCCCAAAACTCCCATTGTGTAGGTCCGATTGCTTCAGTAGTCACATCTACTATACGACCAGCAGAATATGTCCTACATTTTGATGTCAAAATTGTCCACCTAGGGTTTAATTTGTGGGAGTGAGAGGCAGTTATGTGGAAGGTTTTGGTGTATTTTTACAACAGTTCTACACTGTAACAGTTGGTTCCCCACTCTGCCTCTGAACATTCCGTCCCATCCGGATCCCATTATAAATGTAGAAAGAGGCTGAAAAATGCTTAAAACTAAAACTGTGTTTGTTCAAAGACTGTTTAAGATTTTAAAAAGTTGAATAAGAATTGAATAGCTGTAATTCATGTGAATTGTTTAAAGTTTGAATGGAGGCTGTAGCTGAAAAAATGCCGGAGGAGATTTTAAACGGAGGAAGTTTTAGCGGTTTGGAATGCTGCTCCCACCCGCGTCAATGTTAAAATATTTGGTTAAAAAGCTGAATATTTTAATTATTTTAAAAGGTAGAAAAAAGCTGAAAGCTGACCCACCATGTCCATACAGAGCTGAACATTTTGGTATTGGAATGGTTGAAATAGCTGAAGATTTGAAGGAGTTGAAGTGAGCCAAAAAACGTACGGAAACGGAAAAAGTTTAATATGACACTCACTCATGGCTATCCTTACTGTGCCCAAGCACGATTGACGGATAGATTCTAGTTTGTTTGCTCAAGCTGACTTACCGGTGCCGTGGCCATGTCGATGTTTGTTTCGTCTGTAAAACTGAAAATGGTTTTGCTTTGACTGGTTTAAGATGACTTTCAGTCGGCCCACCTATGGGAAAAAGAGCCAATAAAACACACTCTAACTAGGCCCTTTAAAGGCCTGTCCCAAAGTGAGAACCGGACAAAATATCCTCACTTCTAAGGTCTAAATCACAAACTTAGTAGTACAAGTAACCACACACACACACACACACCCTGTTCACACACTATACTAATAATGTTTAACTTTTCTGATTTATTTCTCTTCTCTCACATGCGAGGTCTGGTAAATAATCCTTTAGGGAGCCATAGTATATCAGGTTTTTCCTTTGTGCTTAAACCTAAACTAAATAAATCACAGCTAACCTTTTTTGTTTAAGAATAGCCTCCTGATGTGTTCTAGATATACTGTAAGTTGAATTTATATTTTTTGAGGTTTCATTTCATCACTGGCTTTTTTTAAACATTTATTTATACAGGTAAATCCCATTGAGACCGAAGACTCTTTTGCAAGGGAGACCTGTTCCCATTTACACGTTACCATTCACACACACATTCATACACCGACAGGCTAACTATCGACATTCACACGAGGCAAGGTGGGTGAAGTGTCTCGCCCAAGGACACAACAACAATGACTCAAGTGACAGGACGGGGATCGAGCCAGGCTATATTTGGCTGCTCCACCTAAAGTCAGCCCAGCCAGGTCAGGATAGTTTAGTTTTAGCTTTGTTTTCATCTCCGACAGCAGGAGTCAGTCTAGCCAGTAAGTAAAAAAATACAAAATTATAAAATAAAGCTATCTCTTCCTCCGTCTGTCTGTCTGCCTATCTTTCTCTCTCCACTGCACACTCAGTCACTAAAATCCATGCAAGGAAGCAGGATTATAACCTCATTATGCACTTTATTTGGTTTCTGAAAATGTTAAAGGCCTACTTCACCGGTGGGAATATGAAGGTGTATTGAACTCTGAGATCCTATGTAGTATAAATGTGCAAAAAAAAATTAAATTGGTTCATCCTAGCCGGAGAAAAGGCAGAAAGAGTGTTTTTTTTAACCCTATATTTCTCTTTCTGTGACATCACAGTAAGAGAAATATAGGGTTAAAAAAAACACTGGTGAAGTAGGCCTTTAAGAATTATATTTCAAATAGCCTTTGTGGACACCAGGCTATTTTATAATTTAATGTGGATTTTTGAAAAATTAAATGCAAAGGTAATTGAAATCAAAGTCATATTTGTCTTTTTATCTTTGCCTTTTGAATTGTTGTTGATCCAAAAATGATCCGATCCGTGACTCAAAAATTCGTGACACGATCTTGACAGTTTTGTGGTCCATTGAACCCCTCGTCCTAGCTAGCAATTCATGGGACAGTTTGTGAAAGTACTGCGAGGTTAAACGTAAAGCAGAAGATGAATCCACACCAAATGCCACAGCTACCAAAACAAAGACAAGCAAACATTAGATAAGAGTGGCAGTCTCACAGCTGTAGCCCTCGATTTAAGAAGATCTGAAGAAAAGAGCAAAACCCACACCAGACACTGAAAAGGAAATACACTGAAAATAAGTGTTATTCTTGCAGAGAAAATGTTCATGTGTTTGTTTATTCTCAGGGAGTTTGTAAACTTGCCAGTTTTGTGCAGAGGCAATTTTGAGAAAAAACTGTTAAATGTTAAATTTAGAAGATGCATACTGCAGTGAGACTTTGAATGCTTCATTCTAAAGGTGACTTATTCTTACTTCGATTTTTCAATAACACGTCACCCTGAAGTTGTAGTTCTGCATTCATTACAGACAATGTTTTATATCAATTATATAGGAGTGTGCAAACGAAGGATGTGTCTGAGGGTGTGTTTATGTTGGGAGGGATGGGGGGGCGTAAGAAAATGTTCTTCTACAAAAAGGGGGCCCTGCAGAAAAAGTTTCCATTTGTTTAGCATGCTGCATCTGACCACATGTATTGGGACATCCTAATATTTTCTTACCATACTAAATAGTAGGGGATATGTGGGGATGGGAACGCAGCCTCTGTCTATGCAACGTCTGTATTTAGGATTAGAGAGCACACACTGCCACCTAGTGGAGACAGGAGTGTAGTGACACAAAGCTGGTGACAGCAGTGATGTGGGTAAAATACACCATGCGTTCCAAATCACATATTTTTTTCTCTTTTTACTACACTACATACTAAAGTACAGAAGAGGTGTAGGGCCACAGGAGAGAGGAAGAAATTAGATAAGGATTTTTTTTTTCATTATGTCAAGAAATGTCAGGGATAAAGACGAATACTCCAACATTCTATTGGAGTTAGTGGGGCATTTATGTATTTTCAGCATACTACAATTGACCTGCTAAATCTTTTTCTGGTGTACTAAATAGTAGGGAAGTATGGGGATTGGAACGCAGGGACATTCAGATACTGCTGGGTGAGTACAGAAAATAGTGTAAGAGCATATTTGTTTATTTTTGTTGCTGCTACATTGATCATTTAGCATTTCAGAGGCTATTGCACGGCAGCGGAACACTGTTGGAAATAGTTTTATCGGCAGACTTATTTTATTTTATGCTTTACAAATCAGTTAACAGTTTAATCAGCGGCGACATCTAGGTGTCCGTATATCAAAGGTTAATTCACACCCATGGAATGTACTCCAGCCAATCAGAATAGAGTATTCACACAGACTATGTCTGGTATAAGTGATGATAATTGTATGTAATATGTGAAGATAGTTTTGACATGAAGTTGTAAATCTTTAATCCTTTTTTTTTAATAGCTCTGCTCATAGTAACTTTTAGAAACATTTTAAACAGCAAATTTGTTGGGAACTATTTTCAGCAGCGGATTAATACACTTTTGGTGTTCTAGCCTAGAGAAGCAGCTTTTAGTTTTTTATGCACCAAATATCAAATAAATTCATATTGTATCATCTAGTTAATTTAACATAAAGGTATAAGGTCAGGAGGTCAGCTGTTATGTTGGATCATATGTGGTCTTAGATCCCTCCTCTGCTTGCCTGATAGGGTCTAATTTATTTTTTAAAGTTTTTTTTGGGGCATTTTCAAGCTTTATTAGATAGTACAGCGTTGAAATGGGGAGACAGAGCGAGAGAGAGAGGGGGGATGACCTGCAGTAAAGGTCCACAGGTCGGATTTGAACCTGCGACCACCACAACGAAGGCCGGAGCCGATATGGTACGCGCTCTATCCACTACGACACCGGAGCGCCCCAAGGTCTATTTTATCTCAATCCTGGTTTTAAGAGTTTCGATCCGATCAGAACGTGTCTAAAAGGTGGCCACAGCCCTGGACTTGAGTGGTGGGTCATCCAGGAAAATGAGAAGTTGTTATTGAAAGAGGAGTTTTTCCAAAGGGTCAAATATCACAGTCGTATTATTAAACATTTCTTCACTCACTTCTTTGTTTTGACATTTTTCAATTTGTCGACAGCCCAGCGATGACATGGGATCACTCAGCTGCACACACACAGACACAGACACACACACACACACACTCACACACACACACACACTCACACACACACACACACACAGACACAGACACACAGACACACACACACAGACACACACACACACACACTGTGGTTTGGCTGCTGCAGTGCGGCCGCCTGCGTTGGGACTGTTGAAAACCTCTTGGAGCTACAAAAACACAAATTCAGAATCACCAGACAGTGTCAGACAAATACATTGTTAAACACACAAACACACACACACACACACACACACACACACACACACACACACACACACACACACACACACACACACACACACAGGAGGAGGTCAAACTCTTTTACAATGAGTTTACTTTAGTGTGACAGTAGTATTACAAATACTTTGACATTTGAATAGAATGAGTATTTGCTGCCAGCAGGTACATGAAGGGTTTTATTCAAGTCTATACTTTTCCATAGATTTCTGCATACGGCGATCCACCCATCTCAATCGTAATTTCTTGGGCAACCAAAAATAAACAGTGCCCAGCCAGATTTCAAATGCCTTCCGCACCTGCAGAGAGAAATGTGCAGCTTGTGGTTACTGAGCAGGGGTGTGATGAGCACAGTTTAATTGACATTCAAAACTCCATTCAAATTATGTTCAATTCAAATGAATAATTTTGGACACGCAAACGTTTGTTCAAATGTTAATGAAATGATGCCTCTTGTACATCGTCTTATTATCTTTTGGGAGAAGCTGTGTCATTTCCATTCAAGAAAAAACTTTCTGGTTTCAGAAAAGTAACTTTAAGTCAAAATTTGCCAGGGGTATGAATAATTTCGGTTTTGACTGTGTCAGTGTACCAACCTGTCCGGACTCCGGTATTCCATTACGCAGCCATTTTACAAAGTGCTCACAGTTAGAAGTGAAGATGTTGTAATTCAGCTTCTTGCCGACGTACGATAAGGCCATCCTCACGATGCGGTCAGCCTGCCGGGGATTGTGCTGTCCATCCAGACTGTTGTTGACTCGCCAGGTGGAATTTTGCACCACATCACTCAGCTTCTCTTTCTTCACTATGGCCTTTTTATTTGGGGCAGAACCAAAACTGCCGCTGCTTGAATGCTTTGGATCAGCTATGAATAAAAAAGGAAGAACAAAAAGAGAACGAGAAAGAGGCGTAATTAGGGGAGAGCGGGCCTAGTAGGCACACTTTTTACTCTAGTGAGAATTGCTCATCATCTAAACATCTTTCAATAGTCATTCCTAAATTAAATTGAAGCTTAAGGTGTTCGCTTGAAATGTGAACCACTTACTTTTTCTAACTTATTTTAATAAAGAAGAAATTAATCATCAAAGACACCCTTGCACATTGTGACAACCAACCCCATCAAGGGGTCGGTTGACCAACCCCAACTTGAATTTCTTGATAGCATCAAGGCCAACAACCATCTGACAACTAATTAGCTTGCTAACGACAATCATAACTATAATAATAATAATAATAATAATAATAATAATATTAATAATAATAATAAAAAAAAATTGGAGGCGCCTTTCAAGACTCTCAAGGTTGCCGTACATTTAAAAACATACATTATAAAAAGCAAGGCAAGTACAAAAATAGAATTAAAAACTATTTAAAATAAGTTGACAATGGGTGATGAGGTGATGAGGAAGGGAAGATCAGGGTGGGTATGCAGATTTGAAGAGGTGGGTTTTGAGTTTGGATTTAAACAGAGATCTAGAGTCAGTGTTGCAGATGTCGGGGGGTAGTGCATTCCAGAGCAGGGGAGCCGCTCGTCTTGAGACGGGCAGAGGGGACAGTGAGGTGAACAGAGGAGGAGGAGTGGAGTGCACGGGAGGGAGTGGCAATTTGGATAAGGTCTGTTAGGTAAGGGGGGGCAAGGTTATGGATGGTTTTGAAGGTGTAGAGGAGGACCTTAAATTGAATGCGGAAGTGAACCGGGAGCCAATGAAGCTGGTGAAGGACAGCTTACCCTTCACACTTTTTTGGTGTAACAAGTGTTTTGTTATAAACCCATTGTGTAAAAGCCTAGAAGAAAAATACTGAGGAGCTAAATATTTTTAATTTGACATGAAAAACACAAACAGTCCTCTCACCACAAATTCAGAAGTCTAACTCCAAGGAAGACTATGTAGGTGACCTCTGATCCCAATTATGGATATTTACATACCAAAATTTCACAGACAGCGCCTTCTGGTTCCGAGATATAACGATTGTGACAACCAACCCATGTGACATATAACCCCGTTCTCCCCTACTACAGGTTTCTTTGAGTTGTGTTTGTTGTGGGGTTGGGAGGGGGGAGGACTCACAGTTTGATGTCACATGAACAACTTCGCCATTGCCGACAGATACGGCCCAGTGCTTAAAGATGCCTCGGTTGAACTCAATCAAGTCCCCTCTCTGAGGTTCCCTCTGCTTGGACTAGAATAGAAGGAAATATTGAACATTGCAACAAAACATATCAATCAACTATATTTGACCAGAACCGGAATCTCTGCAAAATCTGGGTTAAACAAAGATTAAATGACATTAATATGGCACTCACTCGTGGCTATCCTTACTGTGCCTTACTGTCATTTCTAGTTTGTTTGATCAGTGTACTCAAGCTGACTTACCTGTGTCGTGGCCATGTCGATGTTCGTTTCGTCTGTAAAACTCAAAATTGACTTTGACTGGTTTAAGATGACTTTCAGTCGGCACACCTGCGGGAACAACAGCCAATAACACACCTCTTCTTCTACACCCTCCCCCCCCTCCCCTATCACATGTTATTACACACAACAGCTTGTGCTCATTTTACTTTCATTTCACTTTCACTTCATAAACCTTATTGTAACCTGAACCTTAAAACCTAGTGTTAACCCTCAAACAGCCCTTTAAAGGCCTGTCCCAAAGTGAGAACCGGACAAAATGTCCTCACTTCTAAGGTCAAAATCACAAACTTAGTAGTACAAGTACTCTCTCTCTCTCTCTCTCTCGCTTTCTCTCTCTTGGTTGTCCATCGATTTCGATGATGACGTCCACTTTAAAAAATTTTGTAAAAAACATTTTAAATAAACAAAAATATACTTATTTACTTTACTTTCCCTATCCTAGCCCAAACAGCACAGCCACCTTCAACAGACCCAGGCTCCGTACAAGCAAGCTCCAGGTAGTGACACACACACACACGTATGTTCATGTTTGAACAGGCTATTAAATGAGAACAGTGTGAGGCGACTACTTTCACTGTTTTGCTGAATACAGTTCAAGTCACCCGTCATGTGATGTAAAATATGAAATGTTATTCTGTTACAATCCCCCTCTATGGACCGACTGTTGTTTCTGGGTGACCTGTAGCAAATCCTGATTTTAGCCTTTTAAACAAAGCATCAGTCATGTTTAAGCTTGAAGTGAAGCCACATTAGACTGTGGAGACATTTGGCCCTGTTCACACACTATACTAATAATGTTTCACTTTTCTGATTTATTTTTCTTCTCTTACATGGAGGTCTGGTAAATAATCCTATAGGGAGGTTTTTTATTTCAGGTTTTTCCTTTGCGCTTAAACTTAAAGTAAATACATCACAGCTAACCTTTTTTGTTTAAAGAGGACCTATGATGCTTTTTGACTTTTATGACCTATAAACGTTGTTATGGTGATTCATAGTCATGCTTAACCATACTAAATTATCAAATAATGACTTACATGCATTTCGACGTATTCCCTGCTGACCGTCTGGGGTGTCTGTGCAGAGCACTAAACACTATTCTAGCCAGTCGAGAAGTCACGTCTTCAAAGCGGTCTACCCTTTGTAACTTTGTGACGTCGCATGTAACTTTGTGAAGTCACCACGTGGATGTTTCCATGTATGGTAATGCTGTCACTTCCCTGTTCGCGTCTGCCTCGCGCCCTTATAGGTCCATGCTCGCGCTTCCCGCCACTGAAAGTGTTCCGGAAGGAAGGTAACCAATCACAACGGAGTAGGGTTTGCAGGATGGGGGGGGAAGGGGAGCGGAGATTGCCGAAGCACAGGCGGAGGGAGCGGAGATGGCCGATGCACACACACTTAAGTGTTGACAGGACGTGCTGGATCGCCAAAATAAGAGAAAGAGCTTCCCGAAAATCTACATAGTTTTTTGTGATGTGATTTGTGTCAGGTTTCTCTATAGCAGTGTAAAACAAGAAATTAAGACCAGAAAAGTAGTATAATAGGTCCTCTTTAAGAATAGCCTACTGATGTGTTTTAGATAAGTTGAATTTATATTTCTGAGGTTCCATTTCACCACTGGCTTTTTTAACCTTTATTTATACAGGTAAATCCCATTGAGACCGAAGACTCTTTTTCAAGGGAGACCTGTTCCCATTTACACGTTACCATGAACACACACATCCATACACCGACAGCAGGCTAACTATCGACATTCACACGAGGCAAGGTGGGTGAAGTGTGCAGGAGTCAGTTTAGCCAGTAAGTAAAAAAATACAAAATTATAAAATAAAGCTATCTCTTCCTCCGTCTGTCTGTCTGTCTGCCTATCTTTCTCTCTCCACTGCACTCAGTCACTACAATCCATGCTTAAAGGAAGCAGGATTACAACCTCATTTAGCACTTTATTTGGTTTCTGAATATTTTAAGATTCTATTTCAAATAGCCTTTGTGGAAACCAGGCTATTTTGTAATTTAATGTGGATTTTTGAAAAATAAAATGCAAAGGTAATTGAAATCAAAGTCATATTTGTCTTTTTATCTTTGCCTTTTGAATTGTTGTTGATCCGAAAATGATCCGATCCGTGACTCAAAAACCGTGACACGATCCGAACCGTGAGTTTTGTGGTCCATTGAAACCCTCGTCCTAGCTAGAAAATCATGGAACAGTTTGTGAAAGTACTGCGAGGTAAACGTAAAGCAGAAGATGAATCCACACCAAATGCCACAGCTACCAAAACAAAGACAAGAAAAAATTAGATAAGAGTGGCAGTCTCACAGCTGTAGCCCCGATTTAAGAAGATCTGCAGAAAAGAGCAAAACCCACACCAGACACTGAAAAGGAAATACACTGAAAATAAGTGTTATTCTTGCGGAGAAAATGTTCATGTGTTTGTTTATTCTCAGGGAGTTCGTAAACTTGCCAGTTTTGTGCAGAGGCCATTTTGAGAAAAAGCTGTTAAATGTTAAATTTAGAAGATGCATTGGCTACTGCAGTGAGACTTTGAATGCTTCACTCTAAAGGTGACTTATTATCACTCGTCATGTGATGCAAAATATGAAATGTTATTCTGTTACAATCCCCCTCTATGGACCGACTGTTGCTTCTGGGTGACCTGTAGCAAATTGTCATGTTTAAGCTTGAAGTGAAGCCACATTAGACTGTGGAGACATTTGGCCCTGTTCACACACTATACTAATAATGTTTCACTTTTCTGATTTATTTTTCTTCTCTTACATGGAGGTCTGGAAAATAATCCTATAGGGAGCCATAGTATTCCAGGTTTTTCCTTTGCGCTTAAACCTGAACTAAATACATCACAGCTAACCTTTTTTGTTATGAATAACAATAATAAGGTGAATTTATATTTCTGAGCATCCATTTCATCACTGGCTTTTTTTTGTCCACATCTGACTGTACTGTTAGAAAATCTGTCATCACATGTAGGGGAGAGTGGCCTAAGTTGTGCCACTTTTTACTCAAAGTGATTTTAAAGTGAGGCCTTGACAGTTATGTCTCCATCTCAAATATGTACATATATTTCAGGATGTTGTGCATCCCTGGCAGTAAAAACTTTGGATCTGGAATAAACTGTTTAAGAAATATGGCTTTCGGAAAAAAAGTTGTCTTGTGGCACAACTTGCCCCCGGTGTGGTGTAAGTTGTGCAACAAGAGAGAATACCATGGGGTAAATTGTGCCATTGATATATATCTCATAAACTGTAATGCAAGACAAATCCATAAGACAATTACTTATTTAAGGTTTATTTAAAGTAAATAAAGTAAATATTTTACAAAGATTGAAGGACAATTTTCTTAAACAAGGCCTAGCAGATCAAATGGTTTTACCTGCAAAGCTCATAATGACAAAGTCACCATCATCATCTTTCTGGCCATCTGAACTCTCATCAGTGGTGTCGTTAAGTGGAATGGAGATATCAGTCTCTTCTGAGCTACTGTAGACAGTCACTTTCTTTTGGTGACCACTGACCAGCGTATACAGCCATGCCACTGGCACAACTCTCAGAAATGAACTTTGCACTAGCTGCTCCGCCCTTGTAGACCCAACTGCCACCTAGCATATGCGATTCCCCCTCCATTTCTGCCTTTAAATCAAGGCTCAAAACCCATCTGTACGCCCTGGCGTTTCCTCCCCATTAACCATTTTACCTCTGCACTACTATCTTTGTTTATATGTGGATGTCTGGGCTTTATGTCTTTTATTTTTGTTATTGTTATTTTACCTTAATTTTTTACCTACTGAATGCACTATGTTCAGCACTTTGGACAGTGCAAACTGTTATAAATGTGCTTTTATAAATACATTTTACTCACTTACTTACTACTTATAACTCACCCCAGGCCCTCTGGCACAAATCACCCCAACCCCAGAATTTTGGATAATAAGCATGATGCAGCAATTTAGGGCTGACATTGTGCTAACTGTATAGACTCAAAGTGTAGCAAACCAAAGCACTAAAACATGTATCAAATGTTTTCAATTGTGTCTATAATTGTTCAGACACAATAATCAAAAAACCTTGATCATGGAAATTTTACTTTGAAAGGAAAAAAACAATTTTTTGAGCTTAAATGTGCTTATATCTTATTCCATGTTTCTCCCTTCTTTACAGGATGAGTCAAATGGATGGCTCTTCTTAAATATGTGGTCACATTTCCAATTTCTTCTATGGTTTTCTAGAAACAAGGGGTGGCACAACTTCCCCACCTGCACAACTTAGGCCACTCTCCCCTATCATGTATCATATGTATGTATAGAGCTCAAGTTGGTTAAAAGGTTTTTAAAAAAAGCAAAAAAATAATATTACTGTATAGTATAAGGCTTGTATGGCAGTTTATAGGGAGAGGAAGTTCTGTCCTAAGGGTCATGAGTGTAATAAAAAAATAAAGGGTTAATTTTCGACAGAAATGTAATTGAAAGTATATATAGTTTATAAGCGTATTTTCCACTTCCTCCTCTCCTCTCGCTGCTATTCTCCTTATGTCCACAGTCTGATAAACACATCAGAACGTTTACTAAGATACGTTATGCATTATATCAATAACCTTTATAGAAAGCATTACCAGAAACTGCAGAAGATTTTAATTAGTTCAGGATATTTTTCAGCCCAGGACACTCAGAACACCAACAAACTCTTACAAAGAAAAATGAAAGCACATTACTTTTCTGTTACATCTTACCACTTGTCAACATTCATCATATTCAGTTAAATATACACCCTGTCCAGACCTTTACGCCCGTTCCCTGACTAGTTTTAGTGCCTTTGTGTTTTCTATTTTCTTTCCGTTTTATATTTGTCTAATTGTGTCATGATTGTGTATTTGTTTGTTATTTTAACCTTTATTCCTGGTGGGGCCTCTTGGACCAGATCAACATTGTACATAAGAAACTGTTCTTAATTGTTTTATCTGTTAAAATAAAGGTTAAATAAAACAATTAAAAAAGATATAGGCCTATATAACTGTTGGAAAGTGCATCAAGTATTGGTTATTAAGAATCACTATTTAGACTCCAGAGGCATGTTGAAGAGAAGAACAAAGCCCATCACCGCCATTGGCAGAGTGAGACATGGAATATAGCGCATGGCTTTATCTAGAAATGTGGACTTTCCTTCCTCGGTAACAGGGCTGATTTTCAAACCTCTTTTATTGTGTTTCTGTTATGTTTGTTGTGGTCACAGCAGCCCGTTGTGTTTCCTCCTCCTTCTGCCACTCCCCCTCCCACTGTCTGTTGCACACCTGCTCGGCATCACCAATCAACTCACCTACTTATACTCCTGGGTTCCCTGCAGTCGTCGCCAGATCGCCACATGCGTTACAGTGGTAATTATACGTACCTGGCTCCAGTTTATTGTTTCCTCGCTCTCCCTCTCTCGCTTCTTGTTGCCCACAATCTAACTTTTGTTTTTCCTCTGCCTGCAGTTATCCGGATCACTCACCCCAGCTCTCCTGCCTTGGTCTCCCCCCGGCTTCCTCATCCACTACCTGCTTCCCCCATCTCATTAAATAAACCTTTTTTGTTATCAACTCAACACCGTCTCTGTCTGCTCTTGGCTCCAGCCTCGTTTACCGCAACAATGATGTTATTATAGTATTATTTAGTTTTTAGAGCATCCGTTCTTATTGGTTTATATATTTTTTTCATGATTATCTTTTACTGTCTGCTTTTATCTAGTAGAAAATAAATCATTGCTGTATCATATCGTCATCATAGCAGAGACCAGTGAAAGTAGTCGCCTCACACTGTTCTTATTTAATTGCTTGTTCAAACATTAACATCTGTGTGTGTGTGTGTGTGTGTACCTGTACTACTAAGGTTTGTGATTTAGACCTTAGAAGTGAGGACATTTTGGTCTGTTCTCACTATGGAACAGGCCTTTAAAGGAGCTGTTTGAGGGTTAACACTAGGATGTAAGGTTCAGGTTACAATAAGGTTATGAAGTGAAAGTGAAAGTTGGAGCTCAGGAAAACACAGTTTTGAATTTCAGTTGGCTGGACAGAGATAGCAACAGCCAACAGAATATCCTCTATAATAGTAGAGGCGGCAGGTGTAAGCATTTTCTAGAGGTCGAGGTAACAGAAGAGCATTGGGTACGGTAACTAGGGTTGTTATTCGGACTTGTGTTGAGGAGATATGTCTATTTTAAGACTATCAGCATACCAGGTTCCTCAATATAAGCCTGATGGCAGTGTGGTCTGACCACCGGAATCCTGGTCACGGCGATCCCAGAGTCATTAGTCCGAAACGAACAGTCATGTATCAGTCCATTTTGGATCATGGTTACATAATGAAAAACATTAACCCCTTACAATTATATCAATGACCTTTATAGAAAGTATTACCAGAAACTGCAAAAGATTTTAATTAGTTCAGGATATTTTTCAGCCCAGGACACTCAGAACATCAACAAACTCTTAGAAAGTTCAAATGAAAGCACATTTATTTTCTGTCATGTGCAACCACTTGTCAACATTCATCATATTCAGTTAAATATACACCATGTCCAGACCTTTACGCCCGGCCCCTGACTAGTTTTAGTGCCTTTGTGTTTTCTATTTTCTTTCCGTTTTCTATTTGTCTAATTGAGTCATGATTGTGTATTTGTTTGTTATTTTAACCTTTATTCCTGGTGGGGCCTCTTGGACCAGATCAACATTGTACATAAGAAACTGTTCTTAATTGTTTTATCTGTTAAAATAAAGGTTAAATAAAACAATTAAAAAATATATAGGCCTATATAACTGTTGGAAAGTGCATCAAGTATTGGTTATTAAGAATCACTATTTAGACTCCAGAGGCATGTTGAAGAGAAGAACAAAGCCCATCACCGCCATTGGCAGAGTGAGACATGGAATATAGCGCATGGCTTTATCTAGAAATGTGGACTTTCCTTCCTCGGTAACAGGGCTGATTTTCAAACGTCTTTTATCGTGTTTCTGTTATGTTGTTATTATAGTATTGCTTAGTTTTAGTTTTTAGAGCATCCGTTCTTATTGGTTTATATATTTTTTTATGATTTTATTTTACTTTCTGCTTTTATCTAGTAGAAAATAAATCATTGCTGTATCATGTCCTCTGATGTCGTTCCTCAGGTCACCTCATACTGCTCTTGGGCGGCAGTGGCATACTGGGGAGATCGCCTCTGGAGTGCAGGGTTGGAGGTTCGATCCCCCATCTCCCCGCCACATGTCCAAGTGTCCCTGGGCAAAGAGACACTGAACCCTAAACTGCTCCCGATGGCCTTGCATGACAGCTACTGTCATCGGTGTATGAGTGTGTGTGTGTGTGTGTGTGTGAAAGGGTGAATGTGGTTTGAAATGTAAAGTGCTTTGGGGCTTAGAAAATCGACTATAAAGCGCTATATAAGTCAAGTCCATTTACCATTTACCATTTACTTCCCTTGTAAAAAGAACCATCAACATAGTCGTATTGGATTTCAAAGGAGTTCCTGGTCTCCAGCAAAACTAGATGGCATAGAGTAAACATTGTCACACACACACAAACACACACACACGCACACACGCACACACACACACACACACATACATACACACACACACACACACACACACACACACACACACACACACACACACACACACACACACACACACACACACACACAGGAGGAGGTCAAACTCTTTTGCAATGAGTTTACTTGTATTTAGTATGACAGCCTTACAAATACATTTGACATTTGAATAAAATGTGTAGTATTTGCTGCAAGCAGGTACATGTTTAGTCTTCCAGAAAGGAATCAACGAGATCACTGATTATCAGTCGAGGACTCAAAACATAATCGAACACCGGCGTAGAGATGTTCAATGTCTTCCGCACCTGCAGAGAGAAATGTGCAGCTTGTGGTTACTGAGCAGGGAAGTGATGAGCACAGTTTAATTGACATTCAAACTACATTCAAATGATGTTCAATTCTAAGACCGATATCACTGAAGCCCCTATCTCACTGGGCTGCGACTGTTTGCAACAAGTTGGAGACTGCATTCGCGAGGGAGTCTCTAAACTGTCTTGAAACGTTCGCGCAGGTCTCAATTTCCTTGCATGATTCGCAGAGCCTCGCAGTCCTGTCGCTTGAATTTTGAACATGTTAAAAAAAAATTGCGACAAATCTACTCACAAAATAGTCTCCGAGTCGTCGCAGGTGTCCTGAACAAGTCGCAAACCCTTCTGAATTTAGTTTCCGCGAGTCAGAAAGTGCGAGAAATGTGAGACAACTTTGCAAGGGTTTGGCAACATAATTATGAAACTTAATTGCGACAAAAATGAGACGCTCACGAGACATAAATGCGAGCTTGTGGCAATTGCTGGCCAGGACATTTGCAAACGTGTTGTGAGGAACCAACTCAGTGAGACTGCGAGTGAAAATTGTCACTAATTTGCATATTTTATCGCAATTTTGCGTCTCCAACTTGTCGCAAACTGTCGCAGCCCAGTGAGATAAGGGCTTAACATGTTAGGACATGTACAGTATGTACCCATATGATTCTCCTTTCTAGTATAATGGAGGAAAGAAATATGCGGTGTAAGGGAGCTTTCACAGCTGCCGGTTCTAGGGCGCGTTGCGGTGTAAGGGAGCTTTCACAGCTGCCGGTTCTACTCTGGTGCAGTCAGGTTGCTGTGAGTGTGTAGAACGTTTGACATTTTTCAGAACAGACTCACACACTCTCATCACACAGACTCCACTGGCAATGTAAAAAGACTAACACAGATACGTATCAGTGTACCAACCTGTCCGGACACTCGTATTCCATAACGCAGCCTTTTTACAAAGTGCTCACAGTTATAAGTGAGGACGTTGTAATCCTGCTCCTTGCCCACGTACAATTCGGCCCTCCACACTATTTGGTCAGCCTGCCGGGGATCGTGCTCTCCATCCAGACTGTTGTTGATTTGCCAGCTGCATTCTTGCTCCACATCACTCAGCTTCTCTTTCTTCACTATGGCCTTTTTATTGCTTCCAAAACAAAAACTGCTGCTGCTTGAATGATTTGGATCAGCTATGAATAAAAAGGAAGAACAAAAAGAGAACGAGAAACAGGCGTAATTACTACAGGATTTTTTGAGTTGTGTTTGTTGTTGGGTCGGGAGGGGGGGGGGGGGACTCACCTGATGTCATGTGAACAATGAATCCATCTCCGACATACACGGCCCAGTGCTCATAGAGGCCTCGGAGGAACTCAATCAAGTCCCCTCTCTGAGGTTCCCTCTGCTTGGACGAGAATAAAAGGAAATATTGGACATGGCAACAAAACATATCAATCAACTACATTTAAACCAGAACCGGAATCTCTGTAAAATCTGGGTTAAACAAAGATTAAATTACACTAGAAAATGCATTTCCTGCTGAAAATGCGTGTGAATGCTGAAACAGCTTACGCTAAACTGGATAGCTAAGTATGAAGATATGAAAAAGTTTAAAAAGGTTTCTTTAGTATGAAATAAGTTAAAAAGTTGAATATATAAAGGTTTGAATAATATTTATGCTGAAATTATGAAGAAGTTGAAAGACATGGATAAAAAACGTAAAATTGTGAAATAGTAATTGAATGGACCTGGAGCTAAACTACCTTGATGGCTTCAATTTATATGAATCAGCTAAAGGAGTATGAAGATGTGGAAAAGTAAGAAATAGTCTTAAGGATGAACGGTAGTGAATTGTTGAACTCTAATAGGAATGATGTTGAAAATTTAAAAATGTCTAGATAAAATTATAATTGAAAGACATGAAAAAAAAATTAATGTGTGAAATAAGCCTTCAAAGAGCATAGGGTTTGCCCCATTTCAACTTTGTCTCTCCAAACTGTCTAATAAAGCGAGAAAAAAAAAAAAAAAAAAAGTGAAATTGCCCTTTAATGGGCAAAGTGAGTCACCAAGGTGAGTGTATGTCTTATTGAGGGTCTGTGATCAGAGGCCTTTAGAGGCCTCAGAGAGGTCATTTAATCCAAAACTTCACCTCAAACCGCTGCCTCTAACTAACAGACTGTGAGTCTAACTGTCAAAATTATTTTATTGTTAGAACCAGAAGAATCTGATGAAGACACAGTGTGAACATTGTGTCTGTAATGTGAAGAATATGAGAACCAGAGCATTTTAAAAGTGTGGTACAGGCTGCCTTCCTCCAGAAATGTCATGTCTCAGTTATCAAGGGAGTCTATGCGGCAGTGGGTTGGACACCATTTAGCTTGGAAGCCCAAAACTCCCATTGTGTAGGTCCGATTGCTTCAGTAGTCACATCTATACGACCAGCAGAATATGTCCTACATTTTGATGTCAAAATTATCCACCTAGGGTTTAATTTGTGGGAGTGAGAGGCAGTTATGTGGAAGGTTTTGGTGTATTTTTACAACAGTTCTACACTGTAACAGTTGGTTCCCCACTCTGCCTCTGAACATTCCGTCCCATCCGGATCCCATTATAAATGTAGAAAGAGGCTGAAAAATGCTTAAAACTAAAACAGTGTTTGTTCAAAGACTGTTTAAGATTTTAAAAAGTTGAATAAGAATTGAATAGCTGTAATTAATGTGAATTGTTTAAAGTTTGAATGGAGGCTGTAGCTGAAAAAATGCCGGAGGAGATTTTAAGCGGATGAAGTTTTAGCGGTTTGGAATGCTGCTCCTATCCGCTTCAATGTTAAAATATTTGGTTAAAAAGCTGAATATTTTAATTATTTTAAAAGGTAGAAAAAAGCTGAAAGCTGACCCACCATGTCCATACAGAGCTGAACATTTTGGTATTTGAATGGTTGAAATAGCTGAAGATTTGAAGGAGTTGAAGTGAGCCAAAAAACGTACAGAAGCGGAAAAAGTTTAATAATAAAGATTTGAAGAACAATAGTGTGAATGCTGGAGCATTCACACTAATTAATATGACACTCACTCATACTGTGCCCAAACACGATTGACGGATAGATTCTAGTTTGTTTGATCAGTGTACTCAAGCTGACTTACCGGTGCCGTGGCCATGTCAATGTTTGCTTCGTCTGTAAAACTGAAAATGTTTTTTTTACTGGTTTAAGATGACTTTCAGTCGGCCCACCTATGGGAACAAGAGCCAATAAAACACACTCTTCCTCTACACCCTACCCCCTCTCCTTTCACATCCTGTTATCACACACAACACATTCCTTCCCCACCCACATCCACTTTTTATCAGAACCCTGAAGGATGTTGATATCTATCTGTCCAGCAGCTGGCTCTGACGTTTGTCCAGCTTGTGCTCATTTTACTTTCATTTCACTTTCACTTCATAACCTTATTATAACCTGAACCTTAAAACCTAGTGTTAACTAGGCCCTTTCTCTTTACTGTGATGTCACAGAAAGAGAAATATAGGGTTGAAAAAACACTCTTTCTGCCTTTTCTTAGGCTAGGATGAACCAATTTCAATTTTTTTTGCACATTTATACTACATAGGATTTCAGAATTCAATACACCTTCATATTCCCACCGGTGAAGTAGGCCTTTAACATTTTCAGAAACCAAATAAAGTGCATAATGAGGTTATAATCCTGCTTCCTTGCATGGATTGTAGTGACTGAGTGTGCAGTGGAGAGAGAAAGATAGGCAGACAGACAGAGGGAGGAAGAGATAGCTTTATTTTATAATTTTGTATTTTTTTTACTTACTGGCTAGACTGACTCCTGCTGTCGGAGATGAAAACAAAACTAAAACTAAACTATCCTGACCTGGCTGGGCTGACTTTAGGTGGAGCAGCCAAATATAGCCTGGCTCGATCCCCGCCCTGCCACTTGAGTCATTGTTGTTGTTTCCTTGTCGATGTCGATAGTTAGCCTGCTGTCGGTGTATGGATGTGTGTGTGGATGGTAACGTGTAAATGGGAACAGGTCTCCCTTGCAAAAGAGTCTTCGGTCTCAATGGGATTTACCTGTATGAATAAATGTTTAAAAAAAGCCAGTGGTGAAATGAAACCACAAAAAATATAAATTCAACTTATAAATACACAGTAAGCTATTCTTAAACAAAAAAGGTTAGCCGTGATGTATTTAGTTTAGGTTCAAGCACAATGGGAAAAACCTGAAATCCTATGGCTCCCTAAAGGATTATTTTCCAGACCTCCATGTGAGAGAAGAGAAATTAATCAGAAAAGTTAAACATTATTAGTATAGTGTGTGAACAGGGTGTGTGTGTGTGTGTGTGTGTGTGTGTGTGTGTGTGTGTGTGTGTGTGTGTGTACTTGTACTACTAAGTTTGTGATTTAGACCTTAGAAGTGAGGATATTTTGGCTGGTTCTCACTTTGGGACAGGCCTTTAAAGGGCCTAGTTAACACTAGGTTTTAAGGTTCAGGTTATAATAAGGTTATGAAGTGAAAGTGAAATGAAAGTAAAATGAGCACAAGCTGGACAAACGTCAGAGCCAGCTGCTGGACAGATAGATATCAACATCCTTCAGGGTTCTGATAAAAAGTGGATGTGGGTGGGCAAGGAATGTGTTGTGTGTGATAACAGGATGTGAAAGGAGAGGGGGTAGGGGTGTAGAGGAAGAGTGTGTTTTATTGGCTCTTGTTCCCGTAGGTGGGCCGACTGAAAGTCATCTTAAACCAGTCAAAGCAAAACCATTTTCAGTTTTACAGACGAAACAAACATCGACATGGCCACGGCACCGGTAAGTCAGCTTGAGCAAACAAACTAGAATCTATCAGTCAATCGTGCTTGGGCACAGTAAGGATAGCCACGAGTGAGTGTCATATTAATGTCATTTAATCTTTGTTTAACCCAGATTTTGCAGAGAATCCGGTTCTGGTTCAAATGTAGTTGATTGATATGTTTTGTTTTTGCAATGTCCAATATTTCCTTCTATTCTGGTCCTAGCAGAGGGAACCTCAGAGAGGGGACTTGATTGAGTTCAACCGCGGCCGCTATCAGCACTGGGGCGTATCTGTCGGCAATGGCGAAGTTGTTCACCTGACATCAAACTGTGAGTCCTCCCTCCTCCAAACCCCTCAACAAACGCAACTCAAGAAAACGTGTGGTAATTACGCCTGTTTCTCGTCCTCTTTTTGTTCTTCCTTTTTATTCATAGTTGATCCAAAGCATTCAAGCAGCTGCAGTTTTGGGTCTGCCCCAAATAAAAAGGCCATAGTGAAGAAAGAGAAGCTGAGTGATGTGGTGCAAAATTCCACCTGGCGAGTCAACAACAGTCTGGATGAAGAGCACGATCCCCGGCAGGCTGACCGCATAGTGAAGGATGCCTTATCGCTCGTCGGCAAGAAACAGAATTACAACATCTTCGGGAACAACTGTGAGCACTTTGTAAAATGGCTGCGTAATGGAATACCGGAGTCCGGACAGGTTGGTACACTGATTCATATATATCCCTGTCAGTCTTTTACTTTGCCAGTGGAGTCTGTGTGATACGTTTAGATTTATTTGCACAAAGTGACAAAACCCCAAAGAGTGCTGAGAAGTGAGCTTTGTGTGGCAACTGGTAATAACGTCATCAATTAACCCATTGATGACAGCTGCTGCGCGATGCCACATTGTATCTCCTGCCTGATGCTGAGTCACGCAGCATTGTTACTTTATCTAATTTTCATGGCATGCGCAACATAGACTGCACCGTCATTGGTTCAAATACACGTGAGGTGGGTTTTGTTGATTTTTTAAGACCACGTGACCACCCAAAAAATGTGTGGCTTGCCGAAAATCACGCCAATCAAAAAATTAATAAATAAATAATAATAATAAAAATACGACAGCTGTGTCGGCGATAGTGTATTACAGAACAGTTAGTGGCGTTCGGAGCGCAGAATCAAGGTCTACTATAGGCTACTGACGAAAATCACACAACACATTGCATCTATTTATTAACAATATTTATGAATTTAGGCTATATTTTGCTGCTCCAACTCAAATTCAGCCCGTTTTCATCTCTGTGGTATACAGCCGTTTGGACCAGCTGATCGGCTCCCGACAGCAGGAGTCAGTCTGTGTTCCAGTTGTACAGGGAAGTCGGATTTATGGTGACAGTGATAACTGAACAAAATAATAAAATAAAGCTATCTTCTCCTTCCCATATCTGTCTATCTTTATCCCTCCACTGCACACTCAGTCACTACTATCCATGTTAAAAGGAAGCAGGATTATAACCTCGTTTAGCACATTATTTTTAAATATTTTATATTATTTATTCATTTTTTTTCTCCCCCATCTGATTTTGACGATTTTTAGAAAAATGTGTTGGTTTGTAAGCGCTAAGGGAGCATGTTTAAATAAAACCTGTGAACCTTAACTTTTAAATGTATTTTATTTCATGTTTCTATGTGTTACACAGGCTTAGATATTAAGGTTTTGGTAGACTTTACAATTCATACTGTTTTTTCAGAAAACCCTCAGGCATTAAGGACATGCATCCTAGATTGCCATAGTCATCAATGGGTTAAAGAGAGAAACCTGACAAGTACAGTATGAGAAGGTTACTAGAAAGGAGAATCATAGGGCTACATACTGTACATGTCCTAACATGTGAGTGATATCGGTCTTAGAATTGAACATCATTTGAATGTAGTTTGAATGTCAATTAAACTGTGCTCATCACACCCCTGCTCAGTAACCACAAGCTGCACATTTCTCTCTGCAGGTGCGGAAGGCACTTGAAATCTGGCTGGCCACTATTTATTTTTGGGTGCCCGAGAAATTACGATTGACAATGGTGGATCGCCTTGTGCAGAAATCTATGGAAAAGTATAGTCTTGAATAAAACCCTTCATGTACCTGCTGGCAGCAAATACTCATTCTATACAAATGTCAAAGTATTTGTAATAGTGTCATACTAAATAAAAGTAAACTCATTCTGAAAGAGTTTGACCTCCTCCTGTGTGTGTGTGTGTGTGTGTGTGTGTGTGTGTGACACTGTTTACCCTTTGCCAGATATATATATATACATATACATATACATATACTATATATATATATATATATATATATATATATATATATATATATATATATATATATATATATATATATATATATACAGAAAATGTACAGAAAAAAATGGTCAAAATGAGAACAGATGATCCAGAGAAATGCTGGAAACACTTTTGTTGTTTTTGTTCTTAAATCTTTTCCTATACCATGCTCAAGGGATATGGGGATTGGAACGCAGCCTCTGTCTATGCAACGTCTGTATTTAGGATGAGAGAGCACACACTGCCACCTAGTGGAGACAGGAGTGTAGTGACACAAAGCTGGTGACAGCACATTGGGAAATATAGATTCAGACACTGTTGAGTGAGTATACTGTAAGAGCACATTTGTTTATTTTTGTTGCTGCTACATTTATCATTTTGCATTTCAGAGGCGATTGCCGAATTTCCATCTCATAATTTTATGTAGATCCTTTTATATTTACTGATTTGTGAGCATGAGTCTTCCATCATTAAAACTTCATCTGTAAAACAGAGTGCTGCTAACCTGTATGAGATCTAAATAAAGGTGGATTCTGGAGAACGCTTGTGGGAAAAAAATCACTTTTTTGTCAAAATCAGTGAATATCTCCTCACAATATGCTACCTGTATGGGCTGGAATAAATCCAGTTTTAACATATAGCCTAGGCTCTGAAATCAGGCATGTTGCTAGCTACGGTGGGCCCCTGCTGGCTACATATAATTTGACAGTTTACAGAGATTAGTGTGATGTGTATGTGTATGACAGACAGGTAGCAGATAGTGAGGAGATATTCACTGATATTGACAACAAGCTTTCTCCATAAATGCTGACTCCACCTTTCATTTATCAAGTGGGAAAATTACTAGAGTATTTATTCATACATTACCATCTGTCCTCCACAAAATGCTAATTCCTAGGTTTAATGGAGGACATACAACTGAACCATTTTTCTCTACAAATTCATTCATATTCTAGATAAAAATAAAGCTATAAGGTCAGGTCAATCAGCAGTTATGTTGGATAGTATGGGCTCAGATCCCTCCTCTGTTTGCCTGACAGGGTCTATTTTTTTAAGATGATTTTTTTTGGCATTTTCAAGCTTTATTAGTTAGTACAGAGTTGAAATGGGGAGACAGAGAGAGAGAGAGGAGGGGGGGGGGTGACCTGCAGTTAAGGTCCACGGGTCGGATTTGAACCCTCGACCACTGCAACGAAGTCCGGAGCCAATATGGTACGTGCTCTATCCACTACGCCACCTGAGCGCCCCAGGGTCTATTTTATCTAAATCCAGGTTCTAAGAGTTTTGATCCAATCAGAAACCTTTCAGAGAGTTTGAATTTGATTTTAAGTCCTCACATCTGAACCTCATCAGCTGCTGTAACATCTGCTTTGAGTTTGCTCAGCTAACTCGGTTTTTATATGATTGGTGCCCCGGAGGACGTGTGCAGGAGATTTTTATCAGTGTTCAGGTGGTGTGTGTGTGTGTTAGAGAGAGACTGTGTCTGTTGTGTGTGTGTGTGCATGCGTTTGTGCGTGCGTGTGAGAGAGACAGTCTGTTGCAGTGTGTGTGTGGGGGCCGGGGGGAGTTGGATTGGATTGAGGGGCTAAACAGAAGCTTCCTTTCCAAAATATTCCTTTCAGAGAAGAGATCCCCAACATTTTCTGTGCCACCAGTGCTGGTTCTTTGCATTTATCGGTTTCTTTAACAACCCAGTTACTATTATCAATATAGTTTTACTTTATTTCACAAATAAACCAGCTCCTGTCTATTCACTCACACAATCTCTGAATGTTAACGTCTAACTCATGCAATTTTATTATATTTTAGGAATGAACACTAAAATAATGTTCGCCTAGTTATTTTAGAAAACAGTGAAGTGCATTGGCGGTGGTGCCATAAAACCATAAACCATGAGAAACAAACCAGAGTCGAGATGTTTTTATTTTTTCATTTTCACATTCGATAGTTTTTTTTTCGACATCATTCCATCGTTTACAAGCAGCCGAGCTCTGAACTTAAACCGCTGAACCACTTTCTAGCTTTTCGCCCCAACCGGCTACAAGAGGAATTTATTTATTATAAAAAAAATAATCATGAGGTGGTGGGTGGGCGGGTGGGTGGGCGGGTGCACACGTTTTGGCCCTTCAAGTCAAATCATATTAAAAATCACAACAAGAATAGAACGCGACACAACGGAGAAAAAAAAATTAAAAATAAGACTTTTTGTTAAATCAGACATGATATGGTGCTTTGGTGGTTCCCTTGGCAACTGTGTGTGTGTGTGTGTGTGTGTGTGTGTGTGTGTTTCTTAAACCAGGTCGATTGATAAACAGTAACCTAGTAACAGCCAGCACTCCATGATGTCCAGTTATTTTTTTTACAGTTTGGGTCGTTTTTTTTTATTAAGTGCTAGCCTGCTTGTACACTTAACAGTTTGCCTTGATTTCTAATTCAAAAAAACAAAAGCTTTATTGGCAGGACTATTGTAGTAAACAGTATTCGATGGAGGGAGTAGCTCCCATTGAAAACCATTGTATGGTTTAGTTATTTGAAACCATACAATGCAGGGAATGACACAGTAGCACTTGATTGGATTTCAGTTTCAGAGTATTGATGAGAGAGGAGAGAGAAAGGCCAAAGGACTCGAGATTTCAAGTGTGTGTTTGTCAAAGGATTTTCAGTTATAACACAGGGTTGGATGTCGCATTTTTGTGTGTGTGGACAAGCTAGATTTGTAAGTCCACAAATGCCCAAATAAGGCTACTGACAAGCTTTGGGTTAAGGCAGTTTTTCGGGAACAAGCGAGTTAGTCTTAAACCCACCCCCACCCCCAAAAAATAGCGATTCAACACTAGCTTTTTGAAAGACATTGTTCACGCTAGACCTTAGTAAAAAGCAAAACACGCGGTTTTTGGTACCAAACTTCCGCCATTTTAAAATCACCTTTAACATGTGAAATAAACCTGACACTTGATATGGTATTCAAAACAAAACACAAAACTGTCTCTGTCTGTATCCCTGAAAAGTTTGACATTTCAAAGTCCAAAATCCCCAAAAAATGGCCGCCCATTGTGAGTCTAGTGGGACCAGGCCAAAAAACCTCTCGCGGTGCACCCACCCACCAAATACTGCTTCACCAAATCACCACCACCAGCCTTAGCCACAGCATTGGTAGACAGAGGGAGGGGGTAGGGAGGGGTGGGGGGGGTTTAGTAGCGGTAGTGGTCAGGTTTGAAGGGTCCCTCTGACGGCAGGCCCAGGTATTTGGCCTGTGCGTCTGACAGCTTGGTCAACTTCACTCCCAGTTTGTCGAGATGGGCGGCTGCCACCTCCTCATCCAACTGTGGAGGTAAGGAGAGATAGAATGGTTGAATATGGATCAAGATTGGTTCAGTTTTTTTATATATATTTTTTTAATTCTGCAAATTATAATTATTATTTTTTTTGTCCGATAAACTTTTTATAACTCAGTACTTTTTTTTGTTTTGTAAATCAATTTTTTCACAAGCCCAAAGTCTTATTTAATCATATTTGAGCCAAAACACTTAAAAATAATATTAATTAAAAAAAAAAGTTTAATTGACCGAGTAGCCTTCATGAAGTATTTTAGAGAACAAAACAAGAAAGTGAAGTGAAGAAAAATGTCCGTTGTGGACATAACCCTGCTGCCCAAATGTTCACATTATCTCCTGGTTCTTTCACTGTTAAGCCCCTGAACCTTTAATTCATTGCACTCAACAGAGCCTCAGTCACTGTATTTGGTCTCTGCTGAGTTCAAAATCCCTGCCCGCTGTATGACCCCTGCTAACTCTGCTGCAACTGTTGCCTTAACTACTCACTGGGTGAATCTCAATACAGGGATTGCGGTCTACGAAGGCTGCATTTGAAGACCGATTGCGTCATAGCGGCGCGCAAAGGTTGTTCCATTTGCAAGGCTCCTCATATGCGGCCGAGAAATGCAGCCTTCGTTTCACGGTTTTGAAGGCTGCATCAGATGGATCCTTCGCAGCCCAACATATCCCAAGATTCATTGCGTTTTTTTCCAGAGATGGCATAAAATAAAATAAAAAATAATAATAATCTTCTTAACTTTTATCTTCCTCTCTTTTTTTCTTGTACTTTTTTTTCTTTTCGTCTGGTAGGCAACTTTTTTTCTTTTTTCCCTCTGTTGACAAGGCTGTTTCCGTTGGCAGCAATCAGGGTTGCTAGGCAGCACAGGAGCGGCGAGTCGTCACGCAAGGTAACGGCTTGTTACGCAAACCGGAAATGCTCGTAAACAGAGCGAAACAGAGACCTGCGGAGACCGTCTCGTTTAACAACGCTCGTTGGCCTTGGAATCGGCCTTCACAGGCTATGGCCTTCATAGACCGCAAGACCGCGTCCTTCCAAGGATGCGGTCTCTGTAATGGGATACAGCTACTGTATGCATTTAAAAAAGGTGGAGTCAGGTGGCTATAGCTTATAACATCAGCATGTTTGGCCTTCAGGTGACTATATAGCCATTTTTAACCTACATCTAGAACTAGTATGCGTTTTTCAATTTCAGATCTAGAAAGCATAAGTTTTGGCCTTTTTGAAAGTGTTTGAAAACCAATTTAGTGAATAATATAATAATAATAAAACACAGCGTAATATCAACGTCATGTTTCTGACCTTCTTGGGCAGGAAGTAAACTCCCAGGGGATATTTGGCCGTGTTCGTCCACAACTCGATCTGAGCCAGAACCTACAGGAGAGAACAGAGGACGTTAGTAAAGCAGAATGGATGCAGCTATAGTGTTATCATGTCAATATGTACATTAGTAAAGCAGAATGGATGCAGCTATAGTGTTATCATGTCAATATGTACATTAATAAAAGCAGCCTCGATGTAGCTATGGTGTTATACTAGATAAGACAACTTTTCTGATCACAAGATGGACAATTCATTTGCAGTTTACCACATCCACAATCACACAAACATCCTAAATGTGTCATGTCAAAAGCACAATAAATAGACATAAGGGTCGGTGAAGGACAGCAAGGTAAAGATAAGGTAAAATAAATGGCAGTAAAATAATAAATAACGATGATGGATAATAAAGAGACATTGTAAGATGTATTCTCATGTAAAGGTACTGTCAAAATGTCATTTAAAATGACTACCATCTGAGTTTAATAACCTAATAGCTGAAGGAATAAGTCAAGAGATGTACATTTATCTTGTTGCCACAGCTTGACTCAAGAGAAATTCCAGTTATTCCTACATGCATCTTTCCCTTTATGCGTCTCCCACACACAGTACCTAGTAATACCAAATATAATAATATAGAGTATATTGAACTTGTTGTAATTACTAAGAAATCTCATGGGAGCGACAGAAGTTACGCACTATAGCTTTAACTACCTATATAGCAGCTATCTATCCCTCCAGCAAAACAGTACCTAGCTAGTAATACTAAATATAATATAATATAATATAATATAATATAATATAATATAATATAATATAATATAATATAATATAGCAGCCCATATCACTCAGTACATATATAGAGTATATTGAATATCTATCCTTTTCTCTCTCTCTCTCTCTCTCTCTCTCACACACACACGTATATGTACCTGGTTGGTGAAAGAGTTGCTCATGACGAAGGAGGGGTGTCCCATGGCACAGCCCAGGTTGACCAGTCGGCCCTCGGCCAGAACGATCACATGACGCCCGTTCTTCAGCAGGAAGCGATCCACCTGAACGAGGGAGAGGGGGACGGAGGTTTAGATATTTAACCTTGGTTTATACAGGTGCTTTCATCCTCAAGAGGGACATCGAGAGGGAGAGGAGGACTGCTGTTTAGGGGACACACTGAAATCAACATCTTTAGTTGAAACTGAAAAAATGTCATGTTTTAACTTTTTATTTAACAGTTTCGAGAGACGCGTGTTTTTTTGTCTTACTTTTTAAATAATAAAAACTGTTACAAAACTACAATTTTAAAATGTATTACCATTCCCACAGACATGGCCTATACCAACAAAGCACAATATAACTTAATAAAAATGGCCATATATTTGACCAGCTTGACAATTTGGATAATTCTCCGCTCTGTCTCCATGTATAAATTCCTCCTGTATGTTTTAAATAAAGCCCTCTCAGTCATCCTACCTGGGGCTTGACGTTGATCTTCTTGACAGCGTTCTTGATGAGCCACGCCATGTCGATCTCACAGTCAAAGTGTCCGATGTTACACACGATGGCGTCATCCTTCATGCTCTCAAAGTGACTGAGGAAAAACACACACACACACACACACACACAATTATTAACATACAAAAGTTTCAACTTCTGCTGAAGAACTAGTGGCAAAAATAAATAAGAAATACCATGGGTAAGTGTTTTTTTTTTCCTTCTTATAATGTCTGCGCTTTTCATTTTAAACTTTACTTGTGATTATGTCCAAATGTACATTCAGTTGTGGCACACAATTTCGTTGTATAAGTGAATGTACAATAGACAATTCAGGCTATCTCTAACTAATACATTTTCAATTCAGTTCAAGTAGAAAAATTAAATGGCTGAGATTTGAGTGAACAGAAATCTACTGTAAAACTACCAACTCATTTTCTAGTAGGAATATTGTAGTTGTTTAAAAACGTACTGTCCCATGATGATGTCTTCACAGCCGGTGGTGGTGACGAAGATGTTTCCCTCTTTGCAAGCCTCGTCCATGGTGGTCACCTCATAACCTGAACAAAAACACAAAGAGAAGGGGGCTTTAGATTGTGGACTCAAGTAGGTGCCGTTTTGATGACAAAACTCCATCCTCCTTTTTAACCCTTATGTTATTCTTTAATTGCCTTGATAGACACCGAGACTGTTATCATAAGGCCGATTAACTCGGTCTCGTTGGCTGTTACGTGTCATTTATGATCATCAGAGGAAAAATTAGACTGTTTCAGAAATATTTGAAAGTTCCTCGGAGCCCCTTAATTATACAGTACTGTCCCCCATGGTACCGTACCCTCCATAGCTGCCTGCAGAGCGTTGATGGGGTCGATCTCCGTGACGATGACGCGCGCTCCGAACCCTCTCAGAGCCTGGACACATCCTTTTCCCACGTCTCCGTACCCGGCTACCACGGCAACCTTACCCGCGATCATGACATCTGTGGCGCGCTTGATACCGTCGATAAGACTCTCCCTGCAGCCGTACAGGTTGTCAAACTTACTCTGTGGAGGGGAGGGGGGCAGGGGAGAGAGAGAGAGAGAGAGAGAGAGAGAGAGAGAGAGAGAGAGAGAGAGAGAGAGAGAGAGAGAGAGAGAGAGAGAGAGAGAGAGAGAGAGAGAGAGAGAGAGAGAGAGAGAGAGAGAGAGAGAGAGAGAGAGAGAGAGCAGACGGGTTAACACAGGTTCATAAGAGTACATTTTAAAAACATGTACGACTTTAAGAACCCAGAAGCTTTAATATACAGGCCGGTCTTGTTTTTATTTTTAGGGGAGATTTTGACATTAAGTTTGTCATTGAATTATTTATTCTATATTTGTTAAAAATATATTTAACATGATCAATTCAAAATCAAGAGTGTGCTGCTATATTTTCTTCTTTATATGTTAGTTCATCACATATGTTTAATGTCTGGAGTATGTCTTGTATCACTTTGTGGTTCCTTGTATTCTATCAGATTGAATAAAATCTTGGGAACAAGAAAAAAACAAACGCACACACACACACAGTATTATCCTGTTACCTTGGTGACAGAGTCGTTGACGTTAATAGCGGTGATCTTGAGCTCTCCCTTCTTTAGCATCTTGTAAAGGTTGTGGACGCCTGTGGTCGTCTCCTCGGAAACACCACGGATACCTGGGACACAATGACACGCGATTATTATATCATTCTAATATTAGCTACTTTTTCAACAAAAAAATGATTTACTTGACTAACTATAACACTGTACATAAGGAAAGTGAGTTGAAGAGGTTATAAAATACTTGGACACTCATTGACACTTATGCATGTTTCAGAGAGTAATATAAAAAAGGTGTGATGAGACAAAAAAGTGTTTTGAATTTAGAATGAAGAAATTTTTTTTTTGAACATCAGAAATGCGTTCAACTAAAGTGTGTCCTTCCAGTAATAGTGCAGTCCTGGAATGTGTATGTAAATATTAACTGTAAATTTGCATTACAAATCACATTTCTTTTTACTACACTACATACTGAAGTACAGAAGAGTTTTAGAGCCACAGGAGAGGAAAAAAAAAAAACAGATAAGGAAGGAAGATTTTATTTTCATTATGTCGAGAAATGTCAAGAATAAAGAGAATACTGCAAAATGCTATTGGAGTTAGTGGGACATTTATCTATTTTCAGCATACTACAATTGACGTGCATGTATTGGGACATCCTAAATCTATTTCTGGCATACTGAATAGTATAGAAGTATGGGGATTGGAACGCAGGGACTATTGAATTGTGCAGGAAAAAGGGGATGCACCGGATATAAAATAGCAAAACGTAAACTAATAATAATAATTCCATATGTCTAGATTTAGGAGCAGTTAACTGCTCACGGCCAGGCTTCTATAAAGCCCTTTAAAAACCTCAGGATCAACTTTTATTGGTATCAAAGATCTTAAACCATTTCCTAAATCCTACTTCAAGGGACGAAAACAGCAGCTTCCTTTAATAAAACAGAGTGTGTGTGTGTGTGTGTGTGTTTACACTTGTGTAACTATTTTTTGCAGAACAAATTTGAGTTTTAGTCGTAAGAAGTGAGGATATTTTGGGAAAGTGAGGACATTTTGTCCGGTTCTCACTTTGGGACGGGCCTTTAAAGGGATGTTTGAGGGTTAACACTAAGTTTTAAGGTTCAGGTATGAATACGCTTTAAGTTAGGGTTAGTGTAAGTTATTTAGTTTTCATGGTTAGGGTTAATGGCTAGGGAATGCATTATGTCAATGAGTGTGCTCACAAGTATAGAGTGAGTGAGTGAGTGTTTGAGTGAGTGAGTGAGTGTGAGAGTCAGTGCATGCAGAAGTGAGTGAGTGAGTGAGTGAGTGAGTGAGTCAGTCAGTCAGTCAGTCAGTCAGTGCATGCGTGTGTGTGCGTGAGTGTGTAAACTGACCCGCGAGCAGTTTGGGGTACTTGGTGTGCACCAGGTTTGTGAGGTCACCACCATCGTCCAGGATCATGTTGAGGGGCTGGCCGTCCTTGAAGTAGATCGTCTGCTCAATGCACCAGATGTATTCCTCGTCGGTCTCTCCCTTCCACGCATAGACTAAAGGAAAACGAGGACATACATGGCTTTAAAGCTATAGTGCGTAACTTTTTTCATATAAATTAATGTTGGGTTACATTCAAGCCATTGCCGAATGAGTTGACACAAAGTTGATTAAGCCTATTATCAGCTCCTACAAAACTCTCTCTGTATTTCTCAGCATGGCAGCGTTTACAAACTGGTGTCGGCATTGGCAACACAAAGAAAAGTGACAAAAAAATTACGCATAACAAAAAGAATAAAGTCCATGTCCAATCACCGAAGGCTTACGTCATGTAGAATGCGCCGACAGTGTTGTTGTAATTCAAAGAAATTCCTCATAGGGGTTGACAGAATCCGCGTACTATAACATTAAGCTTTCATTTGGAGTGAGAATATCCCCACACACTGGCAGTAAATGTAAACTGTTAGTCATTTACAACCTCACAGCTACAGTGAAGAGTGTGTGTGTGTGTGTGTGTGTGTGTGTGTGTGTGTGTGTGTGTGTGTGGTTTCACTCAGAGTTCTCAGAGTGTGTGTGAGAGTCTCAGTGCAGACTACCACCTGTCTCTCTCTGCTCCTTATGACACAGCTGCAGCACTACAGTTGAGATGTAACTCCTCAACGGGCAATACATTGGTCAATCACTCACCGACAATATCTAGTGAGTAACATCTGATTAAAGGACACCAGATTGAAAACAGGCGTCGCATTCTGTTCATATGGAAAGCAGCTCGGTGGCGCAATTTTATTTTTTTTGGCATTTTTTATGCTTTATTGATAGTGTAGAGAGAGTTGAAATGGGGCAGAGAGGGGAGTGACATGCAGAGAACGACCGCGGGCTGGAATTGAACCCGGGTCCGCTGCTGGCCGAGGCCCATGGGGTGACGCCCTACCAACTGGGCGAAGGGCGTCCCCTGCATGGTGCAATTTTAAGCCGTTACTTTCAGGTTATGGGGCCCATAAAGCTCAGTGTGTTCTTTCGCACAGAATGGAAAAAAATGACGTACTTTTTTAGACTACATGCACACGACACCGACTAAGTATGTGTGAACAAACACAGTGTGTAAACATGATTGTCATTTCAGTCTCCACCCAGCACCGAGTAGGAAAACCCGTCACATGTGTTCTGTGTTTCGGTTGTTATCTCATGCACAATTTAGAACTTTTGATAGTTGGAAATTAATTGGGTGCCGTCATTTCCGGTTTTGAAACTATGACTTTTTCCCAAACGGCTGAATATCTTGAAAGCGGAATCCAGCCCATGCCTAAGGGACAGCCTCTCGACATGCACAAGCCTAAAGCCCCTGTCTCACTGGGCTGCGACAGTGTGCGACAAGTTGGAGACACAAAATTGCGACAAAATATGAAAAATTAGCGACAATTTTCACTTGCAGTTGAGTTGGTTCCTCACGACAAGTTTGTGAATGTCCTGCCCAACACTTGCCAGGAGGTCGCATTTATGTCTCGCGAAAGTCTGGCGAGCGTCGCACGACCGTCTCATTTTTGTCTCAAATCGGTCGCAATTTAGTTTCATAAGTCGCCAACCCCTCGCAAAGTTGCTCGCACTTTCTGACTCTTGGAGACGCGTTGGAGACACCTGCGACCACTCTGAGACTGTTTTGAGACAGATTTGTCGCACACTTTTTTTTGAACATGTTCAAAATTCATGCGACAGGACTGCGCGGCTCTGCGACTCATGCGAGGAAATTGAGACCTCTGCGAACGCTTGGAGACAGTTTAGAGACTCGTTTGCGAATGCAGTCTCCAACTTGTCGCAAACAGTCGCAGCCCAGTGAGATAGGGGCTTAACCTTTTAATCAGTCACATGGTTTCCACAAAGAGTCGGAGGGGCATGTGTGTGTGTTACCTGGGACTCCGGTCTTGGCGATGGCAGAAGCAGAGTGATCCTGAGTGGAGAAGATGTTACAGCTGGACCACTGGACCTAAAGCAAAGAAAGAAAGAAAGAAAGAAAGAAAGAAAGAAAGAAAGAAAGAAAGAAAGAAAGAAAGAAAGAAAGAAAGAAAGAAAGAAATTATAATCTACAGAGTTGAGACTCATTGAGCATTTTACTGTCCCATCATTAGGCTCATTTAACCACTCGGCCCGATTAGATGTCTTTAGGTGAGGTGCAGTGTATTTACAGGAACTTGGATCGATTGGTCACTTACAGATTTCTGCAGTAACCACATTATACAAGCAATGCTGAATACAGAATCACTGACTACAACTTTAAACTTAATTTCAAGCCAAGCAACATTTATGGCGCTTTTCCACCGCACATGTAGCTCGACTCGACTCAACTTGGTTTGGTAGCAGCACGGGTCGTTTTCCACCGCAAATAGTACCTGCTGAACGTGGGCGGGGTCGTCGTAAGGGGCTGAAAGTCTACTCCGGAGCAAAGCAGAAATTACGAGCAGTTGTTGCACTATTAACTGAACCAACCGCCAAAAACACGGATGAATTTTTTTTAAGAAATACCCCCTTGTATCTGTTTGCTAAAAGAAGTAGAAGAATATTGCTACGGGCCATTAAGAGGGATGGTTGTTGTCCCGATGTGTGACTCTGCCACACAGTCAGCTGTAGGGATGCGTCACGTACATCCCTATGCACGTAAACACGGGCATGATAAAGTTGACTGTTTAGTGCTTGTTTCAGGATACGTGTTTTCAAATGCAAGCCGTGTCTCAGCCTGAATATTTTATTGAGGTAATCAGTTCAGTCCGAGGCTTGTAATGTAATCGCTCGCTATCATGTCTGTCCCAGCTGTCTACTTAGCCTAGCTGCTAGCTGCCCTACATGTCTCCTCTCGTATGTAAGTAACTTCCCCAACAACCAACACTGGGTGAGCTTAGCGAATATATGGAAAATAAATTCGGATCTGTGATGCAAATCAAATGAAAGAGAGCCAGAGAAGGCTGCACGCGGCGGAAATACACTCAAAAGTCCCGGAGAGTTGGGGAGAATAAACAACAGAATGCAGCCGGTAGTCTCTGGCCACTGATTGGCCAGACAATAGTCTCTGGCCAATCAGTGGCCGGCCGTCTGCCGACGTCACCTTTTAGCATCGGCTCAGCTCGCTTGGACCCTAGAGCGAGGCGATACCAAAAAAGCAGCCGCTACGTGGTACCAGGTACCATGAAATTGCGGTGGAAAAGCCAAAAATGCGAGTCGAGTCGAGTCGAGCTGATACCATACGGTGGAAAAGCGCCACATTTAGAATTTGAAATAAACCAGAAACACTTTACAATAAGGGTACATTAATTTACTGTTAGTTAATGCTTAATTAGCATTTACCAAGCATTGACTAACTGTTATTAACCTAGCATTAACACTTACTTAATGCTTAATATGTTAACTATGCCTTAACTAACCATAAATAGCATTAACTAATAGTTTATTAATGTACCCTTATTGTAAAGTATAACTAATATACCTCTTAAAATAGAAAGAAAACCAGAAACAACTTTGTAAGTATGGACAGGGGCAGTAGGAGATAAGTAATGGGCTACAGTCTGCCCTGAGAGAGAGCGAGAGCGAGAGCGAGAGAGAGGCTATTTATTCTCTGCTGGTTTTTCAGGATGGAACCAGTTCTGCTCGGACAGATAACGGCGACATAACAGCCCACCGCCTGGCCTTGAGGGGACAGAGGGTGGGAGAAAACACCAGGCGCACACACACACACACACACACACACACACACACACACACACAGTTTGCTGCAATACATGAGTTCAATAAACATTTCGCCCAGGGTCAAATTTTCTTCTGGACAATTAAATATATATCAGATCTCATCAGTGTATTCTGTCGTTGCCTAAATGTTAATGTGCATCTTATAAGCTTCACCTCAGCTCCGAGGGCGGTGAGGGTCTCGATGAGCACGGCGGTCTGCAGAGTCATGTGGAGGCAGCCGGCGATGCGAGCTCCTTTCAGGGGTTTGGACTGGCCGTACAGCTCCCTCATCTTCATCAGACCCGGCATCTCGTTCTCTGCAATGTCAATGGCCTTCCGTCCCCATTCGGCCAGGCTGATGTCAGCTAGGGAGAGGGAGAGATTAAGACAATGCTCAAAAATATGAATGATATGAACAATAAACAATGACAAGGATAACATATAAGGAACAAGAGAAAACAGAAATAAAATAGGATAAAATTATGATAAAAATTACGATAAAAGACTGTGAACGTATTCTCACCAAGCCTCCGTTTAGTTATTTTGAAAACGTACAAGCTTTTTATTTTTTATCATTTTCAAAGCTACTTAATATTTTTGTTTAAAATTGTTTAGTACACATTAAAAGTACACATTTATTACATCGCAATTACAAAACGCAATATTGTCGATTGTAATCACAAATCGCATCATTTCACCAAATCGTCCCCCCATTAATCCATAGCGATGAGCTAATATTAAAAGGCTGCGATTAAGGATGTACATCACGGCCATGGTTTAACAAACTCTTGCTATGATCCTTTTTGTACCAGTAACACTCGCCAATGAGAAATTGCCCAAGGGGAACATTTTAACGCCATTTTAGCGAGAAATATCAGGCCAGTATATCAGGTTTGACAATAGATTTACATATAAAACAACAAGGTACAGTATTATGCCTGTGGTCGAAATGTGGCCACATCAAAAAGCAACAACGCAAACGGGTATTAGCAGCAGAACAGCCAGGGTGGGGTCAACGATTCTGGAGAGTTGTCAAAATCAGTGAATATCTCTTCACGATCCACTACTTGTACATACTGATAAACAATCCAGTGTTAATTACAGTCTAAGGTAAACTTGCTCTATGTTTGAAATTGACGTTTAAAAAAATTGCAAATAGTCTCGGAATGTTCCTTAGCAAAAACCTAGCAAGCAGACTCATTCTACCATTCACTTATTATATTGCAAGTCGCAATATTTTTGAAATATTTTTTTTCCCTCAAAATCACAGAATTTCACCAAATTGTGCCAGTTGTGCTTTACAGAGTTCTACAGACAGCTAGGTATTAGTATCTATTGGTATCATTGCCCTTTACTGCTTTGTGAAGCACTTTGTAACTGTTTCGAAATGTGCCATATAAATACAATATATATATCAATATATATATTTATATCAATATAAATTTGATTGTTAATTCAAAAAGGAAATCCAGTTGTTGATGCCAGTTGTTAACGGATTAATCAGTTACAACAGCTTTCACTTGGTGATTTACAACCTCACAGCTACACTGAACTGTGTGTGTGTGTGTGTGTGTGTGTGTGTGTGCGTGTGCGTGTGTGTTTTCACTCGGAGTCCTCAGTGTGTGTGTGAGTCTCAGTGCAGACTACCACCTGTCTCTCTCTGCTCCTTATGACACAGCTGCAGCACTGCAGTTGGGCTGCAACACCCCAACTGGCAATCTATCAACCAATCAATCAATCCACATGCAATACTATGATTTGGTGGTGATTTTTTTTTGTAATACACTGCCTAGGCTCTGTAAACAGGCATGTTGCTAGCTCTGGTGGGCCCCCTTTTCTTTTATATACGAGTTTACGGAGTGTAATAAAACCAGATTTATTTTTCTGCGAACACACAGTGCAGACAGGTAGCGGATCGTGAGGAAACATTCACTGATTTTGACAGAAAGTGATTTGACAACAAGCGTTCTCCAGATTCACTGACCCAGCACTTAACTGACACAGGGAAGATTAAATTGAAGCTTCACTTTAGGACATTATTTTGAAAGTCGAATCGTAGTCGTGGTTATGTGTGAATGTGGGTAGTCAGCCTGCTATTGGAGTACGAATGTGTGTGTGAATGGTATCGTGGGAATGGGAACAGGTCTCCCTTGCAAATGAGTCACCGGTCTCAATGGGATTTACCTGTATAAATAAAGGTTAGGAAATAATGTATCTCTTTAAATATTCATTCCTGTGATGGTGCAACTACATCAGGGTTCAGGATGTAAGGCCCAAAGTACAACCCACCCTCTGCCACCCCTATCACAGGGGCTTTGGCCTGAGCAAACACACACACACACACTGCCCAGAACTGGCAGCGGGCTGAATGAGCAGCCAGGCAGGATTAGGAAACACACAAATTCACCTTGAGGTCACAATACTCATTGAACCCAAACCCTGGTCACTTCACCACAATCATTATTTATTTTATTTTAATGTTTATTTGACAGGGACAATACATACAACATTGCCACAAAAAAAAAAATGGGAAAATGTGATGCATATAAGACGTCTAGCTTCAGCTAATTTGCAGTCTTTGTCCCTGGGTCAGGCTTTAAAATACAATCAAAGACACTAAATACAATGAATGCAGTGATAGAGATACAGTGAATAATACAATTAATAGGTACCATGAGTCAATACACAGCTGTATACATTTCAGATTAAAAAAAATTAGATGGGACGCGATCATGCGAGGAGTGAAATATTCGAATAGGGATTTTTCAAATGGTCGACCAACTGACATGACAGTATGTTTGGGGGGGACAGATATTCCTAAAACCTTTAATATACATATTAACATTCATTTAACCCCCCCAAATAACATAGTTAAAATTTAGGATTTAGTGAATTTGGGTTGCCAGGGCCTTTAAGGAATGCAGGTTTTGGGGTTCAAATTCCACCTGAAACTATGTATTAAATAATTCAGTATTGGCATTTAAAGTGTTATTGTCATCCAGCAAATGGATTTTGGTTCATGGATGCAGGTACGAGTGTCCTCAAGATGACTGAAGGTGAACTTTGTGTTGTACAGTTCAAATCAGGCTCCATTGAGGTCATATAACAGAGCCCATAAAGAACTGATATGCTTTGTTCAAAACCAAAACTGAAGCGTCACACAGATACCCTCAGCAATGTTTTTTCAAATACTAAAAAAAAAAATGTATTTGCGATCTAGCTGCAGATTGGCTTTAGCTGGTCTAATTTAATAAACTTTTAGTCAAATAATAATTACCAGAGCAGCCAATTAATTTTCTGTTGATTAACTGGCCTTTGCAGCTATGATGGAATAACATACTAAAGACTGTCAATCACAAACAAAATGTATGTGTTATAAAATATTAAAAAAACTAACCCTTTTCTTTTTTTTTTTTTTTCCTGTGGCCCTAAAACTCTTTGGTGTCTAGATTCCATCAGGTCAGGTGTCCTTATAAACTTGAGCTGCACATCCACTAACATCAACAAAGCGAAATAGAACATTACATTTTAGACAAATTGGCACTGATTGACCCCTCGTAGTGAATCAGTGATATTGTCATGATGAATATCCACCTCAGTGGCTTGACTTTAATGCCCGCTGTCATTTGGGAATGTATGGACTTTGCCCCGGGCTATCTCTGCTGGAAGAATGTTGTGTAACTTTCTCTGCTTCTCTAACCAGCAGCTGCTCCACAACTTACTGACCAGGCAGCACAGTCTAGAGCTCTGTTAACTGGCTCAATGTTACTTCATATTTTCAAAAAACCTAGCAAGTACTCATTCTACCATTCATGTATTATATTGCAAGTCACAATTTTTGTCCAATATTATAATTGTATTATAATATAATATTATATAACCAGCAGCTGCTCCACAAGTTACTGATCAGGCAGCACAGCAGTCACAGACAAATGTTAACTGGACCACCACAATGTTACAATTGTGGAGGGAGTTTTAATGGATAATAACTGACCATTTAAAAAAATTCTAAAAAGGAAATTAGTACATTTGAATGCGATTTTTTTAAATGTCTCAATGATTGGCAGTCAAATGCATCTGTCCTCTTGTATTTCTATTTTTTATTTTATTTTTATTTTTCCCCCCCTCGGATTTGTTTTTCTCAATTTCCAAGGGAAAACAAACGCACATTAAACAATAAAAAAAAATACGTTTACTCCAATTAAAACACTTCACCTCAACATTAAATCAAAATCATTTTTCTCTGAAAGCTGTTACATGTACACCACGTGTAGTGTAATCCCAGATTTACTACGGTATGCAAAATTGCACACAGTGTGCAGTTCCGTCTGTCTGCTCCTGTCACTCATGCAAGAAGCTGGCGGCAAGGCGCACGCAAGGCATCACGGTAAGTGTAGTTTATAAACACATTAATTCGTATGAGTGATACGCTTATTTCTCCGCCAATGAACTACAATATCCATAAGCTTTGGACGTGGTTTTCTTCTTACTGTACAGACCATGCTTGCGGCTAGTAGACCTGCTACAATGCCGATTCATTCTCATGTTTGAGCAAAGTGAGAGTTTCGAAAAGTTGAACTTTACAAGCAAAAAGCTACAATTATTGCAACGAACTACACACAGGCTAGGCACATAGGAGAAAAATAAAAACAACACCAGACAATTTACAATATGCTAGCAAGTTAACGTTAGCAATACAGCTAAAACAACACAAACGCTTTTAACAAGGCAGTCTCAAACAATTCACATGAATTTACATTGATTTTTTTTGTTGCATTTTTATGTTTTGACACTTCATACGGCTGCCGTTTGAAAACCGTTGACGTTACGCCTCCATGCATTTAACGTTACCGTAAACTTCATAACATTCTAGCTAGCAAACCGCCACTTTCCCACAATGAAACGTATTCTGTAAACACGCTTTAAAACAATGAATTTTTTGACACATACCAACTTTGTAGTTGAGTTTCTCGGACATGGTTGTTATCTTGTGTTTTGTTCCGGTGAGCCTGAGAATACCAACAGCCTAGCCGATGGATCAGAGAGAGAAAGAGGGAGGGCTGGGCACATGACGGTTCGCTTTATATATACTCAACCTCATTCAAACACATGCAGATCGATTCTGGATTCTTATTGGCTGTTGGCAGCTCCCGCCCCTTAAAGGACTGATTTGATTGGATGGCGGTTGATACCAGCCAATCAGAACCCGAGATGCAGTTTGGGGAGTGTAGTTTGGTTAGAACACGTTTGGTCTGGGTTTTTTGCTTGGATAAGTAAACTAACAAAGAAACTCTCCTAATTCTACAGCTCTGGAAAAAATGAAGAGACCAGTCCAAATGTTCAGTGTCTCTCGTTTTACCTTTTCTAGGCATATGCTTTGAGTAGAATGAACATTTTGGTTTTATAATATAAGTTACTAACAACATTTTGATCAAATTTCAATACATTTTTTGTCATTAAAAGCATTTTCAATAAGTAATGTAGAGATGAAGATCGAAGAAAAATCAAGACTGGTCTCTTATTTTTTTCCAGAGCTGTAGCCTATGTGGTTAGTTAAATAATGATAATAACTCTTTCTTGTACTAACATGAATGTTGCACTGCAAGTTTTGTCACCTGTGATTTGTGAAACAGAAGTGAATGTGTAGTTGAAACTGGAGAATATTTCACCATAACATGATGTCATGGAGACGGAGCTGGATTCAAGGCTGATTTACCAACAGTCACACAGACAGACACAATATGCAGCTTGGCCTTGGGTCCCCAAATGCACCATCAATCAAAGCAGAGTTTTGCCATAGCCTCCTTTTCTATTTTATTTTTTAACCATTATTTATACAGGTAAATCCCATTGAGACCGGAGACTCTTTTTCAAGGGACACCTGTCATTTACACGTTACCATTCACACACACATTCATACACCGATAGCAGGCTAACTATCGACATTCACACGAGGCAAGGTGGGTGAAGTGTCTTGCCCAAGTACACAACAACCATGACACAAGTGGCAGGGCGGGACCGAACCGCCAACCCTTCAATCATTGGCCAACCCGCTCTACCACCTGAGCCACAGTCGCCCCAGACTTACTGTAATTTTGATAATTACTATGATTAATTTAGTTTGTTTTGTTGTGAGACTAGTAGGCCTACTAGTCTGAAGGCTCATACAACTATCATCACATGTTAGCACGTGGATTATTGCCTGTGTGTGTGTGTGTGTGTGTGTGTGTGTGTGTGTGTGTGTGTGTGTGTGTTTGTGTGTGTGAGCAGTTGATGTAGCCACAGCAAATTAGCCACTGCTGTCACTCTATTATATGTGACCCTTTTCAACCCTTGTTGTTACACTCTTGACAGCCTTAGAGAGATACAGTTCAACAATAGGAGGACTTGTTGCTTTGTGAGTCTCTGGAAATATAATGACGCTGCCATGAAGTCTAAAAAATGTTGAACAGACTAATAATGGCTTAATGACGCAATATCAAAGGAAGAACAAGTCTAAACTCTTTAAACAACTGCACACTGTGCTATGAACAGTTTAAATAGATGGCTAAGAAAATAAATAAATAAAAATATATTGAAGTGTGTGAGTGTGTGTGTGTGTGTGTGTGTGTGTGTGTGTGTACTATACTAATAATAGCTGTTGCCCAATTTCAACCATCCAGTATTTCCTGCCATACTGGTTAAAGGTCCTAGCACATGTTATTTCACAACTAAATGTTATACTGTTATTTTGATACTCGATTGGAAATAAATTGATTCGGGTTTTATCCAATTATGATATGATTAAAATTTCAGAGGAAAATACCTTATTTTTGATACCAACATATTGGTATTGTCAAGTGATATAATATAAAAAGACATATTTTGTTGTTAGGTATTTCAGTGCCGCATGCTATTATTAGAAGATAGTACACACACACACACACACACACACACACACACACAATTAGCTGACATATTATACAATTTCTGAGAAGCTAATTTTGTTGTGAAATTCAAATACGATTCCGGGAATGCAGTGACCATACTATACCATGAGCCTACAGCAGCAAAGGGAGTCAGGTTTAAAGGGCTAAACTGGTGGAAACACTATCCTACAGCTAATTTAGGAGCTGGTTTTAAGTGGTCGAGATCAGGACCATATAGCAGACTGTCTCACACAAACAGGGTCTCAAGTCTGGCCCCTGTTTGAGAATCAACTCCACCTAAACAGATTACTATTCTGTTTTTCAGATTTTACAAAACATTTTTAAATATTTGAATTTTAAATATTTTACTCGTGGGGAGTGGCTTTTTCCTTGTAAGCAGGATTCTTTTTTTCTTTTTTTGTAAGATATTTTTTTTTTTGGCATTTTTATGCTTTATTGATAGTGTAGAGACAGAGTTGAAATGGGGCAGAGAGGGGAGTGACATGCAGAGAACGACCGTGGGCTGGAATCGAACCCGGGTCCGCTGCTGGCCGAGGCCCATGGGGGGGACGCCCTACCAACTGAGCTAAGGGCGCCCCCTGGATTCTTAATAACTACTTTTTTTGTTCCTTTCAAGTCAAGTCTTTGTTTTTAGTGACAATTTTTGTTCAGTTTATTTACTCTGTCACATGTAAGTTAAGTTATCTTTATTAGTCAATTTACACGAGGCACATTTAAATTTGTCTTCTCAAGTTACCACACGTCAGAGGGGGTCAGAGCGCAGGGTCAGCCATAGTACAGCGCCCCTGGAGCAGTTTGGGGTTAAGTGTCTTGCTCAAGGACACAATGGTAAAGATAGATGGTGGGGCACCGTATGTAATAGCAGCCACCACTAGTTTTACTAACACCCTCCTGTGGATCAAACCATAGACCACATGGTTACTGGGAGGAGGAACCAGAGACCTCATGGTTACTGGGAGGAGGAACCAGAGACCTCATGGTTACTGGGAGGAGGAACCAGAGACCTCATGGTTACTGAGAGGAGGAACCAGAGACCTCATGGTTACTGGGAGGAGGAACCAGAGACCTCATGGTTACTGGGAGGAGGAACCAGAGACCTCATGGTTACTGGGAGGAGGAACCAGAGACCTCATGGTTACTGGTCAGCCCCTCTTTCCTAGTCTATTCTAAAGTAAAGTGGAGTTATACGGCCATTGGTGTCAATGATTTATAAAATTGGCAGGTATCGGTATTCAGACCTTTATTGGGATAAAACTGTGCTAATCATTCAACTTAAACCCTCAGTCTTTCACACAACACACAGCAGAACATCTCGACAGCCGGCAATGTCTCTTCTGAAAACAAGAGATCATAAAACATGCCTCTAGGGGAGAAAGAGCAGCTTTTCATAAGTGAGTCCACAGAATGCGGTCGGGTTTAAAGAATGTATGGGTGACTTTCTTGCTGTAAGTTACCCAACAGTTTTGCAGGTTTGAGCTTGTCTTTGCATGTAGCTCTGACTGAGTTTTTTTTCCCCACTTACATGACATTTTAAGAATTGAACTGTTCAACCAACGTATCAAATGAGTAACCAGGGAGTTGTATGTGTACACTTTGGTCGGACATATAGCTGACAGACACTCAAACCCTGTATCCTCCTATTACAAGCTTACTCCACATTAGGCATGGGCCAATAACCGTTTTCAAGGTATATTTGAAAAAGACAAGGTTCCAAAACCGCTATTATCTTACCCCCCCCCCCCCTCGACAGGATGTTAACATACAAGTGCATTAATGTTCAGAATAATCCTGCATATTCTATATTCTATATCAATATGTTGTTTAAAAATAAAAAGATTGTGTTCAACAGAAGAAAAAAAATTATAATTTACCCAGACATTTCAAATTAGCACATTTGACAACTGTAATTATAATACAGTGACAGCGTAAACTGTGATATTTTTATTGTTTAAATTTTCAGAATATTCCTGCAAATTCTTTATGTTGTTTAATGATAAACATAAAATTGTTTTGAACCAAAAAAAATAAAAATAATGTACCCAGACATTTGAATATAACAAATTTAACAGCTGTAATTACAATACAGTGAAACCGTAAACTGTGGTATATATATTTTTTGGTTTATCATACCATTAGAATATCCTACCAGCCTATGCATATATGCACCCCACGTCATTGTATTGTAGTTTGACAGAGATATTTCAATGAGCAAGTCCTACATTTTTCATAAAGTATATTTATTTAAGTGTTGTTGAGATTGTAGCAGTGCCGCTGTGTGTGTAGATGATGAGTTGCCGTCATGACAACGCAGGAAGCAGAAAAACAAAAATGGCTGATTCATGTCATGTGGTCTTTCTGTGTTTTTTTTTTCATTTTTTCTCACAAACACACATTTGTTGATTCTTCACATTCCTCCCAGAAACAAAACCTTGTCCTGTTCTCACTCACACACACACACACACACACACACACACACACACACACACACACACACACACACACACACACACACACACACACACACACACACCCTCGACTCGAAGTATGCACAAGTACCCTCCTCCTGACTTTAAGTGCAAATTCAAATGCACTATTTTTCCTCACAAAGATATCCTTTGATATATACATTACCACAGGCTATTCTAGGGCACAGTTTTTTCCCGTGCCTTTGATAAATTATGTCTTCTTTTGGAGTGTGTACCTGGAGCAAAAAGGTTTTTCAACGTTAACATAAATCAGAAAAGAAAAAAAAAGAAGCCTGGGTTCATTTCCATTTTTTAAAGGTGCTACGGAGAACTTTGAAATATTTCTGAAACATACAAATTTTTCCTCTGATGGTCATAAATTACACGTAACAGCAAACTAAACCATCAGTGCAAAGAATGCTATATTTATATAGTTCTTCTTAATGCCCAGGAACAACAGCTGGCGTAGTAAAAAACACTACCGCTTTTGTCCACAGGGGGTGCAAGAATGAACACAAACTGAAAGTTCCTCGGAGCACCTTTAAAAGTCAGTGTATACAAGTGCATATTTTAGGGGTTGGGGTATTGTATGGTGGTTAGATATTGGGTTGAATAAGGCTTTAAGACAGAGTAGCAGTCCACAGTCCCTGTCTCAAGTCCAGATTGTGTAGGCTTGAGCCTGGTGTGGTACAGACAAAGACAGGAGAGAAAAGGCGCTGGCTAATGGCTAGCACAGAACGCTAGCTTTAGTTAGCCGCCCACGCCTCTAGATCCGCCATGTCGTCTTCGTCCTCTTCCTGCTTCTTCGCGGCTAAAAAAAAGAAGAAGAAAGAAAATGGAAATTAAGGGGAGAAAAAATATAGTTTTTTTGGGGGGTTTATTCTAAAGAATTTTTGTCTATTTCGCTTCCACATCATGTCTTCTTTACTGGGATAAAGGAATGGTCCAAAATGTACATTTATGTGTTCACTTTATTAATCTTGTCTAAATGCGTTTGTATACATTTCCTATACAATTATCTTTAATGGCCATTATCTGAACGTTTTTTTTCCATACCAAAAAATCTCCACTTCTCCATAACAGTACACTAAATACAGTACAGTGTACAATAATGTGCAGTGTTGTTGTGTGAGTGAAGTAGAACTGAAAATACAGCGTTACATATTCTACCTGCTGGTTTGGAAGGCAGTGATGTCGAGGGAACGCTGGGTAGAGGCACGTCTTCCGTTCCCTGGATCTCCAGAAGGTTTGCGTCCAACTCCTCCTGTTCCAACTCCTCAAGCTCAGCCATAAGCTCATCCTACACACAGACAGACAGACACACACACACACACACACACACACACACGCACAACCACAGACAGACAGACACACAACCACAGACAGACAGACAAACACATTTTAAAAAGGTGGAGTCGGCGATTCTGTAGAATGCTTTATGTCAAGATCAGTTTTTGTGGCTATGTTTGTAGCTAGGTGGGGACCCCTTTCTTTCCCTACCAGTTTACAGAGCCTAGGCTGTGTATCAATATCAGATTTTTTTTTCCCCAATACAGAGTTTCTGACAGGTTGAAACATTGCAGTGTTTAAAACATAATTAAACACATCCATATCAGTGATTTAATGAATGGCCTATTTCTCTCATCCTTATTTAAAATGTTCACAATTTGATTCCTTTGCAATTGCGGCTACAACTGGAGAGTGCATTAGGGAATACAGACATATTGTGCCTTTGGTAAAAGTGATAATTTATCTATTGTGGTCTCAGTTCTCACCTCGTCGTAATCTTGTCCGAATCCGATCGGTCTGGAAATCACGTCTGAGATTTCTTGAGCCACTTCCTGTTGTTCGTTGATTTCTGCCATGAGGTCGTCCACTTTGTCTATGTCCCTGTGAGAGAGAGAGAGAGAGAGAGAGAGAGAGAGAGAGAGAGGGAGGGGGAGAGAGAGGGAGAGAGAGAGGGGGAGAGAGAGAGGGAGAGAGAGAGAGAGACGGAGAGAGAGAGGGAGACAACTTTAAAATAAATGCTTAATAAATACAAGCATGTCTCAATTTAAACTTAGTCAGAGCATAAAGCGTTGTATCAAAAAGTATTGCATATTTTTGAGACAATGGGTCACATAACTTTTTTTCCCAATTTGATTTGTATCTCTGCTGGATGTTGGACTGCTGATTATTAGCCCTGAATTGTGATGCATGTCTTGGAATTTGTTGGTGTAATAAAAAAATAAGACGAATAAAGACAAAAACAGACTAAACTAACCCAAGATAACCTCAGCGCAGATGAAAAAGTATAGCCTACTATCACATTTGTTAAAGTGTATCCCTTACATGTTTTCGTGCGCAGCCTTCATGGCCTTGGCAGCGTAGCCCATGTTCTTGAGCACCTCTGTTTTAATATGGACTTAAAAACTGTTTTTTTAATAGAATATATTGTTTTATTTTGTACCATTTTGCCCCCATAACTTATTAATTTCAGAGACTTTCTTTTTTTATTGTATAATTTATTTGTATTTTTTCCTCTTCTTTTTTTTATCATTTTTTTTTTTTTTTTATCTCTGCTGGAAGTTGGATTGCTAATTGACGGTTAACCCTGAATTGAATTGTGATGTACTGTATGTGATGTATTCTTTTTTTTCTGTTGCTTGTTTTTGTGTTGGTGGAATAAAAAAATATATAGTTGTTGTGAATCTGTGTGATCGAAATAAATGAACTAAACTAAAATAATAATGAAAAAAAAGGCGTATTTCTTACATGTTTTCGTGTGCTGCCTTCATGGCCTTGGCTGCGTAGCCCATGTTCTTCAGAACCTCAGTGTTGGTGTTGGCGTTCTCTAGCGCCTCCCGCTGGAACTCGATGGTCGACAGCGTGCCATCGATCTGGTTCAGCTGCTGCTCGTAACGCTTTTTCCTCTTCAAGGCCTGAAGCGCCGCTGGAGAGAGGGAGAGAGAGAGTGTATATAAGTTATTATTCTTGTCCATATCATTTTATATCATTATAGACCTCTGTCTGTATGTCATGTTATATGTACATACTGTTCTGAATGTTCTCTTTTGGTATTATTTGTATTATTTGTAACATTGTAACGCTTTGGCAACACTGTTTGTATACCACAAAAGTCATGCCAATAAAGCTTTTTGAATTTAATTCACTGTCTAACCCTACATTTTACCATGTGACATCACACATGGTAAAAATGTAGGGTTAGGGTTAACAGGACAGCTGGGCCAAGGGAAGACTGAGGGAAGAAAGAGGGAAGAAAAACCTCATTCATTATATTATAATAGTGATTTTATAATGATAGAACGCCTGTTCCGTATGGGTGAAGTATTCCTTGAAGCATTGTGTAGGTTATATTGCAGTGCATTGTTATCCCTATAGTTTGAATGTTGAATTAAAGTGTTTGTCCTACAGAAGCAGAAACTCTGTTAATCTGATCAAATCCTGTCTGAGCCAAAATCTCCGCATGCAGACACAGTATTCTGCAGAGTCAGAGACAAATCCCTATTTCTCTGTTGAGGGAAATAATTCACTAATAGTTTCAGTTCTGTGTCATTGCAGTGTCTGTGTGAACTGAACTAGAGCACAGGGAAAAGCTCGGAACTGTTGACTTAAACGTCACACTTTGAGTGTGTGTGTGTGTGTGTTACTTATGTGTGTGTGATCACAGCTTCATTTAAAAGTCAAGAGAAGTAGCTTTAAATCAGTTACATAATGTTGATTTTAGTAGAAGGATCAAGCAGCAAACATAAATTAGGATTAGGATTAATGCTCAGTAGTAAATTACTTGTCTCGCTGTCGCCCGCTTGAGGAGTAAATAGGAACTGAAACAATGTGACACAATGTGGAAGGTTCAGTGGATTCAATGTACCATGCTTTTAATGAAACCGTTAACAATTTGGCACATATCACCTCAACAATAAAACCTGATTTTAGGAAACCGAAAATTGGTATAAAGTTATGGTTAAAGGCCTACTTCACCGGTTTGAATATGAAGGTGTATTGAATTCTGAGATCCTATGTAGTATAAATGTGCAAAAAAAAAAAAAAAAAAAAAAATCGGTTCATCCTAGCCTGAGAAAAGGCAGAAAGAGTGTTTTTTTTAACCCTATATTTCTCTTTCTCGTGACATCACAGAAAGAGAAATATAGGGTTAAAAAAAAAAACTTACTTTGAAAATATTACTGTGATGTCTTTTACTGTGACAAAAAAAACGCAAAAAAAAACAAGTCGTCATCTTGATTAATCAATACTATTTATGGAAAAGGTGTAGGTTGAAGCTGTAGCTTATTGCAACAACCGTTTTTACATTGTGTTTAATTTATTCATTCATTTTAAGTTGGTCCCTCAGATTCTTAACAAACACCTTAGAAAATAACTTTCCACCACATGGATTCCTTAAGGCTTTTAGTATGTTATTCATTACAAATTCATGAGACAAAAAAAGTTGGAATAGTTTCTGTTGCAACTTTTGAGAGGTCCACCCCTATTTCCTCACAAAATGCCTGGACTAGAATACATTCTGCTGTTATCTGATTGAGACACTTCAACACAGACTGGAGTGACAGCTACTGGGAAATATGTCAGGGTTTTGTTTTGTACACTGAACATTCTCAGCTACAAGGAGTAATATTCGCTTTCCTCCAGCTTCCCTGTGTGTCTGTCACGTGATGCAAAACAATACAGTACATTCCAAAGTGTTAATGACAAAAAATATCGCAATGAAATTTGGTATTTGGAATATACAGCTTTGGAAAAAAATAAGAAACCAGTCTGGATTTTTCTTGAATCTTCATCTCTACATGCTCTAAAAATGCTCTTGAAAATGCTCTAAATGACAATATTTGTATAGTGAATTTGGTAGAAATGTTGTCAGTAGTTTATATTATAAAATCAAAATGTTCACTTTACTCAAACATATGCCTATAAAGAGTAAAACAAGAGACACTGAACAATTGAAGTGGTCTCTTCATTTTCTCCCGAGCTGTATATTCATAGTTCCTTAAACATGAATTCTATTGAGTATGGTGAAGATGACAGTCGTGGATTTCAGCAAAATGTCTGAACAACTATGGGATTAATTGCCACAAAATTTGGTACACACATTAAAAGATGTAGTCGGTGATTCTGGAGAACGCTTGTTGTCAAAATACAGTTTTGTCAAATTCAGTGAATATTTCCTCATGATCTGCTACCTGTCTGTACTGTGTGTGCGCTGGGGAAAAAAGTCCCAGCCCAGGCTCTGTAAATGTATGTACACAAAGGGTATGTTAAAAAAGCGGGCCCACTGTAGTTAGCAACATGCCTGTTTACAGAGTCTAGGCTGTGTATTAATACGCACAGACAGACAGACAGACAGACACCCTAGAAGCAGCTGACAGCTCCAGTTTGATCAGATTAGATGAGCACTTCTCTCTATTCCTGGATTCATAACATCGTTAACAAACATCGAACAAATTATTATCAGATCATGTCGGTTGCTAAACTGCATCCAGAGCGACCCCAGAGAATTACAAATGCCCATTCTGTCCTTACTGTGAACTGTTGTTGTTTCTGTTGTCCTGATCACGTGTGTGTGTGTGTGTGTGTGTGTGTGTGTGTGTGTGTGTGTGTGTGTGTGTGTGTGTGTGTGTGTGTGTGTGTGTGTGTGTGTGTGTGTGTGTGTGTGTGTGTTTCTTTTGTCCTGAGTTTCACAACCTCAACCTGTAATTTTAAAAGGAGCTACGAGGAACTTTGAAATACTTCTGAAAAAGTCTAATTTTTCCTCTGATGATCATAAATGACATGTAACAGCAAACGAGACCATCAGTGGAAAGAATGCTATTTTAATATATTTTTTCTTAATGCCTTTGTCATGGGTATACGCTCACCTAGGAACAACAGCTGGCGTAGTAAAAAACACTACAGCTTTGGTCTAAAGCGGGCGCTAGAATTAACACAAAATGAAAGTTCCTCGGAGCACCTTGTAAAGCAGTAGCTGTCCCTATACGAGTAAAGTCTAATTACATGTAAAGTCTGTTTTGTATTCTGCGTTGGCGGCGCGTCTACTTGACTGAAATGTAAGATAAATGGGTCAACGTCGGAGCTGGTGGTATCCTTACCATTGTTACGCAAACTTTGGAGAAATAATCTTTTAACTCACTTTTCTGGTATGAATAGAAATAGTAAAGAGTTTTTTTTCATGATGGGTTGTCTGTAAACATGTTCATCATGCAGTTATTTCTATGTGGTTTCAACTTAAAGACCTACTTCACCAGTGGAAATATGAAGTTGTATTGAACTCTGAGATCCTATGTAGTATAAATTTAGGGTTAGACAGTGAGACCATAAAACACTCTTTCTGCCTTTTCTCAGGCTAGGATGAACCGATTTTAATTTTTTTTTTTGCACATTTATACTACATAGGACCTCAGAGTTCAATACACCTTCATATTCCCACCGGTGAAGTAGGTCTTTAATAACTTTTGAAAATAAAATCCTAGTGTTAAATGTTAAACAAAAGCAAAGGACCTTTTTACAACACCAGCTTTGTCAGACAACAGAAAGGAGGTTGGAGTATACCAAAGGTCAACTATTATGCAAAATTGCGTGCAGTCAGTGGCATTTGAAATGCACGAGTAGGAGCCGCCCCTTGAGTTGGGAATTACTATTGATCGTGGCCAGACCCTCTATCGTTCTAGATACGGGTCTGGATTCCAACGCTACTGGACTATATTGTTTGTTATGATACAGATGAAAATTTATATTACATGAAATCAATAGAAAAAGGGATTTTAAATTTAAATACAGAAATGTCGGCCCTCTATAAAGTATGATCATGCATATGTACTCAGTACTTGGTTGGGCCTGTTTTGCATGAATTCTTGCCTCAATTCCAATTCATTTTCCATGATATTCTAATAATATGAGTTTCACCTGTATGAACTGTGTGTATCACTGTTTACCCACCTGCCAGAGTGATTAAATGAAGTATGCTGTCAATCAGGTTTCAGTGATAAGCTAGCGGTGTAACATACAATGCTAGAAAGGACTTTTAAACCCGGTTGTGAGTGTGTTCATAGAGTGATGATGGTCACAGTGCATGCCATGTTCCGTGACGTTTTGTTTTTTTTGTTTTTCCCCCTAGAGACTTGTGGTTGTATCACTGATATCCTAGCAACCACAGAAGCAGGCAATCTGGCATTATGTAATAGAAGGCGTGCTATATATCCATACAGTCTATGCCTCTATGGTCATATCATTTCTTGCCTCAGTTATTGTGGGCAAAAATATCAAGGGGAGTGTTGTCACAATCCTGAAATACAACTATTTGAGCTGAATAATAGTAAAATTACTTCATATGTCATATGGATTATGCAACAAAAAAAATTACAAATTAAAAATAAGTGTATATTTTCTCACAATCCGCTACCTGACTCACTGTACTGTGTGTGCGACTGTGCGCTGAAAAACAATCCAGTGTTAATAGACAGCATAGGTTGTGGTAGTAGCAGGTAGCAGATAATGAGGAGATATACTCATTGATATACAAAAAGTGATTTTGTCAACAAGCGTTCTCCAGAATCACTGACTCCTCCTTTAACTATCTAAATACCCCGCAGGCTTTTAATTAATTTGGTTTACATGTGATCACCATCCATGTACCGTCTACCTGATTATCTTGTTTGTGGTTTTAAAAAGGGGCCAGTTCCAACATGCACATCTAATATTTCTGCCTAGAGATTCATAGGGTTAACAACTGTTTGTACTGAGTATCATATCTGATTTGGAACCGGTTCCTAACTAAACAAGAACAAGATTTTTCTAAAAACAAAAACACATTTTAAATTGGCTCATCAAAATGAAAGCAGCGTCAGGACTACTGCCCTTCTGTTTACAAATAGGTGCAGCTCAGCTCTTTTCTTGGTACCCTTCCCAACTGTTTCTACAGTAGCACAGAAGGGACAAACTTAACAGCCTTATGCGTATTTATATATAGTGGGCGTCCTGGGGAAATGCACCTGTTGGAAGACCAAGAAGAAGAAGTACTATAGAATAAATAACTAAATACATCTTCACCTCATCACTTGATATTGTAGGAAAGACTTGAGGCAGTGGTGGATGATGCCATCTTTAGTAACTATAGCTTCTTGTCCTTGAAGGCCACCATAGCTTCTATATATTCTCCCAAAGGGAGGCGTTAGCAAGGGAGCGTTGCAATCTAGAATCGCACCATAAACAACTGTAGGGATATAATCAAATATAAATGTAAGACTAGGAAGGAAGCTTGCAGCACCTTAGGAAGAATTTTCCCTAGTCGAAGTTTAAAACCATATTATTACTTGGTTTTAACTGCAATATTTTTCTGGACAGTCAGTCCGTTTTATGACGTCAAACTTTGCCTATAAACCTGTTTTCAAAGCTGGAAATAGATCTCTGCAAAATATGTAAATAATTTTGGCAGAACTACTGTGTTACCATGGCGCATTTCAGACTAGGATGTTAAAGGGGCTTAACCTGATAGTAACCTGCATTACCTGCATCTACACTGTTTTATATTGGAATGTGTTATGTATTTGTTATGTACACATTCGATAACTGTGTAAAGCACTTTGTAACGGTCTGTTTAAAATAAAATTATATATGGATAAAAATCTACGTAGTTAATTAACCAAAGTTTTTTTTTCTCCCTTAGTCAGAAACCAAATGTAAATAAAAATCTAAGTTAACAGCAGCTGAACATTGGGCCCAGTGTTATATTACTGTCATCGCTTTCAGAACTACAATCATCAAAACCTGTTGTACATTTTGATCATTCACACACTTGACCAGGCCTCTCCCTGATGGCTATCAGCTAGCAGCAGATAAGCTACATAACGTCATCATGTTGACTTTCTATAGAGTAAATAATTCATTACACACATGAACAAAACGTATTAAATCCTACTCCTACTCCCCTTGCCTGTAAGCATTCGTAAGACTTTTCAAATGTTATTTAAAGACAGTTTAACCCCAATTTTAAATTAATAAATTATAAAGACTTTTTAAGGACATGCAGGCACCACATTTAACTACTTGATTGACAACTTATAAACTAATCAGTAAAGTGTGTGTGTTAAGCCTTTAGTTAAATAACATTGTTTGCTATACTCATGTGAGCATTAGTACTAATAACACTGTGTGTGCTACCATTTACATGTATTTAACTATTAAATGCACGCACTAGTGCACACACACACACACACACACACACACACACACACACACACACACACACACACACACACACACGTCTGTACGGCTTCACTTGTGAGGACATCCATTGACATAATCAATCCCTAGACCCTCACCTTAACCTTATCCATCAAAACTAAATTCCTAACCCCAACACTAACACTAACACTAACCTAATTCATAACAATTTAAATCAAAGTGGTCACTACAATGAGACCGTAGGTTAAAAGCTGTTTCATAAATAACTTTATAAATAAAAGTTGAACAAAATAAACAACAGCTGCTTTTGTCCAAAGGGGGCGCAATAATTAACCCAAACTGAAAGTTCCTCTGAGCACCTTTAAGGCAAAATGTGAGATTAACCTTTTCAATGGCTTGAATACTTTTAAAGACATTATATACCACTGGACGCGAAGCCTTATTTTTAGATTAACTAAATTAATACATTTTAAGGATCTGTCAACCCTGTTTACAGCTTTGATTGACACTTACAAACCTACCAAAAGATCACGTATGTCGGTCTTTCGTTTAATAACATTGTTTATATATGGCTGTTTCATGCTATAGTATAAGTACTAACACTGGGGCTCCACTGTCCTTCAAATAACTTTTTAAAGGGACGTGTAAAATGGAGTCTCGTGGTGACAGAGTTGTGTTAAGGTGTCACCTGCCAACTTTCTCTTCCCTATCCCAGTTAGCCACTTAGCCTGAGAGCTAAGTGGCTAACTCGGTCACTCACAAACTAACTTACTAACCGAATTAACTACCACTCCTTTGAAAGGGGGATCAAGGAAAACAAAAAGTATAATTCCATGTCCGTTTAGGGCTTCCGTACTTTCTAATCTATCGCCCTAAGTTATATTTTTTAAACTAATCAAGTGTTAATAAACAGACTAGGCTCTGTAAACTCGTAACAAACTACCAGTCCCTTTAAAACTACAAATTCCAGTCGCCCTTTTCTTACCTCGCTTGTTTTTCGTGCCGTTCTTCTTCGCCGTCATTAATTCCTGATCGATTTTCTTCTCCAAAAAATCCTGTTTTTTCGCCAACATCTCCTCGGTCTCTCGGAGTTTCTGCACAGCCTCTTGGGGTGTCGGCGCTTTCCCACTCTTCCCCCCGCTGCCAAACCACTTACCAAACATCGACATCTTGTTTATTAAACGTTAAACTATGAGGTAATGGATTAACCGTGTACAAAATACTTATAAAACCCCCAACAGGTAGCCTATTATGTGTTTTAATATTTCCTGGTCTCTGTGTGAGTGTGTTCCTCGCGACCACTATCGTCGCCGCGCCGGAAGACTGCTTACCGCTGCTGTTGTTGTTTTTGTCTCTACTTCCGCTATTCCAGACACGCAAAGCCTCGTGATGTCATGACGTAATGACGTGACTCATGCTGTGGGGATTTCACGAATGACTTCAGCGAACGTGATTATAGGGTTTTAGAAGCCCTGAAGTTTAAACGGACATGACATTTTAAAAATATATATATTTTCTGTTTTTTTCACATGGTAAAAAGTGAATTTTAGTTGTTTTATTGAGATAACGGGATATTTAACATATATCACAGTCTAATAGCCTATGTTTCGTTGATAAACCATATATATAAATAGAGAGAGAGAGAGAGAGAGAGAGAGAGAGAAAGGAGGAGAGCGATAGGGAGAGAGGGAGAGAGAGACAGAGAGAGAGAAAGAGGGAGAGAGAGAGGGAGAGAGAGCGAGAGAGACAGAGAGAGAGAGTGAGTCAGAGAGAGAGAAAGAGGGAGAGAGAGGGAGAGAGAGCGAGAGAGACAGAGAGAGAGAGTGAGTCAGAGAGAGAGGGAGAGAGAGAGAGAGGGATAGAGAGACAGATCGAGAGACAGAGAGAGAGAAAGAGTGAGAGAGAGTGAAGATGTTTTTACTTACAGCATTCTTCATCTGTTCTATACACATTCTTCATTCCTTCTTACCATCTCAACCATTCCAATATAGGCAACCTTGCTCTGTCATAACATCCCAACTATTCAGACCTTATTTTACCTCAACCGTCTACTGTCTCTGTAGCACATACACAGACTCAGGACAAGGTCAAACCCAGTCCAAGTCGAACTCTTTTACAATTGTATCTCAATAACCTGGATCCTTGTCAAGTTGACCAGTTTAAAACGTTGCTGAAGACTTTTTGTTGCATTGGCCTTTAACACAAGTTGAGACTTTGACACTCCTCCCTTTGTTTCCCTCATGGATCTTATATGTTGTTTTGTATTGTGTCTTGTTCAGCACTTTGGTCAACTGATGCTGTTTTGAAATGTGCTTTAGAAATAAATTTGACTTTGACTTTTGACTTTGTCAATACCATTATACTCTCAAAACTGTTAGAATTGCTATATTGCCTGTGATCCAATGATGTACTGGAATGATGCCGGACAAATTACAATTGACACTTTGTAAACTCCTAACTATATAACCTTATTGTTGATTGTATGCATGGACTCATAGATAGATTTCATTCCGTGTTGCACAATTAAACTTTGTTTGAACGATCTTGGTTGCAGCATTAAAATCTAAATCTAAATAGCCCTGGAAAAAATCAAGAGACCAGTCTGGATTTTTCTTAAATCTTTATCTCTACATAACTTATTGAAAATGCTCTAAATGGCAATATTAGTATGGTGAATTTGGTAGAAATGTTGTCAGTAGTTTGTATTATAAAATAAAAATGGTAATTTTACTCAAACATATAGAGTAAAACAAGAGACACTGAACATTTGGAGTGGTCTCTTATTTTTTTCCCCAGCTGTATAATAAATATACATCTACTGCTACATCCCGTCAATCACTTCAAATAATCTACACAGTCAAAATACTTCAGTTTTTCCTACAAATTTATTACACAATCCAGTACAGTACAGTACATTAGCTCCCAGTTAGCCACAGGAGCCGAGCGGCCAGCCGAGCTGCCTCAAAAAACTACGCCTCCCATGGTGCACCACTCGCTTCTCCAGCTGAAGATCTGGGCGACTGGAGCGCCAACCAATCACGGCCTGGGATGTCTTAGGGAGCGGAGGGGAGGGGCCAACCTGGAGGGAAGATACAAGGTTTTATTTTTAATTAGTTAGTTAAGCCTAGATAGATAGATGGCTTTAGATGGATGGACAGACAGACAGACAGACAGACAGACAGACAGACAGACAAAGGTGTACTGACGGACGGACGGACGGACCGATCGATAGATAGATCGATCGATCGATAGATAGATCGATAGATAGATAGATAGATAGATAGATAGATAGATAGATAGATAGATAGATAGATAGATAGATAGATAGACAGACAGACAGACAGACAGACAGACAGAGACAGACAGATACGTACGTTGATGTCTTTTGGTTCAGGTGTCTTAGGTCGCTCCACTTTCAACTCTTCCCTTAGCTTCGCAGTTTCTCTCCCGTACTGAAATGGATGATGAAAAAGTCAAGTCAACTTTAGAGTCAATTTATGCAAAATAATATCCAGACATACATAGAGATAAAACAATACACATTCATCTCTGTCCCAGTAAGTACAAAAGGACAAAATAAGATCAGATGAAATAAGTAATATATTCAATAAATAGATTATGTGAAGAGGAAAAAGGTGTGTGCTTGTTTGATGCCCACTAACATGTGATCACATTTGGACTGTCCGATTACATATCGATAGAAGTGCGGAAGCTCCTATCTGCAAAATGATGCAGGAAAAAGTGTGGAGAAACCTACATAATAAAGTAGTATAGTCCAAAAACAATGTATTTTATTGGGTATTTTGTTTGCTCAAAAAAAAAGGGGATTTTTCAGATGGGAGGTTCTGCTCTCTGGTCATTGATTTAGGGATATACAGCCCTGGAAAAAATTAAGAGACCATTTTGGATTTTTCTTCAATCTTCATCTCTACATTCCTTATTGAAAATGCTCTTAATGACAGTATTTGCTTTGTGAATTTGGTAGAAATGTTGTCAGTAGTTTATAGTATAAAATTAAAATGTTGAATGTATTCAAACATATGCCTCTAAAGAGTAAAACAAGAGACACTGAACATTTGGAGCGGTCTCTTCATTTTTTCCAGAGCTGTATTTAAAGGTGCAGTGTGTAATATGACATCAAGAAAGTTCTACAAAGTTCTAGAATGCAGCACTCCCTGGGTAACCCCACCCCTTTAGAGTAATAACAGAAGCTACAGTGGCCTTCAAGGACAAGAACAATTCTACTTTCTAAACAATGCACCTGATGACATTCCAACTATGACACTTTCAAGATGGCGGCACTAGGCTTTGGTCCAAAATATGCAGAAATATGGACATATATGAGACCCTTTCTAAGGGAAAAAATAATAATTCAAAACATTTTTTTCAGCAATTATGCACTAAATTAAATGTACTTATGGATATTATAATTACTTTCTACAAAATCTGCTAGGAAATAAAACCCAAAATTCTACACACTGCAGGTTTAATCTTGTTCTTATAACTAACTTGTTGTGTTACCTTATCAACAGTAGAGGGCAGTGTGTGACAGTGTTCTACAAGCTTTTAACCATAGGAATGCAGTCAAGTGTGTGTGTGTGTGTGTGTGTGTGTGTGTGTGTGTGTGTGTGTGTGTGTGTGTGTGTGTGTGTGTGTGTGTGTGTGTGTGTGTGTGTGTGTGTGTACCTCCTTGTAGGCCTCCACCAGGAAGCCCCACCTGTTGGGCCAGGTGTCAGTTGAATGCTTCTCCGATTTTACATGTGCTCTCCTACACACACACACACACACACACACACACACACGCACACACACACAAACACACACACAAACACACACACAAACAAACACACACACACACACACACACGCACACACACACACACACACACACACACACACACACACACACACACACACACACACAAGGCAGGTAAAAACCAATGCTTGTACCATTTCCTGATTGCTTTTCTGTCACTGACTCCAAACAGTAGAACAAAAGTTATGGGAGCTAGCAGCATGCTCATATGTTTTACCTTGATTGCTGATATCCAGGTTATTCATCATTTCATAAAATAAGCCATTTAATATATTGTTAGTGTTCAATTAACTGCAACCATGACAACAAACATTTATTTATTTTTAATTATAATAGAAGAAAAACAACATATGCTAAATGTTGTATGATGTAACGTCATATTCGGTAAATAGTGAATATTAACAATAAAAATACCAACAGCAATAATAAAACATTAGTAATGATATAAATAATTCACAGCAAGCACACAGGAATACTGGGTGTGTAGCCCTGCAGTCGTCAATCACAAATAAAGGTATGGGCCTAGGTGGGCTTCCTTTATAAGCCCTTTGGGGTTTCTTTTGTCTCACCCATGCATTTATGTATGTCTATGTGCATCTTTTTGATCATGTTTATCTGCACAAATAAAACTAAACTAAACTAAAGCTATTGAACATCCCAGGCCTATATATTCTGAAGCAAGAAAAGGATGACCAACTTAGTCATTTTCAACAGCCAGTCAACATGACAACAAGCCGATAACCGACACTATCTAAGAACATCTTTCCAAAAGCTTTACCCTCCCCCCAAAAAATATTGATCAAAATAAAACACTATCAAATATGAACAGCATTTTAAAATAGTATCAGATTTACCAGATTTCATCTTGATGCACAGAGTTCCTGGGTTCAGCTATTCTCTGTGAATCCGCCATCTGTCCTGACTCCTGACCGTTTGTGTGTGTGTTTGTGTTTGTGTGTGTGTGTGTTTGTCTCAGTGTGTGTGTGTGTGTGTGTGTGTGTGTGTGTGTTTGTCTCAGTGTGTGTGTTGTGTGTGTTTGTCTCAGTGTGTGTGTGTGTGTGTGTTTGTCTCAGTGTGTGTGTGTCTCAGTGTGTGTGTGTGTGTGTGTGAGAGAGAGGTTTCTTTCTCTCTGTCCGGCTAATGTTTCACCTGTGTGTAAGTCACACTGACAGAACTGTTTACTGTCGCCATGGAGATGGAGTTCCCTGACACATTTATATCTCTATTCTATCTGTAACCGTGGTGACGCTGGGATGACACCACTGTAAGGTCACTGAAAGCTCACACTCTCTGTCTCACACACACACACACACACACACACACACACACACACACACACACACACACACACACACACACACACACACACACACACACACACACACACACTGAATTAGATTATATTTTTATTCTAAATGGCTTATAATCAACTTCTCTACTCCTTTCACACTAATGAGACCTTTTTAAAAAAAATCAAATCTTCATACTCCAGTTTAGTTCAGTTATCAACATCAGACCCTTATACCTTCAATGAAAAAAGAGATCTCTCCTTTCTCTCCTTGATTCTCCTTGATTGTTAGTTACCATAGAAAAATAGCCCTTAGGTCAGAGATAGACGCCAAAAGATTATGTCACAAAGTAAGTAGGTTTTTCAATGTGCAGTAAGTCTGGACTGAATTGTATTACCTCAAAGAGACACAAGGTGGTGCTATAACCAAAGACTTCAGTCCTTCTTGGTAACAATGTCAAGGGGCTGTGTTACTTCTCTGATGAATCTTTATTAATAAAACTAAGACAGGCTTTTAATTGCTAAAAAAAACAATAATTCTGAATCTCATAATGTTGCCTTGTGACAAAAGGCAATGACAAACGAGGGGAAATACATACGGTTTTACTGGGTAATCAAGCTATGTAAAAACTATTTATTGATGGTGTAAAAATGCAACTCATTCATTAAATGCATACTAAATGTAGAGATAGGCTCGGTGCACCCGGTTTAACTCATACAGTCTTTTACTACCTGTACCTAAAGGGAGCCACGAAAAGCAGCCAAGTGTAAAAAACTATGGTATACAGTATACTACCAACCTCAGGATAATAAAGGCATAAAGATTTATTGTGTTATTTATGTTGGCTAAGCACTGTTAGATTTGGTCAAGTAACGCATCTTAGAATGAAAGATGAAAATATCAGGGGCGCCCTTAGCTCAGTTTGTAGGGCGTCCCCCCCCCCCCCCCCCCCCCATGGGCCTCGGCCAGCAGCGGACCCGGGTTCGATTCCAGCCCGCGGTCGTTCTCTGCATGTCACTCCCCTCTCTGCCCCATTTCAACTCTGTCTCTACACTATCAATAAAGCATAAAAATGCCAAAAAAATATCTTAAAAAGGTAAATAGAATCACTGAAAAAAGTATTATACGGTGAGAATTTTCTTTCTTAAAAAAAAAAGATGAAAATATAAATATGAATATAAATATGAATATTTATAGGGGAGAACGGAGTAATGTGAGACACTTTTTACACGTGTTCCCCTCTAAGCGAGCTAAAATGATTTATTAGTCAAATTTACAGTTACAGTTAGAATCCTGACAGCTAGCTTGGAAAACCAAATATTCCAAAACTAATGTCGGACTAGTAACATAATCATGGGGTTTGGTCAATTAAGCAAAACATTTTTCTAAACACTTGAAAGTAACTCTGATCAAATACAACATATACAGTGGCTTGAAAAAGTATTCATACCCCTTGAACTTTTCCACATTTTGTAACAACCACACACGCGCATTTATTTAATTGGGATTTCATGTGATAGAACAATACAAAGTGGAGCATAATTGTGAAGTGGAATGAAAATGAAATGTGGTTTTCAATTTTTTTTATAAATAAAAAACTGAAAAATGTGGCGTGCAAAAGTATTCAGCCCAATCAATACGTTATAGAACCACCTCTCGCTGCCATTACAGCTCCAAGTCTATTTGGGTATGTCTCCACCAGCTTTGCACATCTACAGACTGACATTTTTGCCCATTCTTCTTTGCAAAATAGCTCGAGCTTCAGATTCAGCGTCAGATTGGATGGAAAGTGTCTGTGAACAGCAATTTTCAAGTCTTTCCAGATATTCTCAATTGTATTTAGGTCTGGACTTTGACTGGGCCATTCTAACACATGACTATGCAGTGATCTAAACCATTCCATTGTAGATCTGGCTGTATGTTTAGGGTAGTTGTCCTGCTGTAAGGTGAACTTTCACCCCACTCTCAAGTCAGTTGCAGACTCTAACAGGTTTTCTGCCCTGTATTTGGCTCCATCAATCTTCCCATCGACTCTAACCAGTTTCCCTGTCCCTGCTAAAGAACAGAACCCCCACAGCATGATGCTGCCACCACCATGTGTCACGGTGGGGATGGTGTGTATAGTGTGATGTGCAGTGTGAGTTTTCCACCACAAATTGCATTTTGCATTATGGCCAAAAACTTCAATTTTGTTCTCATCTGACCGGAGCACCTTCCTCCAACCCTTACCACAAACCATGCGGGGGACACAGCATATTCAGATGAGACCAAACTTTAAGTTTCTGGCCTAAATGCAAAAGGTATGTATTCAATAATTAACATTCAAATGACAGATAGAACCAGAAAACACAGTCTGAGGGTCAGAACACAGGACCCATAGAGCCAGCTAGTGTCTGGGGGTCAGAGCAAAGAACAGTCAGAACCAGCCTGGGACTCAGAACACAGGACTAGACCCAGCTGTCTTTTTCCATCTTTTCAGTCTTTGATTAATATGTGTCTGCATTTGTTCTATTGGGATCATTCATTGAATAAAGACATATTATTACTTAGAGTCTATGGATGTTAAAGGTCACTCTCTACTTAGAGTCTATGGATGTTAAAGGTCACTCTCCTGACCCCACATACATACGTGCCAAACCATGCCCTTGCTGACACCCCTTCAACCATCAACCCCCACCTCCAGCCCACATTGTCTTTTGTCTTATTCAAACTAGTCTCCTTGCTACCTCAAAGATTCATTAAAAGATGGCATAGACACTGTCTCACTTTACCCCACAGCATTTGTCTCACTTTACCCCACTTCCACAATTTGAGAAAAAACAACCTCTCTCAGCAATTCAGGCTAATCTTCAGTTATCATCATCACATGGTTTCATATGTTGGTAGTTCATCAACATGTATGATAGAAGTTTTTCTACCTGAATCAATTTGCTTTGGCACAACAATCGATTAAGTTGACAGCAAGAACATTTACTTTTACATGCAAAAAATAAATTTTTGTGAAAAAAACATGCTTACAACATCACCATGAGGTCCTCTCTTTCATGGCCAAGGGGAAATAAGAGGGGCTTGAAAACATATATCTCACATGACCAAAAATGTGTTCCATTGCCTAGATAAAGGGGGTGTCTCAAATTACCCGATGCCTCACATTCTCCCCCGTTCTCCCCTATATATATATTTTTATATCCAGTAATTCCTTCACTGTGACTGTGAACCACAACTAATGTTGTCCAAATTTCTCACAACTGACCACAGATGACCCCTTCACCATGCATCACATTATCTCTCTCGTGAAACAGAGGGCCTCAAACCTCGGCCTCAAACCTCTGCATGGCTTTCAGGTTTGACGTCATTGTACTTTCACCCTTCTGCTGCAGCTGCTGTTTGCTGAAGGATTTGAATCTGGACAGTTTGGACCGGGGCTGATGACACAGTTTAGATTGTTTGGTATCTCTTGCTGTCGTCACTAGAGTATTACAACCCAACGAAGACCTATAGAAATCTAGAAATCAATTAACCATGATGCATGCAATAATTTAAAAAAAAATTCTACTATGCACTGGGGTTTTTTTTCTTAGCACGGCAGATGCAGACTTCATTAAATGTATGCTACACTCTTTAGTATGTTTGACTATTCTATAGATTTGTTTTCTGTCAATCACTCAAATTTTTGACACTCAATTTATCATTTTGGTAATTATTAAGCAAATGTGCCCCAAAAAAATCGTGGATTATACAGTGAAAATAATCGTAAATTACAGCACTACACACTTAAAATCTCATCGAGCTGTTCTTAAAATGTTATTTTCAGGACTGACCAGTTTGTTTCACATTGTGCCTATCTGGGTTCACTCAGAGAACACAGTGTTTTTTGTTTATGTTTTCAACAGCCCTGAAAGAATCCCAGGGAGTTTTTGAACAAGGACTATGGACAGTTTGTAGTCAAAAGTCAAATGTATTTCTAAAGCACATTTAAAAACTGAACAAGCCACAATACAAAACAACATATAAGATACATGAGGGAAACAAAGGGAGGAGTGTCAAAGTCTCAACTTGTGTTAAAGGCCAATGCAACAAAAAGTGAGTCTAGAGACAACTTGAGTAAAGTAAAGGATGTTCAGTTAGTCTTGATCTGACTGAGTGATTCTGGGTGAAAGTTGAAAACCTGAATTATCACCTCAGTTCAATTAAAACATGTATATTTGCACATTTCATTGTAAACTTGTCTTTTTTTCCTTTTTCAAAATGTACGACATCAAAAGTTCCCTGACTTCATGCAGTTTTTGTAAAAATTGTTTACGATTCTAACATTGATTCAAATATGTGGATTTTCGCTTTTTTTTTACCTTCTTCATTTCAGTGCAACGCCCATATAAAGAACATAAAGCCACCCGAGTTTTCAGTTATCTGACTCTTACTTTATATGCCTATTCTGTGTGAGCTTGTCTGGGCCTTTTCTCTTGATAAATGTAACAGTTTAACCCAGGGGTGTCCAAACTTTTCTCACTGAGGGCCACATACAGAAAGATCTACGAACGTCCTGGCCACTTTGCAAAAACAACACATTTATCAGGACATGCAGCTGCTCTGATGTTTAGTTTCATAGTGTCTTCATAAATTGTAACCCTTCTTCGGCAACACTTTCCTTCCAAATTAAACAGACAAATTTCCCCTCAGAGCCTGCCCAAGCCTTCATGGGCACCTAAGCAGAATTTGATTAGGGCCCCCCCTCTCCAATGTTAGCGCTGCCCAAATCATTAGCCCCTTTTACACAGCCAGTGAAAGCCGGGAATATGCCGGAATTTTGGCCATCCGCCCTGCTGTATAAATGCGACCGTTGCGGAACGAGGGAAGAAAGGTGCGAGAGATTGTTCCGGGAATTTTACTACCTCGGGGGGTAGTAAGATTCCCGATACAATCAGTTCCGCCTCTCTGTTTAAATGCTCCAGTTTGTTGTTGCGGAACAGGGGGGCGTTTGACATTCCATAGCCTACGTTCTAAACATGCGACCATGTTAGCAGTTGAAGGACGTGTGTTTAACATTAATCACGGCGGCCTGATGTCCCGTAAAAATCACCAAATAAAAGGAACGGCGTATAATCTAGCTGGTCATAAGGTCCGCTGCTCTATCCAAACCCCCACGCTTCATTTAGCAGAGTTTATGAGTCTATTTCTGCCCAGGGGAAGTTGTACAATGGGAAAGATAGGCTAGGCTAAGCTAGGCTGCGACAGGATCGCCGCCGCTATTATTATCCTAAGTCTGAGCGTATATCCACACTTTATTTCTGTCTACAGTAACGTGACTTCATACTGTGTGTATGTGTGTATGTCTGATTGGCAGATCTTTGCCCTCACAAAGAGACTCGCTCACAGCCAACCTGTCACACAAACACACACACACACACACACACACACACACACACACACACACACACACACAGAGGTGAAGCAGTGAGCGGATTGATTTTGTCAGTTTGGTCCCAGTGATGTTGGACTCAGCGCGTAGCGAGATCAACTGGCACATCGTGGGGACAGTAAAATACGGCCCTCTTACTGCAAGCTCCAGCACTTCTGCTCTCAATTCACCGGCCAGTGTTGTTGTTGTAAAGCAGCTGACCGGCGCGGCGCTAAATGTTTACGTCACACCTGACGCTTACAAGCACCACTTTCATTCCGGAACGCTGTGTAAAAGGAGCTACTGATGCGCCAGCAGGCCGGCGTTGCTTGGTTCTGTGTAAATAACACAGAAGCAAGCAAAGCCGGCATTTTGAAGTGATGTTGTTCCGTCAATATGCCGCAATCTCTGTGTAAAAGGGGCTGTAGACTATTGTTAAATGCCATTCAGACACCCAGTGTTTTCTGCTATTGCCTCCAATGTCTAGCTGGGTGAAAATAGTATCCAGCCGAGATCCGGAGCCTCCTAGGGGTGTCCGGGGGTAATGCCCCCTGGGAGATTTTTTTTACTTTTTAAAGTGAAATGCATCAATCTGGTGCGCTTTGAGAGAAAAATTAAGAGGCTTAATCTGAAGAATTTTGTATGAAAAAATAATTTGGAGACACTGTGTCAGATGAATTAGAAGCTATTGAAGAAGGACACATGGGTTTTCCATAATCATATTAATTTAAAATAAAATATTATGCAGGGTCCTCTGGGATGGGCTTGGTGCTCTTTTTCTTTTATGGAACATATTTCTCTGTAATACAATGGGTGCATTTAAATTATTTAAAAATTAAAAGGGCCATATCACATTATATTTTTAAAATGTGCCGCGGGCCAATCAATCAGTTTTGACACCCCTGCACTGGTGGGCTAACTAAGAAATATCTTATAGGATCCTCTCTAGATATGATCTAGATTGTAAGCTACATTCAGATTTGTGTTTTTAAAAGAGCCATGCAGTGGTTTGAAAGCGTAGCCTGGTGCTACCAGACCATCGTACTTCATTTCATTTGTACAGAAGGTCTGGCAGTGCTGTAATTGGCAAACGTTCACTCATGGAGGCAGGTGTCTGTTGAAGTTTAAAACTATTGGATCTGCCCAGTGCCACTCTGGATTAGCCAACCAATCGCATAACGTTTGGTCGTCACGTGTGTCATGAGCCGGCTTCTGGCAACTGAAACTGGAGCGCGACTTCGACGTCATCGTTCTCAGCCACTCGCTCTGTTCGCTGATTGGACCGGCTGTCGAATCTCCGGCAAAACTGGGAAATGGGCTGTACACCCAGACTGACTACTGAAGGGAAAATAAAATTTGGCCGGAAGTAGGCGGGCGGGCGGAGCCAGGCTATTGAAAGCCTGGAGGTATAAGGCAAATGTAAACAACTCCCCCTCCTCCGAAACTGCATAGTGCACCTTTAACATGAAACCCTGTCCTGTGTTCTACATGTTTTGTTATTCGTGCAGTGACGTAGCCAGTGTTTACAGTACGTCATGACCCATAACATAGGACGTCCCAGATAAGAAACTGTTTTTTTTGTCCCACTACACCTGCTCTCACACACAACCAGGTGATAAAACACAGAAATATATTTAGCATTTTATAGAGCAAGACAGACTATGTACAGGTTTTTAACGATGCATTATTTTCGGCATGTTTTTGAGAGGATGTCTTATAAATTAAACAATAAACAACATAAACACTTTTTTTTTCTTTCTTTATTTCTTGTCTGTTGATGTTTTGTTTGTTTGCTTGTTGTTAAAGAAAAATCAAATCAAATAGAAATAATTATACAAAAAAATGCAAAATATGTTTATCATTATGGTCACATTTAACATTTGTGTATGTTTGCAACAAGTTAAAGGTGCAGTGTGTAATATGACATCATCAAGAAAGTTCTAGAAAGTTCTAGAAAGTTCTAGAAGGCAACGCTCCCTGGGTAACCCCACCCCTTTAGAATAATAACAGAAGCTACAGTGGCTTTCAAGGACAAGAAAAATTCAAAATTTTAAACAATGCACCTGATGACATTCCAACTATGACACTTCCAAAATGGCGGCGACTAGGCCTTGGTCCAAGGTATGGAGAAATATGGACATATATGAGACCCTTTCTAAGGGAAAAAAAAATTCTAAAATTTCTTTTCAGCTATTATGCACTAAATTAAATGTACTTCTGGATATTATAATTATTTTCTGCAAAATCTGCTAGGAAATAAAACCCAAAATTCTACACACTGCAGGGTTAAGTTAACGACAGTTACGTTTTATAATTCCTCCTACTCCTTTTCAGGCATATCAATAGAATAAATGATTTATTATTTTTCTAATTTGTGAAATCATTTTAACATTGTTTTTGTTTATTGTTCTTTATGCCTTTTATTTTTTTTAATATGTTTGTTTTTATTGATATGTCTGAAATAAATGCAATCACTTAATTTCAAGTCATCATTGTCTCAATCACCCATTTACTTCTAATGAGTTGTGGGCAGCTGGTTGTTATTTTAAATAAATTTTTTGGAGCAATTTCGTACCACAAAAGCAGCTGAGTGAAGGTGCAGAATGTGCAATCTCAACTCATTAAGGTATACTGTAGAAGAGGTTGGGAAATGTTTGTCTTTCATACTGATAGTGGAGCTTATCCCAAATAACAGCAGATCCACTGTTCTTTACTCAAACAATACGTGGTAACATTATCTGTATTTCTCCCAAACACACACACACACACACACACACACACGCACACACACACACGCACACACACACACACACACACACACACACACTCTCACACACACACACACACACACACACACACTCTCACACACACACACACACTCACACACACTCACACACACACACACACACACACACACACACACACACACACACACACACACGCACGCACACACACGCACACACACACACACCCCTGTCAGTCAGCCAATAACAGGAGACCAGTCAGATTGCTTTCCAGGTCACACGCTGTTCTGACGATGTCGATCTCTGAACTCACACCACTCAGCACTTTGGTTCAAAGTTCAACCGTAGCTGCTGCAAGAGGGAAGGGGATTTCTGCACAACAATAAAATATATATTTTTGAAATAGTAGCTATAAAAAATGCCGTCAAATTTTAAAAAATTTTGTAAGCAAACACTATGCAACTGTCGGGTACGTCAGAGAAGTGAATATTTGAAAATGATTACATGATTTAAAGGGGCTCCGAGGGACTTTCAGTTTGTGTTCATTCTTGCGCCCCCTTTGGACAAAAGCGGTAGTGTTTTTTACTACGCCAGCTGTTGTTCCTGGGTGAGCGTATACCCATGACAAAGGCATTAAGAAACTCTATTTAAAAATAGCATTCTTTGCACTGATGGTCTCGTTTGCTGTTACATGTGTGGAAGAAGTATTTTGTTGAAGAAAACTTCACTATAGTCCAATATGAAAACAAATCTTAACGTAGGGCTCACTCACACTAGGGCCGCTGTTCCGTGCCCAAATCCATTCGCATACTAAAGTCTAGAACATTTGGCTAGTGTGACCACGCCATCCGTATTCTAGCACGGAACAGCCCCTTGGCCACGGCACACCTGGGAGAGGTGTGCCGTGGTCAAAGCACAGATGCTAATGAGATGACACGCGCACACGCACGCAACCTGAACTAGCTGACGTAGTCCATGCGCGACCCTTCTTCCCCACAATAATTGTAAACAATGGCGGCAAGAGGTTCACGAGTGGGTTCCGGTGCGATCGCGAAGTGGAGAGTTTGCTAGAAATTTGGACCGGCGAAAGTATTCAGTCGCAGCTGGGTAAGACCCACAAAAATGTGTAGGTGTTTGGGGCGATCTGCGACTACTGTTGTTCTCCATTGTTGATCTACTAATTCCAGCAGCGAGTACGCTTGGTGATGACGTATGTATCGTATTACGACGTGATGACGTATGTATGATGGCGCAATCGTGCCCAGGCCGCGGCCTTTGGGAGCAATGTGACCACGGGCCAGTGGGGGAGTGGGAGAGTGGGGAGGGGGTGGGGGATCTTCCTGCAGCACGGAACAGGCAAACTTGCCTAGTGTGAGTGCGCCCTTAGTTCCAAAAGACAATAGAGATGATTATGGTCAGCAGCATTCATGCATGAAGAGAAGACCAGAACATCCTACTCAGAGCAATGCCAAGGTCTTGACTGAGTTGTATACACAAAATGAGCTGCTGAATACAGAATGGTTGACATGGTCAGATAGGTAGAATAACAATGGAACAATCAAGTTTGGTTCTTGATGACATCAATGTTGATCTGAATCTTGGAGCTTCCAGGATGGCTCAGGGTGGTAGCCCAATCAGACTGATATAACCACAATAGAAACTCCAGACAGGATACATCAGTAGTTAAGATGAGAGGATAATACACTTCATACAATGATCAAATAATGAATGTAGAGACAAGAGTAGAATTAAACTAATCAATATAAAATTGGCTTCCACACATGTCATTCATGATCATCAGAGGAAAAATGAGACTGTTTCAGAAATCTGTAAAAGTTCCTCATAGCTACTTTAAGTATGAAAACATGAATAAAAATGAATCTATTCAAACTAGTTAATCTGGCAATGCACACTGCCCTTTCCTAATATATATTATCACCCTAGGTCTTTTTGTCCACGTTTAAAGGATGACTGCGTAACTTTAAAGTAATTGAGCCAGCAGTGGTGAGGAGGACACCTTAAAACCAAAAGCAAAGGCTGCATAATTTGAGTATGAAAACATTACTGAAAATGAATGTATTCTAACTTACACACTTACACACACACACACAAAAAAACGTACTTTGTAAATATTACTGTGATGTCTTTTACTGTGACATCACAGTAATATTTACAAAGTACGTTTTTTTTAACCCTATATTTCTCTTTCTGTGATGTCACGAGAAAGAGAAATATAGGGTTAAAAAAAACACTCTTTCTGCCTTTTCTCAGGCTAGGATGAACCGATTTTAATTTTTTTAGCACATTTATACTACATAGGATCTCAGAATTCAATACACCTTCATATTCAAACGGGTGAAGTAGGCCTTTAAGGATGAACATGAATTAAGCGCTTTGAGTGCTAGAAAAGCGCTATATAAATAAAACATATTATTATTATTATGAATGAAAATAAATCCATTCAAACTAGTTAATCTGGCAAAAAAACGAGCTGCCCTTTCCCCCATATCTACTTCCAAAGGCCCTTTAAAGGATGACTGTGTAACAAAAAAGTAATTGAGCCGGCAGTGGTTAGAGGACTGAGGACAAAGCTGTTTTTCTCTGTTTGGGACTGTTGCCAAACTTGGCAGCTATCAGTGTATCAGTGGAGTTGCGTGAATCTGCCATTATGACGCTCAACCTGATGCTTAATGATTCACCCGGCCGGCTCCTCTTACTCAGTGTTTTAGGGATCGGCAGGGAACACAAAGTTCATGCAAATAGCCCACACACACACACACACACACAGGGACGTACGCATGCACACACACACACACACACACACACACACACACACACACACACACACACACACACACACACACACACACACACACAGGGACATACGCATGCACACACACACACACACACACACACACACACACACACACACACACACACACACACACACACATAGACATAGACGCACACACACAGACATTCACGTGCACGCACACACACAGACACACACACACACTCAGGGACGTACGCATGCACACACACACACACAGACAGGCAGGCTTGCACAAACACACACATACAGACGCACATAGACACACATACACACACACACACACACACACACACAGACATAGACATGCAGGCACACACACACACACAGACACACACACACACACACACACACACACACCCCTCCCCACACACACACACACTCCTCCTCCTTGTCGTGTGGGACATCCTAGCCGGTATAAAGGAGGCAACTTTCTCTACAGTTGATGCATTTCACAGAGAAGGAAAAATCTTCAGAATCTCTCCTGAAAGCAGACGGAGACAGAAACACCTCAGCTGATGAGGCAAAGCTAAAGGATCGCTGCTCAGAACAAAACTACGCAAGGTAACTTGATGCTCTTTCTTTCTTAGCAGAGTGACTTGTCTGTAATGTGAGAAGTTGTATGGAGAGTTATATGCCGTATAAGTAAGAGGGAGTCTACACAGGGATGCTGTAGCAGAATTGTTATACAGTAGCAGTGCTTCCTACTACTAAATAAGACAAAATATAACCACTCAGTAAAGAAATATTTTATATTTCTGAAATTATGTAAATGATGTCTTTTTGATTTTTGTTTAAAAGGTGCACTATGCGATTATTCAATACTAAGAATTACATGTAGAGAAAATGTGTTCTGTAAACTAGCTGCAGGCTCTGCACATGTAACGAAATCCCCCTGTCTCTCCCTTGAAACTGCATAGTGCACCTTTAAATTACATGACAACACTTTAACACTTTGCTTTGCCCTTTGGAAAAAAATATGTGCAAAAGTGATTACATTTCCTTTTTACTAAATGTTGTCTTTTGCTATTTTTTTCAATTTCTCTTCCATTCTTATCTAAAATTAATTTTCCAACTCTTAGACTTTCCTCTAGTCTTTCTTCCATTCTCTATCTATCCACTATATATCTCTCTCTCTTTCCTCCACCATCTACCCCCTACATCTCTCTCTCTCTGTAGCCCAGCACCATGCCTCCTCAGCTGCCTGCGCAGAACCGGAGAGCCCCCCGGATGGTCCAGGGGGAGCTCAGTGCCCTCAGCCCCAACGTGAGGGAGTTTGTAGAGGCCAACGTCACTCTGTGTCAACCCGAATCTCTGCACATATGTGACGGGTCGGACGAAGAGAGCAGAGCCATTCTGACACAACTGGAAGAACAAGGGCTGATAAAGAAACTCAAGAAATATGAGAACTGGTAGGTTGGGGGATATATGGGGTTTTTAAGTTGATGGCTAACACTTTACAGTAAGGGTACATTAATTAACTGTTATAAAATGCAAATATGGTTGGGGGATATGGGTTTTTTACTTGGTTTATAAGTTGGTTTATAGAGCAGTAGGGTCCAGGAATCCAAGAATAACTCAATTATTATGATTACTAGGTTGACTAATATAATTTTTCTTTTTAAGTTGATGGCTAACACTCTACAATAAGGGTACAATAATTAACTGTTATTTAATGCAGATATGATAACTGGTAGGTTGGGGGATATGAGGATTTTAAGTTGATTTCTATTATTTTTTTCTCCCAGAGCAGTAGGGTCCAGAAATTAATTAGCTAATATTGTTTTTTTTTTGTTGATGGCTAACTTTACAACAAGGGTACATTCATTAATTTTTATTTAATGCAAATATGAGAACTGGTAGGTTGAAGGATCTGGGGTTTTTAAGTTTATTTCTAGATTGGTTTACACAGCAACAGGGTCCAGAAATACTGTAGAATTAAAACAAAATAATAGAATAGAATGAAAAAAGCTCTGGGTAGCTGTAGAAATGGTAGCAACAACACAATGTCTGAAATGCATTATGAAAAAACTGATACAATTATTTATGTCAGGAATGGCCACTGAGATCAATGTATTACAGAGCATAAGGAGAATAAAATAATCGAAATTACAATATCGAATGAAATAATAAGATCATAAAACATCCCAAAATTACAATAGATCAAAAATATATCATAAAATAATTTTTCTAGGTTCTAGGTCGGTTTACGGATCAGCAGGGTCTAGAAATAACTCTTATGATAATATGATCTTCTCAAAAACAAAAGCTCTTCAACGCATTTTTTAAAAACAGTGAAATGTCATATTGCTGAGTGGTGTTGTTGTTTAAGACAACTTGTTCCATCCGATCCCCGCCAGCTGTTTGAACAAATAACAAATGACACACATTCTTACTAAACCAGTCATTCCTGCTCCTTCAGTCAGACGAGAATACACCTGCTGGAAAGCCCACGTCAAGATTATGTAATGAATATGTTTGAGAATTTTTGATTTTTGATTTTTTTTGATTTATGATGATAGAATTATTTAATAGTAAGAATGACATGTGAGAAAATATGTTCTGTAAACTAACTGCAGGCTCTGCAAATGTTAACAAATCCCCCTCCTCTGAAACTGCATAGTGCACCTTTAAACTTGTTTTTCAGGCTAACAAGAAAATTAAATTTAAAATGTAATCAGATTTGAATGAAAATAAAAATAATATAATGTATATATGACTAATATATTTTATCTCTCTCTTATGCTTTTAGCTGGTTGGCGAGGACGGACCCTCGTGACGTGGCCCGTGTGGAGAGTAAGACGGTGATCGTGACGCCGGACCAGAGAGACACGGTTCCCAAACCCCTCGACGGAGGAGTGAGTCAGCTGGGACGCTGGATGTCCCCCGAAGAGTTCGACAAAGCCATGACCCAGCGCTTCCCTGGCTGCATGAAAGGTAACACTGGCAATGAGAACAATGTCTGACCCAATTAATGCTTTAGTAATAGGATGGTTACTGGGGTTACTGTCAGGAAAACAAAATTAAAGCAATAGTGTGTAACTTTTTCATCTAAATGAATGTTGGTTACATTCAAGCCATTGACTGCATGAAAGATTAGACTGGCCACTGAGGACAATGTCTGACACCTACTAAGACTTTAGTTTTAAAGCTATAGTGCGTAACTTTTTATATAAATGCATGTCGGTTACATTCACGCCATCGACAAAGTTGACAAAGTAAGTTGATTAAGCCCTATCAGCTCCACAAAACTCTCTCTGTATTTCTCAGTATGGCAGTGTTTACAAACTGGTTTCTACCCCCCCTGACACTGGTGCAGGAGCTCAAGTTGAGCCCAAGAAAGGTTTTAGTTGTTGATTCTACTGCTAAGAAAAAAACTGGACAAAACAACAAAAATAAATACAATCTATGCAACAAAAGCTTAACCTCATGAAGCTGCACCAACAGTGTTGTTGTAATTACTCTGAATTCCTCATGGGGGGCAACAGAAGTTACGCACTATAGCTTTAAAATCAACGCCTGAAAAAACTCCATATTGTGAATAAAATATCCACTAAAACCTTCCTTAATCAACACGTTAATATCTGTAACTCCCCCCCAGGGCGCACCATGTATGTGATTCCCTACAGCATGGGTCCCGTGGGTTCCCCTCTGTCTAAGATCGGAGTGGAGCTGACCGACTCTCCGTACGTTGTGGCCAGTATGAGGGTGATGACACGCATGGGCAAGGCTGTGCTCGCTGCTCTCGGGACGGGAGAGTTCGTCCGCTGTTTGCACTCTGTCGGCTGTCCTCTGCCCCTCAAAAGTATGTTGACATAGATTGTTTTATTGGTCAAATGAATTCTGTCTGTCTGTCTGTCTGTCTGTCTGTCTGTCTGTCTGTCTGTCTGTCTGTCTGTCTGTCTGTCTGTCTATCTATCTATTTATCTATCTATCTATCTACAGCTCTGATAAAAATTAAGAGACCACTGCAAATGTTCAATGTCTCTCGTTTAACTATTTACAGGCATTTGTTTGAGTAGAATGGACATTTTGGTTTTATAATATAAACTACTGACAACATTTCTACCTAATTCCAATAAGTTTTGTAGAGATGAAGATTTTAGAAAAATCTAGACTGGTCTCTTAATTTTTTCCAGAGCTGTATTTATTGTCATTGTTGTAACTGTTTACATGGACAATCAAATTTCAAATAAACTAATTTACTAATCCCTTATTCCAGAGCCGTTGGTGAACAACTGGCCCTGTAACCCAGAGGAGACGTTGGTCGCTCACATCCCGGACAAAAGGCAGATCGTCTCGTTTGGAAGCGGCTACGGAGGAAACTCTCTGCTGGGGAAGAAGTGCTTTGCTCTGCGCATTGCCTCTCGCATCGCCAAGGAAGAGGGCTGGCTGGCTGAACACATGCTGGTAAGACACGGAGAAAGGGATTGAGCGAGCCAAACCATTTTTTTTTTTTATTTATTATTATTTATTTATTTTGCACAATTAAAAAAGAAACATACACAAAGAATGGCAAAGAATACAAATAACATACAGTGCTCTCTCTCTGTCTCTCTCTCTCTCTCTCTAACATACAGTGCAGGGAGAGGCAGAAAACCCGATGGGCTTATTTGAAGCCTCCACCTAAATAATGTTAACATTTCACAAAGTTATAAGGAAACACAAAATAAACATAAAAAAAATCATATGACTACATAAAGTGATAAAACAACTAATAATAACAAATTATATATAATAACAACATAATAATAATATCCATATAAAAGCAGAAAATGTGCGTGTGTAAGTGTATGAGTGTGTGTGTGTAAGTCCGTGAAAACATTCATAAACAACTTGTGCAATTCTTACAAAAAAAAATGAAAAGGAAAATCCTTACACGTATAATTAGATTTTTGACATTTCAGCCAACTAATGATCCTTTGTTGCAATAACTTATCATTCATTGCAAATTTTAATTTTTCAAATTTTCTACGGTTTACTCATTCATAGCTGTATCATGGGCACTGCACACAACAACTTGTACAATTCTAAACAATGAATGAATCGGAGAAAATATTTAAACGCGTCAACTGATGAAGTGATTAAGCACATCCTTAACTGTAAAAACAAAAAAGTTAGGAAAACTTACATTTTAAAGGCCTATCTATGTATATACACTAGATTTTTTTGTTTTGACCAAACTTACATTCTCAAGTTTAAAGGAAAAATGCCTACATCCCAAAACAATCCAATCCAATTCTTACCAAATCTTTCTCTTGCACAGATCGTTGGCATCACTAACCCTGCCGGAGAGAAGAAATACATGGCAGCAGCGTTCCCTAGCGCCTGTGGAAAGACTAATCTGGCCATGCTCTGCCCCACGCTCCCGGGCTGGAAGGCCGAGTGTGTGGGAGACGACATCGCATGGATGAAGTTTGATGATGAAGGTAAAGGGAACTAAAGAAGTTCAATTTGGTATTAGAAGCTAGATGGATGGACGGATGGATGGATGGATGGATGGATGGACGGACGGACGGATAGATAGATAGATAGATAGATAGATAGATAGATAGATAGATAGATAGATAGATAGATAGATAGATAGATAGATAGATAGATAGATAGATGGATGGATGGATGGATGGATGGATGGATGGATGGATAGATAGATATGGATGGATGGGTGGGTGGGTGGGTGGGTGGATGGATGGATGGATAGACAGACAGACAGACAGACAGACAGACAGACAGACAGACAAAAAGATAGATAGATATTTACTTATCCCCATTAAGAAACTATCATACAAATGATGCATTATTAATATTTCCCTCCTCTTTTGTTCCCTGTTGTTATAGGAAACCTTCGCGCCATCAATCCCGAGAACGGATTTTTCGGAGTCGCACCCGGCACCTCGGTCAAAACAAACCCCAACGCCATGGCAACCATCGTCAAGAACACCATCTTCACCAACGTGGCAGAGACCAGCGACGGCGGAGTGTACTGGGAGGGGATGGACCAATCACTGCCTGAGGGAGTCACAATCACTTCCTGGAAGAACAAGCCCTGGACCAAAGCAGATGGTAAGGGTTTAGTTGATATGTTTTTTTTCTTCAAAGACACCTGCTTAATTGTGCTAATGAGAAAAGGAAAACCCTACATACCTTGATAACTAGAAAAAACAGGATGTTCAAAGTACACTGGAGGCAGTAAAAAGATAACAGTTATAAAAGGAATATTCTTTATTTGAGATGAGAGCCATTACATAGAAGTGTCATCCTGTCTTAACTATGCAAAAATAAATAAATTTTAATTTTTTTTAACCATTTCCTTAAATTTTGTGAATATAAAACTTACCTTGCTATGTTTCCTGCTCCCCAGGCGAACCCTGTGCTCACCCCAATTCCCGATTCTGCACTCCGGCCGACCAGTGTCCCATCATCGACCCGATGTGGGAATCCCCCGAGGGAGTGCCCATCGAGGCAATCATCTTCGGAGGGCGCAGGCCAGAAGGTAAAAGGATCTAGCAACTAAAAACATTGGCAAAATTATTATAGTTGTTCAAAAGGGCCTTTAATTAATGGAAGAAGATGCAAAATATCAGGACAAAAATGAGCTAATACATATCTCGTCCATGATCCTCTAGAAGGTTCAATCTGGCAACTACAGATATAGCAAAAACAGATATAGAAATAGAGAAAAGGATATAACAAGTGTGTTGATAAGAGCACCAAGGGCCTAAAAAGAATGGAAGAAGATGCGAGAACAATCAGCTAATACTAAACTGACCTTTGATCCTTCTTAATTCCAGGCATCCCGTTGGTGTACGAGGCTTTCAGTTGGCAGCACGGAGTGTTTGTCGGAGCATCTATGAGGTCAGAAACCACGGCCGCAGCTGAACACAAAGGTCAGTATCTCATCTTACTAATGAGAAGGAATTTGTTTTGGTCTGACCACGATTCAATGAATCAGTGAATATCTCCTCATGATTCGCTACATTCCAGAATCGCTGACTCCACCTTAACTACCTCACACAGTGTTGTGATATTTGAAGTGAAGTGAGAAAAATAGGAAGGGTTGATTACTTGGACATTGATTAGATCCTCATATAAAACTAAAATCTTTATTTCACACTGAATTTGTAGGATTTTTAGAAGATGAAAAAAACCGATGGATTTATATACCAGGACACACCTAAAAAGACACTCACCCATTCTCTCTCATTTCTTTTATCTAAAGGCAAGGAAATCATGCACGACCCCTTCGCCATGCGTCCTTTCTTCGGCTACAACTTTGGCCAGTACCTGTCCCACTGGCTGAGCATGGCCGACCGCCCCAACGCCAAACTGCCCAAAATCTTCCACGTCAACTGGTTCCGCAAGAGCCCCACCGCCGGCTTCCTCTGGCCCGGATTCGGTGACAACGTTCGGGTTCTTGACTGGATGTTCCGGCGTCTTGATGGTAAGGCCGGTGCCATGCCCTCTGTGGTGGGGTACCTGCCTTGCTGCGACTCCCTGAACCTCGAGGGCCTGAAGGACAGTGTTGATCTGGACGAGCTGTTCTCATTGGATCAGGAATTCTGGCAGAAGGAGGTGCAGGACGTGAGGAAGTATTTCACCAACGAAGTGAACGACGACTTGCCCAACGAGGTCGCCCGGCAACTGGATCTGCTAGAGCACAGAGTGAATCAGATGTAAAGGAGATTGGGATTGGGAAGCAAATAGCTATTTTTTGAATGGTGTTTGGTAATTCTAGAACAAAGGTTGAGTCATTCTAGAAGGACATTGTAGTCATTCCAGAACATTAACGTAATTATTCTGATACAGCATGTTGATGTTGGAAATTCTAGAACTAAAATGAACTATTCTAGAATATTGCATCAGTGTTGTACTGAGGATACCATAAAGATGTCCTTTCTATGATGTTGTCCCTCATAACTTGAAGAGAGAGGAACAACTCCACATAGACATTTAATTTTATGAAAAACGTTTTGAATGTAAAGGGGAGGATTTGAAAGAATAGCTATTTTGAACGGTGTTGATTCAAAATTATAGAACAAATGTTGAGTCATTCTAGAAGGACATTGTAGTCCTTCTAGAACATTAATGTAATTATTCTGATACAGAATGTTGTTAATTCTAGAACCAAAATAAACTAATTCTAGAATATCTCATCAGTGTTGTACTGAGGGGATCTGGTTTTCACAAAGATTTCCTTTCTTAGCTCGATATCCTCCGAATTAAAAAAAACTAAATATTATTCTGGAAATGTTTTTGCTGAAGTAAGTCTAGGGAAGTTGAGATTAAATTAACTTTTAGGAATTGAAAAGTTAACAAAAATTCCCTATCTGTTAATGAAATGGCCGGATGGTACAAGTCAAGACTACGGAATCGAACAAGAAATCGTTCCTTTCCAGCCATTAACATTCTGTCTGACTCGTAGCAGCAACTTCGTGTTTAACTGTTGTTCCAATGTATTGTCCTACTGTACGTCCACATTCCACTATTTAATAATAACTTATTGTTGTAAACGCACATCATATCGTCATTGCCATAGCGACTCGTATGGCTCAAGTGTTTGTTGACCCTCGAACATGAGGGAAATGTATTTTTTTTCTGTTCCTATTTTTTTTTTGTCTTAATTTATTTTTATACACTGTCATCTCTCGGTATCTGTGCTTTGTTTTAATCTTCAGCCCTTTAAGAGGGCAGACAAAAATAAAGGTATTTAAAGGTAGTAATGTTTCTGTTTGATTTTTCATAGGATTTGGGGTTGTTGATATTATAAAAAAATGTCATTAGTATTTCTGATATTATAAGGCAGCAAAAGACAAAAGAAAAATAATTCAACTGACTTATACACTTATCGGCCACTTTATTAGGTACACCAGTTCAATTTCTTGTAAACACATATAACTTATCAGCCAATCACATGGCAGCGACTCAATGCATTTAGGCATGTAGACCTGGACAGGACAACTTGTTAAAGTTTAAACCGAGCAACTTGCGACATTCAGATGGTAGGGTGAGAATTCGGCGTAAACAACATGGAAGCATTTCAACATGTCAAAGTTCAAATCATCTCAAAACAGGACAATGATTTCACTGTACTCCAATGGCCTGCACAGTCACCAGATCTCAACCCAATAGAGCCAACTTCAGGGTGTGGTGAAACAAGAGATTTGCATCCTGGATGTGCAGCTGCTTGTGTGATGCTATCATGTAAATATGTTACCAACACCTTGTTGAAAGTGTGCCACGAAGAATTAAGGAAGTTCGTAGGGCCAAAGGAGGTCCAACCCGGTACTGGCAAGGTGCACCTACTAAAGTAGCCAGTGAGTGTAGTAGTGAGTGGATAGAAGTCATTCTGCACCACTGACAATAATAAAACTTTCTGTTCCGTTACAGATATCAGTGTATCATATTCTTTAATAAACTTTCCATGGAAGGACTAAAGGACAAACAGTTCTTTGTCTGAAAAAAAAATTGAGCCTTATTGTTAAAACAAACTCAAGAAGTGTTCCTATTTCCTCATTGAAAACACGTAGACAAGCGAAATGTCAGCCAAATAAACCAGCCAGTTTGGTAAAGGATACAACTTTTCTTTGTGATTAAACATGATAGGACTATGAACAAGGAACAAGTGTTTTGTTTGCTTTGCTGGTGGTACATTATAGAATACAATGGAACAGAGCATCATCGTCAGCATAAGCATCGATTTCAGTTCCTCTTCTTTTTCAGATTTCATTTCCTGGTGAAAACTTAGCTAACAGCGTCACATTAAAGTTAACTTGGCTGTAGACTTTTGGTGTTTTTGAACGTGTTATTCCTGCTTTCGTTGTGGTAATGGTAGGGCAGAGTTGGGGTCATTTGAAATCATGAAACAGCCTAAAATAATGGCTCTACAATTGTGTCATTCTCTTTTATGAAAACTGCGGTGTAGTTTGTCATTAATGAAAATGTTTTGCACCAAAAATACAACCGAGTGACTAGCAAACCTTGCAGCTAAACAGTCAGATGTTATCTCAGTAGACAAATCCAGAGCTAAAAGTAGCACAAATATCAATTTAAATGTGTCAGGTTAGGGCATAAATTAATCCAAATGAATGCCAATTCTGCAGCTGAATATGTGAATAAGGAACTCTTTGTCATGGTCTGTCTTTGTCTTGTCTTGTTTTGGTGGTTCCCCATGTTTCCTGTTTTATTTTGGTATGTCTGTATTGTTCCTCCCCATGTCCTGTCAAGTTTCCCTCCTGTGTGATTACTGCTCCCTCCCCTAATGTGATACACCTGTCCCTCGTTGTCTACCCTGTCTTGTGTGTGTGTATTTAACTCCCTGTGTGTCATTGTTCTGTGTCTTTGACACACAACATGAGTTATAAATATAAACGATACTAGAGTATATCGAAAACTCATTATTAATCATTATTTGAACATAATGATTAATATGTTAAGCTAAGTTGAGCTTGTTTTCACTCGTATAATGTAGGTTCATATGCACACAAACACCACATGTAAAATATTAACATTAGTCTAAACCTACAACAGAACCTCAGGGATTCTATGCTGGACTGTGTCTGTGTGTGGCAACATGTTTTTGTCTTTGTCTGTAGCTGTTATGTAAGACTGGGAGATAATGGTTGGTGACTGAAGTTAATCATCACTAACTTGTTTTTCACACTATCTCTCATCTTAATCCTCTGCCTTCCTTTACTGTGTCCCATTTTACTGTTGTGATGTTTTTGATGTTTTTGATGGAATTCTACTGAGAAAAACATAAACTCAAAGAGCTCAGTGAACTGCTCAAAAGCTGATCTCAATTTGCCCTACAGGAGTTTATGCGTGCAGGTTTATCACATATCAAGCATACAGCTATGACCTTTAATTTAGAATTGAAAACTGGTTAGATGCTGGCATTAAAAATGGATTAGATTTTTTTTTATAAAGTTTTTACTTACATCTTTTTGACCACTATTGTAAGTCCCACCCCCTTCCCCCCACCCTAAAGTAGGTACTTTAGTAGATTGTGCACATAAACAGTGCATAACTCATTGTCTCAATGTATAGGCTACGATACAAATTGAAAGGCTGACATTTTCTTGATGCAATCAAACTTTTAGTCAAATAATATAAATTACTAGAAAAGATGCCGATTTTGATATTTCTTATTCTAGATTTGTCTAACCGCTACACCATGATTGTTTGTCTAAATGTGTTGTGAGACAGTTTTCTTCTTTGAGACAATGATTTACTCCGTTTGCATATGAGTTAGCTGTCTTATCTGAGGGAATAATTAGCCAATAGCCTTTCAGAGAGCCATACTGTACATTACATACACTGCATGTCTCAAACTAAGTCTTGTGTAACTTTTTAAACTGTGCGGGTTATTTGTTGATCCATACAGTTGTTACAACACCTTAGGCTTGAAGGTGGAGTCAGCGATTCTGGAGAATGCTATCAGTGAATATCACCTCACGATCAGCCACCTGTCTGTACTGTGTGTGTGCGCTGAAACAAAATCTGGTGTTAATACATAGTCTAGGTTCTGTGAACTGGTATGTAAACAAAGGGGGCCCACCGTATCAAGCAACATGCCCGTTTACAGAGCCTAGGCTGTGTTAACGCTGGATTTTTTTTCTCACGGCACACACAATACAGACAGGTAGCGGATCGTAATTCACTGATTTTGACAAAAAGTGATTTTGTAAAAATGCACTTTCTCTAGAACAGCTGAATCCAGTTCAATAACATTAATTTACAAACAATGACTATTTCTCTGCAACACAAACACCACCAAAGTACTCTATTTTATTCAAGAATTCTACAGCTTTATCAATAAGGTATTTTCACACCAGTCAAGTGTCTAGGAAGTCACCCATGATAAATATTCTCATCCACATAAAGCAACCTAAACCATTATGTTCTTCATCTGTCTGGCTAATATAATTATGAATTACTATTATGAATGAATAAAAATGCATGATAGAAGCAAGGTGTTTTTTTTTGTCCCATGTCTTTGATAAATACAAGTTACATGAAAACATTCAGCTCACCACAATACAACTAGGTTATAACAGAACGTTTCTTTGCACAACTTATTTATTTATCTATCTATCTATCTATCTATCTATCTATCTATCTATCTATCTATCTATCTATCTATCTATCTATCTATCTATCTATCTATCTATCTATCTATCTATCTATCTATCTATCTATCTATTTACTGACTCCATCTTTTTATGTATCATTGTCTATTTTGTCTATTTTTAGTGTTAGTGTTACGTATTCTCGATTCCCTTATACAGCTCTGGAAAAAATTAAGAGACCACTCCAAATGTTCAGTGTCTCTCGTTTCGCTATTTCTAGGCATATGTTTGAGTAGAATGAACATTTTGGTTTTATAACATAAACTACTGACAACATTTCTACCAAATTCCAATACATTTTTTTGTCATTAAGAGCATTTCCATTAAGTAATGTAGAGATGAAGATTTAAGAAAAATCCAGACTGGTCTATTAATCTTTTCCAGCGCTGTATGTCTTGCACGTGAAGTTATCGACAAATAAAGTTGACTTGACTTGAATTGACTTCTCTGTTGCTTTACAGATTACCTCACTCGTGTTGGAAGTTGTTTTGCACACTGAGCATCAATGAATGGGCAGCCGGCGGGAAAACAAGCGCCGCTATCTGTTACAGCGCTGACACTAGGAGTATTTTATCAGCCGTATACTGATAACACACCACAACTGTTATCAGTGTCCGGGCATTACTGTGCTGTCCTGTTCCAAATACTGTCAATTAAGCATTTAAAGAATACAATTATTGATAAGGATGTGCAATATGTACTGCGAAATACTGCAAATGTACTGTGCATGTCTTTTACTGTACACACACTTACTTAATTTGTACATATCTCTCTGTACTGCTCTATTGTTTACACTCTGTTATATTGCACAATACTATTCCAATTCATGTACACACTGCGCCTTCCTGCTCTTTTGCACTTCTGGTTGGATGCTAAATCTCATGTCATTGTCTCTGTAGTTGTACTCTGCACAATGACAATACAGTGAATCCAATCCAATCCAGTCCAGTCCAATCCAATAATTATTGATTAGGATGTGACAAAATGTTTTTTGTCTCCTTTGTCAAAAACCCCCTTGCTTCATTAATTTCTTATCAACCTATAGCCCTGAACGAACTTTGGAATCAACTCACTATTCAGACAGCCGACCAGCATTCAATTATTGCCAGATTTTTATCAGATTTTAACTTTTACGATTAGATTTATGATGAGATACTATGTTAAAATATTCGTCTTCTCTGCCAAATGAATCATAAAACATCCCGAGTGATTTTGTCCAGCAGGCAAACTGCCATCCGCAGACTGACAGACAATGGAGTGATCATTTTGTCCCAGTCACCTGGAGATGCATGTTGCTATCTACGGTCGGCCCACTTTGTTAACATACCCATTGACAGAGCATGCTGCATAACCACAGTAAGGACAGTTAGCGGATCCTGCAGAAGTAATCAACAGGCAAAATTTCATGATGATATCAATAAGTAATTTTTCTGGTACCTTATTCACCTGCAATTCTGGAGAAGTATTGTTATCAGAATCCCTTTATGTCAAAACAGGTAAATATAGACGTGATCTGTGTAGCCTGTATCAGCCATCAAGCCCACACTTTGTCGTCACGTCATTCTTCATCTCACCAACAGTTTATGACACATCGGAAACTCTAGAAAACTTTTCATCTGCTTTGCCAAGTGAGCCAATGACATGGACAGAGTGTGTGTCCAGTGGGAAGAGAGAGAGAGAGAGAGGGAGGGAGAGAGAGAGAGAGAGAGAGACAGAGGGACAGGGAGAGAGACAGAGAGAGAGAGAGAGAGAGAGAGACAGAGGGACAGGGAGAGAGAGAGAGAGACAGAGGGACAGGGAGAGAGACAGAGAGACAGAGGAACAGGGAGAGAGACAGAGAGAGAGGGAGAGAGATTGATAGATCGAGAGACAGAGAGAGAGAGTGGGAGACAGACAGAGAGAGATAGAGCAACCTGGTATCACGCCGAGGCGTGAAATAGACACGCCGGTCCATGCCGGTCCCTCACAACGCCTTGCCTGACCAGGGCGTGTGAGTTACATGCGGCCTCCCGCCCGTCCAAATGAACGGAGGAATAGCACCAACAGATAGTACAGTGAATGATTTATGGGTCCTTCGTCTGAGGTCTGAGAGATGACGTAACAAACTTGGCAGGAACAGCAAATAGTGCAATGCAGTTTAAATTGATCATAAATTGAGTCATTGGAAATTGATCATTAAAATTGGTTCATGTCATCTTGTTCAGTCGACCAGCGATGAGGCAACAGATACTGGACACCTGAGGGGTTAGCAAGGGAGCGCTGCTATCTAGAATCTTACCACTAGATGATAAATACTCCAATGCTAGATACTCCGGTCCTCCCTACTGCCAAATAACATAAACTGTTGCTCCCTAACCAATTTGACGTAACGTAATCGGGGGGGGGTCGTACGTTTTTTTTTAGGATAATTTTTTTAGAGAGAGAGACAAAGATGAAATGGGGTAGAGAGGGGAATGACATGCAGAGAACGACCCGGGCTGGATTAAACCGTTGCTCCCTAACCAATATCAAAGACGTAACGTAACCGGGGGCTCGTCCGGGATCTGAAGGAGTTCTGTGATTGGCGTTTTGTTTTTTTGTTTTTATCAAGTGTGTGTGTGTTTTTTTTTAAGATTATTTTTTTAGAGAGAGAGAGACAGAGGTGAAATGGAGCAGAGATGGGAATGACATGCAGAGAACGACCCAGGCTGGATTCTAACCCGTGGTCTGCTGAGACTGAAAAACAAAAACAGCTTCTTCAGAAGGGCTTAGAGGGCGAGTGATCGGCTTGGCTGTTTCCGCATTTCCTTCGACACATTTTTTATTACAAAGGTGTGAAACCAAGAAACCGTCAAGCTCAAGGGACTCGATCGGATTAAAGAGCTATAAAATACACAGTATCTACATCTGTATATCTACTGATATCGGCTGATATGTACGAATGTGTGTGGAGTCCTGGGAGGCCGGATAAGGTAACAGAATGGATAACAGCTGATATCCCATGTTAGCTCTCCATCCCAACAATCACTATCTCCACATGTCCCTTCCTGTCTACCTCATTCATTTGTTTCATACATTTATTTAAAATATCTATATAAATAAATATATAAGTTTTTTATTTACTTCCAATTCCCTTTTTCTTAATCTTTCCATCTGGTTATCATAAAGGTTATTATTAACATATATTAGTTGTAGCATAATGCAACATACTGTATATCATCATATTTGCATTGCATTTATAATTTTTTTTACTAACATTCAACCTTATTGTACATATAGTATTATAATTAAATGTTCGAATCCGATTTTGCAACATTAACCCGCCTGTGAACAGCTGTTATTTGTTCAGCTGTGATGGAAAACTAAAGGTAGGAAACCAGCTGATAAGAAATTTATATCACAGTTTTTTCTTTTTCCTTTCCAACCATTGCAAAAGCATCCAGCCACCTGCACACAAACGGAAATGGACCAATAAATTAGCTAAATCTGGTACTGCTTATGTGCTGTACATTGTCCCTGTTCAATAAACAAACAAACAAACAAACAAACAAACAAACAAATAAATAAATAAATAAATAAATAAATAAATAAATAAATAAATAAATAAATAAATAAATAAATAAATGTAGTGGTAAGAAGAAAACAAAATTACTATATAGTCTGAGTCTGTGAAAATATGAATTTTTTAGTTTTCAAGTTCTGCATTCAAAATTTGACCCCCGTTTTGCATATTTTTTTAATATGTAAAAGTATTAAGTATGCAAAATGGCCCCTTTCAGCTGTATTTTATTTTATATTGTAATTTATTATATTTTCTTTGTTGTTTAATCTATGTTTAAAAAAATCATCATATTATAAATAGTTGCTAAAATTGCAAACTAACCACCGATTACAGTTTTGAAATTATTAGCAAAAAGTATAATATTCTAATTTGATATATTGGAGTACAAGTGTGAGGTAACAGGAAACGTTTAAGTAAAATCAACTTAAAATTGTACCTGCTTGTATACTACAATACTTACATAATTAACTAAAACAAAATGCATTATGGGTATGTGGCGACAGAGGTATTTAATACAGAGTCAAAGGTGCGATGAGTACAATGAACAATGGCTGTATACAATTTATTTTGCTTCTGTTTCAGGTTCCTGGTTTAGTGAATGCTGGCTCACTCTCACTGTGTCTTTCTCCTACTATGACAAGGCAAAATGTCTGTGGTGAGAAATGTCAATGAAACTGAACAGCAACATGACACTAATAGGTATGAAAGTGAAGTGCGCCACCTGCTGGATGTTGGTTGACATTACACATATAACAGATACAGGTTGTTCAATACAAATACTCAGATCCTTTAATTAGGGAAAAGTAGAACAACACTTTTATTTTGTAATAAAAATGGCTCAACTATTATCTTTTCCGAATAATTTATCCCAATCGAATTTTTACAGGCAACTGCTTTTATCGCTCAATGGATAGGGCCGTCTAATTTTGTCAAATGTTTAAATTTGATTTTTATGATGACTTATCACATCTATAAAAAGAACATTAGTCATCCTAGAAGTTTAGAATTCATTTGAACTTTAAAAAAGTCATATCTCCCTTCTACCAAAATGCAACACTGACAAACATACAAAAAAATCAGAAAAGACGCAGACAGGTTTATAAAACTTTTTTATTCATTTTTTAAATCGAAGGCTAAACTGAAATGTGTCCGATTCATACCATGTTCTGTGACAACAAACGATAAACCATTGTCTTCTGTTCGCAAGAAAACAGAGAAGAATAAAAATAAAAACAAACCTCGCAACAACATCGTAGACCATCCAAATATAAATAAAAAAAAGGAACCGTTATTTTTTTTAATACACAAAATAAGCAATTTGTATCATTGAGAATAAGTAGGCCTCTATATAAGTATATGAGCCATGCTGTGACATATAACTGGACTGGATTTTGAAACACTCAAAACTTCAGCATAAGGGTTCAACCTCCGCACACTTTACTACAACAGAAGAAGAATGACCCCTGTGCCCAATTTGAATTTAAGGGAAACCCCAATATTTTTTTTTCTACACAAACAGATCAGGCTTCCTAAATTTTTTGACTGAATTTGATTTGATTTCACAGATAAATTCAAAAGCTGCTGATTAATCGTGTGTAGTTATATTTTCAGCCTGTTATCACACTATAGGACATGTAGGAATCCTGACCAGAATAAACGGAGTTATTGTACAAGTCCCCACATTTTTACACGCGTGCAGCCAGGACATAACTCAATGACTTCTACAATAGTCGCTGCGGTGGATTAAGCATTATGTCCGTCCGATTAAGATATGGAGGCTTATTGTTTGAATAATGCACACTCAGACACATACATACTGCAACCAAAAAGAGACCCTGCATTCCAAATCACATGCTTTTTCTTTCTACTACACTACATACTAAAGTACAGAAGAGCTTTAGAGCCACAGGAGAGGAAAAAAAATCAGATAAGGAAGATTTTTTTTCCATTGTGTTGAGAAATGTCAAGAATAAAGACGAATACTCCAAAATGCTATTGGAGTTAGTGCGGCATTTATGTGTTTTCAGCATACTACAATTGACGTGCATGTATTGGGACATCCTAAATCTTTTTCTGGCATACTAAATAGTAGGGAAGTATGGGTATTGGAACACAGGGAGAATGTTTTTGTAATATTTTCTAAAACATTGTCAGAGGAAAGGCGCTGATTAAAAGCAGAAGAGTTCACAACAATGCAGAATGTGGAAAAATAGGAAATCGGAAAAAGTTATTTATTTATCTTTTACATTTTGCCTTTCTCCAGTCTTTCAAGCGAGTAGTAATGGTTTCTAAAATAGTTATCCTTCTTCGAGTTCTTATTGAAGCAAGTACAAGTGTGTTTTATGGTGTACTTTCAAAATACTTTACTATACTAGATTGAACGACAGACTTACAGGAACTGGATAAAGGCATTTCAATATGTCAAAATTCATATTTTTAATGTGTTATTTTTCCTTTTTCTGACCTTGATGGGCTTCCATACCTCACAGCGATGTAATGAGAATTTTTTCATGTATATTTCGGTGTTGTCTGATGTCTAAAACGTCACAAGGCAAATAATATTATCAGGGAGTATTGTAGGTTCAATGCACTATAACTTTTATTAAAGAAAAACAAGAAGGAATTCTCCGTTAATTCCGGGCACCAGAAGGCACACATGTAGACACTGGACCCGGGCGAGGAGAGGCGATGATTGAGGGACATATAGTGAAGTGGACACACTGGGGTTTCAAGGACTATGATGATAAAATGCAAAAAGAAAAAATATACATCAACTTATAAGTGCATGAGCAAAAATGTGCTTATATAGATGCTCTCGGGACTGAATGAAGAAAGTGTGTATAATTTTGTTTTGCACAAATGTATCTTACACAACATATTCTTCTCACTTTCAACTCCCGACAAAAATAAGACTGTTTTGCTCTTAAGAACTAGATAGGGCACTTAGAAGCTGAAGTACATTTTTCTAGTATTTATATATAAATATATATACGGCTCCGGGAAAAAAATTAAGAGATCACTTTAAATGTTCAGTGTCTCTTTTTTTTACTCTTTAGAGGCATATGTTCGAGTAGAATGAACATTTTGATTTTAAACTATAAGCTACTGACAACATTTCTACCAAATTCACAATAAAAATATTGTCATTTAGAGCATTTTCAATGAGTAATGTAGCGATAAAGATTTAAGAAAAATCAAGACTGGTCTCTTGTTTTTCTCCGGGGCTGTATGTATGTTTGTCCTCCCAGTTCTACTCTGTAGCGGTTGTGTGTTAGGTTACAAAGATGGTTTTACGTAAAAAAAAAAAAAAAGAAAAAAAAAAGGAAAAAAATGTATAATTAAAAAATGTATTGAAAGGATTGAAGTAAAACAAATTGCCATTTTTTTCGTTCTCAAGTGAATAAACAACAACAATAATATTAACAATATCAACAACAATATGAAAAAAAACGTTTACATTTACTGCAGTGACACTACGTTAAAATATGACTAGTATTATCAAAAAGGCAAATAGTAGGTGTATTGCAACGCGCTCTGCGGCATCACTATCAAAAAACACATCAATCTTCATCAACCAATCTCATCATTATCATCATCATCATCATCATCATTTTCATCCAATCATATTCGTCCGAGACAGTAAAAGGGGCGGGAGTTGGGTTGATTGACAGCCCAAACTAGCCACTCACATATCGCCCGTCTCAGAGCAGGCAGGCACACTTGTACGACATAGCAACGACAACAAACGATGGAACGTTTTCGAAGGAGACTTTTTTTTTTTTAATAAAGAAATTAAATAAAATACGGAGCCAGCCAATGGCAACGAAGGCTGGTCTGTGAAGAACTCTGTGATTGGACAGCAGGCATCACTAGGTAACAGGAAGAGCTTTTTAGGAGGAGGAGGAAGGAGGCTATAGAGTGTGTGTGTGTGTGTGTGTGTGTGTGTGCGTGCGTGAGATAAATGTTTTTTCCATTGTGTGTGGTCCATAATAAGTGCACCTGTGTGTGTGGAAGGTCTAGTTCTTAGAGCTACGTTTGTTCAGTCTGCTCCGTGTGTGTGTGTGTGTGTGTGTGTGTGTGTGTGTGTGTGTGTGTGTGTGTGTGTTTAGCTTTCGTCTAGACAGCTGGAGGTTTTTCCCAGGGCAAGTCAGTGTACATTAACAGCATGCACACACACACACACGCGCACACACACACACACACACACGCACACACACACACACACACACGCGCACACACACACACGCGCACACACACACACGCGCACACACACACACACCACACACACACACACACACACACACACACACACACACACACACACACACACACACACACACACACACACACACACACACTTTCTGCTCTGGAAAAGACTTCACTTTACATTAGTAAAGAGAAATGTGTTACTAGTTCTAACAAATAAAGATTAAAACTGTCTGATTGGTTTCATATGTGAACTTTCGACTTAACTTTAAATTATCAGTTTTTTTCCCCTCCAAAATCACAATAGGAAATACATTTGAAGCACAAATCTAATGTATCTATGCATGTGTAGACAGTGTGTTGTATCAGCATCAATATCTTTATGTATAATTTGTGTTTTTCGTAAGACTCTTAAGCACTCTATCCTCCTCTCCTATCATTTTTTTGTATTTTTTTAAGTATCGTCAGCCAGCACATGTTTTCCCTGAAGTGAGAGATTGATCCTACACTATTTTAAAATCGCAATAAAACTGAAGGTACATCACATTAAGTTTCTATTTCTATATCTCTATCTATATCATTTTCTTTCTACTAAAAACGCCCTTATCAGAGCCTTGCCCAGTCTTTTCATACCCGCTGCACACCCTCAAACACAGGGGAACCAAACCAATTTTTTTCAAAAGTACACAGCCCAGTCCAAGTCCAAGTATACTACTGGTAAGGGTAAGGATAAGGGTCAATTTTAAGGTATAGGTTAAGGGCAATAAATAATCTAAACTTGGCTTTTAGGGACTGGGCTCGCAATCTCATTCCGACGTCAAACTTCATTCATAGCTTTTTGATTGGTACACTCGTCACTTCTTCAGCTGCTTTGGGTCAAAAAGATTCATTTGATTTTATAACGTGATTTTAATGAAGAATGTTATTCAAGTGCTCGTCATTAAAATAATATTATGGCGATAATGGCCGGGCAGCACATGAATTTAGGAGACTAAGAGAGAGAGAGGGGGAAAGAGAGAGAGAGAGGGAGAGGGAAAGAGAGAGAGAGGGAGAGAGGGAAAGAGAGAGATGGAGAGAGAAAGAGAGAGACAGACAGAGAGAGAGGGAGAGAGAGAGGGAGAAAGAGAGAGAGACAGAGAGAAAGAGAGAGACTCGCAAAGACATTTTGACTTTTGATTATTTGTCAACTTTGTGGAGGATTTTAAGATTCACTGTATTTTTTTACGATTATAACAATTGTCTATTTTTTGGCCTTTTAGACTTTCTCCACAACAGAGTTTATCTGACTCAGTTTTGGGAGTTCGGTTTAGTACCTTCGGAGGGCGCTGTTGCATAAAGACTGGACATTTAAGAGCTCTTGTTACATTTGGGCTAAAATTTAAAGGTACCTTCACATACATATAAATCCTTAAAAACAATTAAAAAAAATGCTATTCTAATCGTCTACTTTAGTGAGCTATAGTTTGGTATTTAAGATACCTTCACATTAAATAAAAACATAAATCATCTCAAACAGATGACAGAAGACGGGTTGCTTTTAGCACTCGTGTCACTTTTCAACACTTCAGTGTGCTAAGTTTGTAGCCGCCCATCTCCTGCTGCGCTACAACACACACAAAAAGCTACGTTTCCAAAAACTGAAACATCAACCATGGGCAAGAAAAATATACTTTTAAAATTGACGTTAAAAGTTAAATGATTTTTCATTGGGTCGGTCATGACTGTGGCTGGGTATTCAAGATTAAAAATGTTTTGGTTTCGACCAATATGGGTCTACTGAGATACGCAATATTGAAAAATGGTCAAAAAATACTATCATTTGTCTTTATTTAATTCCTGAATGAGAAAAAAATTCCTGTTTTATATCCAAGAAATTAAAAGTACGGTTTCATGAATGAGAGAAATTGACATTGTATATCCTCATTCTATATTTTTAGAAAATTTAAAAGTTCTTGATTTGAATCGAAGCAATTAAAAGAAGGGTTTCATGTATCGAAAATGTTATGAATGGTATTTAAATTCCAGTAATTTCGACTTGAAATACTACAGAAAACATCTCCCAACAATGCCCAGCCCTAGTCATGACTATTACAGATTTGACTTTGAATGATAAATTGATTGTATCCGGGTTGAGATTTCTTTCCCATGAGATGGTCAGTTGAAGTTTTGGAACACAAACTCTTTGCATCTTATAAAAGTGTGATTCCAACGGTCGGGGTAATTCAAAGTGTTCTACAATAAGTATATACTAAATGTTCTAATCTAGTGTGCGCTGGCTGACGTAAGATTGTTTTACTCGTTCCTGGTGCAGTAAAGTGCTCGGAGATGCCCGCAAGACAGAGAAAGGCTCACCAGAGGGGATTGTGGGTATTTTTTTGAAAAAGGCAGGCGAATTGAAAATGGAACTCTGCAATCCAATACTCATACTCCAAAAGTATTTAGTATGGTAGAAAAAGATGTAGGATGTCCCAATTCTTTTGGGGATTTTTTGAAAAGGCAGAAGAATTGAAAATGGAAGTGTATGACCAAGAATTATTCCCTGCGTTCCAAATCGCATACTCTTTCTCTTTACTACTGTACATACTAAAGATGGTTCACAAAGTATGTAGTTAGCATGCAGTATGCTACAATTGGGACATACTTTTACTTATTTATATCCTCATAATATTGTGGCTTGAACTTGCCTCTTGCTTTTATATCCGTCGATGTGACGTAACTTTTACTGCAGTGGATTGTGGGTCAGAATCGTTATAAAAAGCTGATGATTTCCACACCTAAAATCCCGACCGGATGTAGTAGGACATTCGGGGTATTTTTCAGCATGCTGCATCTGACCACATTTATTTGGGACATCCTATATCGTTTTCTAGCAGGGATGTATGGGAATTGGAACGCAGGGTTAGTCTATTGTGTGCATGTGTGTGTGTGTGTGTGTGTGTGTGTGTGTGTGTGTGTGTGTGTGTGTGTGTGTGTGTGTGTGTGTGTGTGTGTGACCATTTCAGTGCACAGCCATTGTATCGCTCATTTAGGGGCCTATGGGGCGACCTATTTTCCATCCTTTAGTAGGGCACTACAAAGGGGACATTTAGGTGTCACTGCATCTGCTTTGTTTTCTCTCTCTTTTCACCCAAAAATTAAGAAAAATTTACAATTTGAAATAAAAATGAATAATATCGCAGTATCAAAAAAAGCTAATTCTACGTCACCCTAAGTCTATTTTACTCTATTCTACTGTTGCATTACACTTTGTCTTGATTGGTTCAGACGATGTGAAATAGTATGATGAACGTGAGCGGAAAAACTCGAATGTGCTTGACTTGTTTGTTTGTCGAGGTAGTGACAGCCAGCTAGCCTTGGGATTGGCTAACGATTTCGGCCAATAGGGTGAGAGATAGAGAGAGTTAAGCAGTTTCTGATTGGGCCCCCTTAGGTTTAAATACTGACTTTGGATTGGCTCAAAAATGACTCGAATATTTTGCATAATAAAAAAAAGGGATATTTTTTTTTCTTTTTCAAATCAATGGTACACTAGTAACGGTTGATCCGAGTCAGTTGAACCAAGGTCAGAATCTTCCCCTATGATATGTTATGGCGATACTAGATACTGTTCACTGATTGGTCCAAATCCCCCTCTGGTGAGTTGCCATGGTTTTAAGGTCCCTCTCGGCCTGTTTAAGCCTCAATACACCAGAACTCCTTCAATATAAAAGTCCCCCCCACGTTCCATCCGCGCATACTAAAAAAATAGTGCAATTCTTTTCAGCAATTATATAAATAACTCTAAATTTCGTGCTTTCAAGTTCGCTTCTCGGTTTGCATACATGTGTGTATATACTCAATACGTAACTTATATATATACTGTATATATATACGTGCCGACATGTATGTTGCAAAAATGTGAAAAGTTGGCAACCCAACAGTTAAACCAATGATCGTTTTTTTTCTTTCTAAAACTAGACAACTTATAAAAACAAACTTTACTCACACAAGAATCCATCCAGTTTTAGAAAAATACCCCTACTTTACTTTCTCCGTATTCTCTCTCTCTCTCTTATCGATCATATTGCGGATTTCTTTCGTGGCGAACAGTCTAGAACATTGTGCAAACCTTCCATTAAAAAAAAGACATATAAAAAACAGGAAATAATAAAAACAAAAACGATTTTACGGATAACTCCTGCATCGGTTGGTTGATATAAGGCAGAACTTTTAGCTCAAGGACTTTTCGCACTGTGCTAAAACTAGTGAGCCAGTTTTTTTTTTTTTATAATTCAGATAACACTAACTAAATCTAAAATCTTTTCTAATGTGCCGTGTGTGTCCAAGTGATACAGCTAAAAATCTTCGTACAGGAGTTACCGCCAATCGTTTGGAACTGTGCATTAGTGAACGCAAAAAAAATAGGACTATAAGTGGAGTGAAAACAGTGTGAAAAAGATTATCACTAAAGAATAAAAAAATAAAATGGAAGAACCAAGAAAGATAGCAACATTTTGCCATTTCGCCTGGATTAGGAATTTCTCTTTTTCTTGTAAGCGCGAAAGAACAAACAAACGAAAAAACTTCTATAGAAAACGAACAAGAACAAGTAAATATTTATAATGAATTGAAAAATGAAAAAGACTATTGAGATCCAGTCCTTCTTCTTCTGACATCATCATCATGCGACGAGCTCCTCAGACGATTCACTCCTGTAACTGTGCTCTCTGTGGCTCTCTTTAACAGGAAGCCGGCTTGTAACTGCTTCCGGTAACTCACGGTTAACAACAACAATAAAACAACTAGCGTGAACCAGCTGTTTTGAGTGGATTTTAAACCATGCATCCAAACCGTTCCTCATTTTTTTCCGCTACTGACCATTTCCCCCAAAAACTGGCAAGCAGACTAGAAAAATCCACAGTTTTCTCCGCAAGTTTTTTTTTTTTTTTTTTTTTTCGGAATTAAAGAAGCCAGCCAGTATATAATGTCAAAATCAAACATTCTGGGGCTTGTGTGACTTCTCCTTAGTATTCCTTGCGTTGCGGTTGTCAACACTGCCTTGTTGTTGTTGTTGAGGTGGTGGGGGGGGTCTCAATAGCCCATGCAAGAACGAGTGTGGGGGCGAAACAGTCCGATGGTTGTTTTGATGGCTGTGGTGGTGGTTGTGTGTGAGGGACGTTGGATGGTAGTAATGTCCGATGACCTCGCTGTATGTGGGGGGGGCGCCTTCCACTCTAGAACCCTGCTGCTTCTGCTGCCGCGACAACGACTCCTGGGCTTCTAGAACACTGACGCCG